>VXBU01008276.1:579334-808615 GCA_013400315.1 Bombycilla garrulus
TCTGACACCTCTGGCAAGGCTGAAAAGCCTCCTGACCAGGTTTTGGGTCATTCAAAGTTGTCCTAGGAACCCCCGGGGTTCCAACATGCCACAGCCTCACAGACTGGTCACAATGGAAGGAGGTGTTTTTGCATTGTTCTCTGCCATTCTCTATAATGAGATATACAGTCAAGTTCCAAGAACTGTCTGCAAATTTTGGGTAATAAATGCTATGCAAATACATTGGCCTAATATTCTAGCAATATCCTCAAACTTTGCAGCTCTGCTTCATGGCACACTTTAGTTGCAATATCTGATATTTTATTACAGGTTATCAATTCATACTACATTGATAAAAAGCGCATTATCACCCATAATATGTGGAGTTCATTTTCTGTGACTATTCCTGAGTTTAACACAGTTGTTGCTGCTATGGAGGAGCACACTCAATGACCCAGCAGTCCCTCTGTATACTCGTGTGCTTATATACAGTAAGAGTGATAATGCTGTGCAAGTTGATAATGCTGTGCAAGTTGAGAGTCCCTTGCTAACACTTACTGTGAATTCAACTCTCCTTTTTCAGAGCATGTGCTATTTGGAGGTGTTAAAACACTGCAATTCAAGTGCTAGTATGCATTTAATAAGATAAAAACAAGCAGTGTATATTACCCCTCTACATGCGTCACTGGAGTTTTAAAAGGCTTTTCATTATCCAGCATATTTCACTTATTTTTACCTAGATAGTTTTAGAACTGCCTTTCAAATCACACTCTCCTCTATTAGAGATATTCAAAAGCAATCCTTCAGATTTCTTTTAAGGGCTGTAGAGCACTGAGACACATGGATGCAATCAGCTTGGTGATGGGCATGACTCCCAGAGAGCTGCACTCCTGGGGCATTCTCACCAATTTTACTTGGAGTTCTCACATGCAGTATCTGGCTGTTAAGTGAGATCTTCCAGGCACATCTGTGTACACTGCAGGGAAGGCTGGTACTTCCGTTAGCAGATGGCAGCTGACCACTTCCCTGTGTTGTCCAAATGGGAACTGAATATCCACAACAATGACTGAAATTGGAACAATTTTACTGGGAGCATTGGAGAATTATGGTCAGAAATAGTTACAGAAATGACATTTATTTTCCTATTCACTTCTCTTCCCAGTTTTCACTTAAGCACAGTGTATAGCTTTTAACAGGCCATGGGTCATTATGCTGTACAACAGACCTTTGAAGAAGAGTTCTGGATAATTCCTCCTCTCTCCTCCACTTTCAGCACTTCGTTACCAGAGCTCTGCCTGAGAGGGTCTTGCACTCTTCCCCTGGGAATGGAACTGGTTTTTGTAGAGAAGCCCCCAGGACCACTCCTTTCTGCAGGCAGCTGGAAGACATCTCTGTCCTTCCACATCAAGGGCAGGTAAAGTTTTTGGCTGAGATCAATAACTCAGGAAAAAGCCTGGGCTCCTTTACAAAACACAGTACTCACGTAAGGAAAGCATGCCAACCCTTTTCTTGGACAGAAACTGCACTAGCTGGTATTTCTTTTCTAAGGCTTCAGAGACACCTGACCATGTAAATGGCCAAAGCCAACCCTTTGTCAGAAGAAGAGAAGAACATGCTGCCAAGTTTTAATTAATAACATTTGTTGCAACTTACTAACATTTACTAAGCATGGGAAAACTCTGTAACATCCCTGGGGATTAGGCAGCTGGAATGGATTTGGATTTTGTTGCCGGCGGTTTTTCAATTGCCTTAAATTTTTAAACTGAAAGGTGGAACAGCAGAGATGAGGGATAAAAGTTGCCCTAAGGACAGAAAGAGGTTTTGAGAATGAGTCCCCAAACCACACTGTGCTGCTCAAATCACAGCTACCCCACTGGAGACACAAACGTTTCTGTACTCTGCTCGTGGTAAAGCACCAAATCCACTGGCTCTACACGGTCTGCTCAAAGAAAAGGAACAAGGTGATAGTACCAGCCACTTGCATGGCAATGCTTGGTTAGCATGAAAATGTAAAAGAAAACAAAACAAAACCAAGAAAACAAAACCACCAAATCACAGACTAACAACTGTGTCTAAATTTCATCAATCTACTCAAAGTATAAATGGTACCCCTGAGATCTCTCCAGGTGGAAATCAATTTAGTTAGCCCGCTGAAGGGGGGAAAGGGAGGAATCAGTACTGCAAGCATACAGGCCCCCTAAATTGCTCCATTAATTCATTTGCTGACTCAGTATGCAGTGGGCTAAACAAGCTTTTCCCCAAAGTCATGAGACTTCAGATGAAAAGAAGCAAAATGAAAAGAGGCAGCCATGAATAACATAAAACAAAACCCACACAGAAACAGACAAATGAAGACAGAAAAATATTTACTGTTTTGAAGGTAAAGATATGAGATGGCAAGATAATAACCTGTCAATCTATACCTGCTAAGTGTCTTTGGAGAGGCAGTAAAATATACTATTCGAGATGTTAGCAAGAACATAACTCTGGAGAGAATGGAGTCTTGCTACAAGGAAAAGCTTCCAGAGTTAGAAGAATGAGAATATGGCATACTCTTCAAGGCAAGAGTGCAAGCACCCACTCCTGGATAAATAGTCAGAAACAAAAAAGATAAGTCTTCATAAATATTCAGTAGAGACAATCTCACACTCCACAAGGATTCAGGAGAGAGTAGTTGACCAGACTTGTCTTCAGTACCTCTTATATCTGGCATTAAATTAGTCTGTAAAATCTAATCAGAGCTGAAGTAGGGACACCTGTGGAATAATTCTAGCATCTGTACAAAATAAGTCTCCCTGGAACTACAAGAGGTCATTTTAGCTGAACTTTAGGCTGGATGGCTCTAAAACACATCCTCAGTTTATCTACAGAAAAGATGCAATAGGGACAGGGGCCTCAGGAAAGCAAACAAAGGAAGCAAACAAAGAACAGTGCTTCAGGACTAAAATTCAGCTTACTTGCTCATAATGCCCTGTTGTAGGTGGCAGTGCTAACAAGATGGATGAGTAATACCGTGTGACTCTGGTAGCTGGTGAGTAGATCTGGGAAAGGATAGTTCAGCAGTGAAGTCACTCTCAGGAGCATGAAAAACTAGGATTTCAGACCTTGCTCTCCATATATTACCCAACAGGCACTAGACAAACCGCATGTTACCAATTTAAACAGCATTCAGAGTCAGATAATCTGATTATGAACTTTGTCCATTCATTTAATCATTAGGTTATGACTGAGTTCTTCTTTAATCCTACCATCAAGAGCCTTTCAAACCCCACTTCTGATATTCATTTATACCCCATATCACTCAGAAGCATCTGGGCATTGCTTTAGAGATTGTAATGTAGCATTAGTTCTACAGAAACTCCAGAAGTGACTGTCGCTCGTTTGTTCCTTGGTGGCATCCACCTTCTAGAGGAGGATTATATATAGATTTGAGCTCTAAGGAGGCAAAACAAAACTGAAAAGAAGAACAGTTTCTCACAGATCTACCTCAGCCTTAAGCTGGAAGAGGCACACAGGACAAAGGAGAGGCACAAAGGATCCTCAGAGGTGCAGGCACTGCGGAAGTCAGAGCTGTAAACAGCCGGCTCCAGCTACGAGTTTGAGTGGGTGAAGACAAAGCCCCTTCAAAGCACTGCACATTCTAAGGGCAAAAGGGCTCCTAACGCCTTTCACAGCGTTACACACTGATCCTGCTCAGCTGACCCGAAGCTCTCTGATCAGTAACATTCAGCATTGCTCCAGCTCGAGTGCTTTTCATGCCTGTTCTTGCCTCTCTGCCTGGTGCTCCCTAAGACCTTGATTTCCCAGTTCAAGCAAAACCCAGCTACAGCTCTAAAACTGGCAAGTAAACTCATACATCCTGTGCTTCTGCACACAACAGCTGCAGATTTACAAGCTAATGCTCCTGCTGAAAACATGCAAGATTGGCTCC
Source organism: Bombycilla garrulus (assembly GCA_013400315.1). Lineage (NCBI taxonomy): Eukaryota > Metazoa > Chordata > Aves > Passeriformes > Bombycillidae > Bombycilla > Bombycilla garrulus. Next base: position 583,245 of record VXBU01008276.1, read on the forward strand.
GTGCTTTGTGGACTCAGCCTTAGGGATCACAGCTAAGCAACTCCCAGCTGACTTCACGCTCTTTCCCAGCTCCTACTGAATGGGAAGTGAGGATTGTCCAGGTCCCATCTGGTTATGCAGTTCTCATTCGCTCTTGAACAGAACACTTTAATGCCCATGCTTCTTTCTATGCTTGCCCTCCTGCCTCTATATTTTTTCCCAAATTGCACAAATTTTTAAAGTTAGAATTATTTGACTGCCTACATCACTTAAGTACCTTTATGATTATTTTTATTAAATATATTTTTATTTAGATTTTTTAAATTATTATTATCTCAGCTGTTTAAATAAACTCTATTGGGAACTAGTGACACCAGGGGTTAAATACAGAAAATAAGGGGGTTTTGTTTGGGTTTTTTTGTTTGCAGACGTAGTATGTAATATCAATTTTAACAGGCACAAAAGCTACTCTAGCACATCAGAAGATAAAATTTAACTCCTACAACAATTTTATCCAAGAAAAGTCAAAGTCAAAGCTTTTACATTGCTTCAAAGAAAAAGGGTAACTAAACAAAGTGTTTCACACTACCACATTACAATTGCTACACGTGATATGATACAAAAAATACCAGTGCAGTAACTTCTCTCATAGAAAAGGAATAAGACCAAGAATAACCCGGGCTACAAAGGAATTACCTCATTAGACATTATATAGGTCAATAGAAACAGAAAAGAAAACCCTGCAAAAGCAGTTTTTCATTACCTCCCACAGAACATTGATTTTATTAAGAAATGTTTGTATATGTTCTCTTAACAACTTCAACTGGTCCTCTGTCTTCTGTAGGCTCAGAGATACTGACAGCAGTGTCACTGAGGCAGATTCTCTATGAAGTTCCATAATAGAAGCACATTTGTGTGAGGAAAAAAATAATTCTCACATGTTACCAGGGGAGATATTCAAACTCCTGCAATTCGGTATCCGGTTGTTTTGTGTTGTGACCAGACAGAATGAAAAGGTTCTGGGTGGCAGGTGGAATTAGAAAATGAAGGTGTGAATGATTCACACAGAGACGTTTTGTCCGTTAGCAATTAATTATCAAGGGCTGTCAACACAAGAGTGACTTTACATCGAGATACAATCAAAGGCCAACCACCACTCATTAACTTTTAAAGATTATGAGCGAGCTGGAGGCAAAACAAGTGACAACTACATGACACTTGTGAACCCTGATTTTCCCGCTCTAAAAAAATCTAAAACACGGTGGATTTATTTGTTTACAAGTTTTTGAAAAAAATCCATTTTACACATCTCAGCAGGGAAGAAGATCACAGCCTCCCCCTCCACCTGCCTCAGCCGCCTGGAGTGGAGCCTTCCCAGCTGTAGCACTACATTAGGTCAAGGCACTGGAGCAGGGACAGGAGGAGCTCTGCTCCCACCCCACCCTCCTGCCGACACAAGAACACTTCCCAGCTACCTGCTGTGACGCCGAACACAAAGCACAGCCGAGTCACAGATCCTGTTATTCTACAGTTTCTGCAGGGATGGAAATACTTCGTTTCACTGATACAAATGCAACTGTACCCACACTTGTCATTGGTATCACAGTAATACTACAGAACCTCTTCTGAGAAGAAATGATTTCTGACCCTACCACAAGATTTGCACTGTGTGCAGTACCTAAGATGTAGTCACAGAAAAAAGAAAAGCCAATGCACCAAGGCAGCTGTTCTGTGAGAAATTACAGCAATATTTGAACATGTTACTAAGCAGTATCATAATACAGAACAGAGCAAGTGGCTTAAGGCTTTACCAAAGCAGTTTTCGAACAAGTGCAACACTTCACATTCTTTTAATACAGTCTAGGTATATGCAGAAATTGTAACATGTATCAGTGGACCAAAATAACTGCCATCTTGGAACAGGAAAATATTGGCTGCCATAGCTAAGTGCACGATTTCTTTTTGAAGTACTGTAGGAAAAGAAAAGAATGATAAAAGGGAAAGGAGAAAGATGAGAAGGTAGCGTACTTTCTAAACAAACAAACCTCTCCACTCTTTGTATAGAGTTTTCAGCAGAAAAATTTTTTTTAAGCATTCAAATAACCAGACGATAAAACTGTGAGCAAAAAGCAGCACTGAGTTCAGTTCATGAGCATTAAATGCCACAAAGTCTTGCCCACTTTCTGTTGGTAAAATTACTGCAATAAGTGAATGAAAGGGATCTGATAGATGCAGTTTTCAACAACTGCAGGTCAAATACATCTAATGTCTGAAGCACATCTTTTTGTCCCTTATCCCTCTCAGACATTATATTCTCATTTGTCTGTCTTGTCCAGGACACATCTCTTCAGCAAAAATAGCAGAGAGCAACACTGAAAACCACATGAGAATATGGGTGCTGCACTCAACTGGCTGGCATTTAGACTTACAAGTATTTTGCCCCAGAGGAGCATATCTAATTTCTGTCCTATGGAATACTACTGTCTTTCACATAAAAGCAATACTCTGAGAGACAACACACAGCTGTTTCAATACCATTTAATTTACCTGAGCGATGAAGAGCTTAAAAAGTCTGAATCAGAGACAGGGCCAGGACTGCAAAACATGATAGATGTAAAATAAATTCAAGCCTCTGCACTATAAGTTTTTCTTCTTGTGAAATGGATTATTAAGAATACAATGGGGCTGTCAGCAACATATTCATCTAGTATGTGCCCTTTTTAAAACATTCTCTTCTCAGTGTTTTTGCTCTATCTTTTGAGCATGCCCTTTCAAGGAAAACATGAGAGCTGACAAAGCTGAGTTGTCATCTACAAACAAACACTGCAAAAAGATTCTGTATCTTTCTCTCCTCTTCTCTTGTGAAATCTATAGAAAACCCTTACACATAGTATATGATAGATATTTTTATACGAGCATATTTTAGCACTCACAAAGGCAAGCTCATACACTAAAAGTCCAGCAGAGAGAAGGCAGATGCTGCTAAAACCTTCAGACATGCCCCAGCTCTGACCTGCGGTCCAGACAGCTACTGCAGTTCTGACCCCTTGTGTTAAATTTATCTCTGTGTCAGTTTCTCTTATTCCTGGACTGGCAGAAGCTGTTGAAGGCCAATTCTAGTCCACTTCTCCACCACTTCTCTGACATTGTACATCACACCTAATTTGCAAGCTCCCCAATTCCGTTATTCCTCTCCTGAGACTCATTTCAGCAGACTGATGTTGTGCTGCACTACATACTACCTAGCAACACAGAGTATGTTGTGAACCAAAAGCAATTAAGATCTCATCTAGAACCACCAATCTCATTTCAGTTAAAAAAAAAATAGCATTTCATATTGGATGCTGCACTTCCAACACGTTACTAAGAAAGCAGCTATGAAAAACTGAAAATTTGAGTGTGGGATCACAGCATGTATTAACTTAACCTAAATTCAGAGTTTGGGTTTTGCATTTCTCCTGTTATTACAGGAACAGAGTTTCAGGAAAACTGTGAGTAAATACTGTAGGTGTGAACTTTTCAGACCCACACTATTCTTTCTGCCACTAAATCCATGGCCAGCTGCAGTCATCTTGCAGTTTGATGTGAAATCTGCTGTCCTGTTTTTTTAGATGCCACAGACCATGCAGGCTTTGAGTAATGGATTCTTTTTATATCACTGGACCCTTTTCTGCCCCAAACAAGCTGAGATGAGACAGTTAAAAACCATGAGCCTCTCCAGCAGCTCTTCTGCAGGATCAAATATTGGACATGAAGACCGTGTTACCCCTGATTTCCACAAAACAGCAGCCTGCCTTGTCTCATAAGAGACCTTCTCTCTACCTGAATACTCACAATTCAACTCTTTAAATTAATTTTTTTTTAACACTGAAACACGGGTGTTTTCCTGCAAACAAATTTCAAATCGCCAGCTGCTATCAGTGTGTCACTATGGTGGGTTGACCAGCCACAACTTTTACCCTTTAAGTTTGGAAATAGCCAGTGAAATTTTATGAGTATTTCAAAAGTATCATGAATAGTAATTAATGCAGAGATCTTTCTCTTCTGATTGTCATTAGAAATTCAAATTCCAACAACTGCCAACCTCACTGAAGTCTCATCTTAAGGGAAAGCAGAGCTAGAACTGATGGTCCCCAAAGACTTATCCAAACAGCTCACCTTTAAAAGGTTGTGACATGAAAGTGACACAGTCAGAATATTTTCTAATAAAAGGAACAGAAGGCTTGAATCATAAAATATACTCAGTGTTTGGCACAATCATTTCTAAGGTAGCAGAAAAACAATAGGATTTTGATTGCTGTATAATTCTGCTAGTCACAGAAGGAAAATATAAGAAGCATATGCACACAGTGTTTTAGTTTTTAGCACCTAAACCAGGGATGGTGTTCATCAAAAAGGGCTGGTCCTGCAGCTTGAGAAGGATGTTGTGACTAATCTCTTTGCAATCTCAAGGATCCAAATTGCTGACAGCTCTACTGCCCTTTTACACAAGAAGTTAAGAGATTCTAACTGCAAGAGGAGATACTTAGTACAAGGACCAATAATTTAACTAGCCTCAAGAGGACTTCTGATCATTTTATATAGAAGGTTATATGGCCCTGCCTGATAAAAACAAGGTACCAGACTTGCACATTATGATGTAGGATGAAAATACAGGAAGCAAACTCATCCATACACATTTTTAGGAAAAGCTAGAAGAAGCCCGGTTTCCTCTGAAGGCTGTTCACTGTTCACAAGGTTTCAGATCATAAAAATACCAAGTCATTGATCAATTTTATGATTTTGCAATGGAAATATTACAGCTGAGTTAAAACAAAATGTCTGTATCAAACATTAGAACTACTGAAGTGAAAGTTCATGGCTACAGTAGGCCAACACCACTGCTTTCAACACTCTTTCCCATTGCTTCCCTAAGGCAGACAGGGAATTAATCTGGAAGGTTAGAGCACACATTTTCAGCTTTTCAAATTAAAAAAAAAATAAAAAAAAGTCACTTGAGTCCTGGACACTCATCAGTAGTCCACATCTGTGTGCTTGGTTAGAATCTCAAAATACTGCCAAATTCATCTACAGTCCAGATGTCTGACAGAGCTTGTCAGCATTTAGCAGCTAGAAGGTCCCATGGCTGAACCTTTACTATCAGCTATTAAAAATACTAGGCAGTGCCTAAGCTGTAATGTTTAAGCTTCAGAAGAAAAAGCTAAAACTGCTTTTCCTAAGTTTGGACTTAAAAAAAAACATCTGGTCTGGAAAAAGCCTCCCAGAGTCCTCAGAGTACAGGCTCTTTATGAAGCGGTCTATTGCCTACTTTTGACAGCTCAGGAGGCAATTTATACAACTGAGGTGCAGAAACAAGCCGAGAAAGTTGATTCTGACACAAAAGAAATTAAAATGTAGAGACCTAAAGTCCTGATTGATACAGTGAATTGAAAACAGCAGCCAAGTTAGCTGACTCTGCGAGACACTCTGCTTAAACAACACTTCAAGTCATTTTAATAAACATTTTAAGGCATCACCACCACCAGTGAGCAGCAGGAGCCTTGCAAGTGATACAGAATCCGTTAAAACTCTATTTATATCCTACCTGCAGAGTGACAGTATAATCACATTCTAGCTCTGTATTGATGTTCATTACAGAGACAGCATTACGTGACCAAAGATAAGACTGACAGTGGACACCTGCATGCAGCTGGAATCTTAGAAAAGGTAAATAAGATTTGCTCCCCTCAAAACCTTTGTTTTTATTTTAAACTGGGTTATTTAAATCTTGCTTCTGCAAGAGTCCAAATTCTGCTCAATTTTGATAGAAATGTACCACCACCGTTGGTAAGGTTGATTTTCAGATTAGGGCATAACTTGAATGTGTTTAGAAACTGAGCATCAAGAGATCCCACACAATAGAGACTCACAGAAGAGGGAAAATATGTACCCTGGAAAAAAAGATGTCCATAAAGCTCTTAGGAATCTTGACCTATAACAAAAGGCTGAGACCTCACATGTGAAGACTGTGACCTTTGAGCAACAGAAGACAATACCAAAAGTACTTCTGGCGTTACCAAGATCATCAAAAGTAAATCACTCGTGTCGCCATTTAGTTAAAAAGTGGCATCATTATGAAACCAACATTCTATGACTTTACTACCTCAAACTGCTTCTATAAATCTTTTTAAAAAATACTGGGAACTGTTTATAAAGCATAATAGTAGGTTGTGGATCTGCAGCTGTACAACATCCCCATATAGTCAATACAAGGAGATGAAGAATCTTCTAGGAGATAATCCAGAACACTTATATTAGGCTCTTGCTTTATTGTCTCCCTTGGGAAAACTCTTCTCTTTCCTTCCACTGAATGTGGAGAGTCAAGGGAAATAAAGCAGTACAAGGATGGAAAAAAAAAAATTCATTACTTAAAGACTAAAATGTTTTATCTTAAATTCTCTTCCTTGCCAAATACCAAAACATCAGGACATGAACACACTGGTAGCAACACACATAAATTAGAGACAGCCACAGCTTCACAAGAAGTCTTTGTTTTCCCATCTTGGCCTAATTGGTTAGTTTTTACCTGCACCACAGGTGCTCAGAACACATGGACTTTCTCTGGCAGGGACGATAACCCTGCATTTTGGCAGGCAGAGACAATGCTGTCATGACAAGTCCCCAGAGAACAGCATGGGCACAGCACATGGCAACATCTAGCAGCTGTGAAAAGTCTGTATTGGCTGGCTTCTCGAGGTTCAGTGATTTGCTAGTTACAAACAAGCTGTGACTTTCAGGATTAAAGTTTATCATTGCATCTGCTATTTTCTGATGGGAGAGACTTGGAGGACCTCTTGAGTGAAAGGTCTTTCATGTCTGATTGCCAAGATACTATTCCTTTTTGTGGTTTGGCTGCCAGAAGCAGTAACTTCAATTTGACTGGTGAGCCAATGCTCAGAATTTGTAATTGGTGGATACCTATTTTTGGGGCTCATTTTAAAATTAATGAGCAATTCTCTGCATGGAAGTCAGGAGGAATATAATCAAGAGACTGATTATAATAGTTTTTCCTCCTCATTTCTAACAGCTTTCCCAACAGTACAGTATCTCTAAAATGTCTTTCGTAATGTCTTTCAGTCCATCTACTCCAAGAAAAAAAATCCGATATTCACATGACCACAAACTGTGGATAAGCAAAGTAGGACACACTTCACAGCAGAATCCAAAGAAAGAAGCAGAGCGATGTTTGCTAAAGCAAACTCCACTATCAGTGAGGGAAAAAAGAATAATAGCAAGCAAGGAACAAATCACAAGTTATTAAAAAAGAAAAGCCAACACAAAACCAATCATGAACTTTTACTGTTGATTTCTAACAATACATCAAAGCAGATCTGTAAGCCCGTCTGCAGTTCAAAAGCCAGTCCCACCTACTGTGCTAGCTACTGGTACAACTCTGGTCCTCAGGACAACTGCAGAAAGTGTTGCTATAGGTACTCACATGCACACGATCACTAGAACTCATCTATATTAACAGTTTTTAATAGATCCCTGTCAGGTGACTGCAGCCTTGTCCCTGTGGAGAGCTGGGACACAGGAAGCTCATCTGCTCTAGTTCTGCTCATGGGAGCTTTTGCATCAAGGGAGTTTTTAAAAGCAATGTAAAATAAAATTTAAGTCTGCTCATCACTAAATCAAATTTCTGCACCAATATGTGCCAGAGACTCCAACAGATCCAGAAAGGCTATTTAGCAAAAGCATCAAAATCATATTCTTGACTTTGAAGAATAGGACTTATTTTTACAAAAGTAAAATAAAAAATAGGGAAGAAAAAACAAAACTACATTGTGAACAGTCTACACTAAGAAACTGCAACACAAAAAATGCTGTAGGTTTGACTGCAGCGTGTATTCTGTGGGATTTAAGTGTCACCTGAATCTGTCCAGTACTTCATGCACAAGCCAGAAGTCACCTGAATATGATGTCACCTGTGAACTGCCTTTACTTGTGCGTAAGAACTGTGAACAGGTGTGAGGCAGAACGCTGCCTCCAGTGTATAGATTTTTTTAACATGAGCCTTACAGCTCTCAGCAACAATGATCTGGTTGCCTCATGAATGCAGATAATTCTACAAAAGAAGGAGAGCTGCAGATTAAGCAAGAAGAAAAGATTGCAAACTTTCCTTTGAAATCTGTCCCTAATTTGCTTGCTTGTGGAGGACAAAAAAATTAAAATTCAGTACATTAACTCAAAATCAAGTCCTACAGGTTACTTATCCTAGAGCATTTTGAACTTGAAACATTTGTTGTTGAATAATTTGTTTCCTTTTCCCTCTCTGCATTCAACAGTACCACCTCTGATTATGCTGCATCCTTTAACTTCTTCACTCAAGACCTCTTTCAGCTTTTGGCAGTCTCCCTATTTGTGTCATGGCAACAAGCATGAGATGCAGGCTCCAGTCAGCTGTACAACTGCTCAAGTCACTTCAATTATCTGGCCCTACACAGCCCTGGAAAGTCACCGTTGGATCCCTCAGTCAATACACATAAAGTTGTGCCATAAAGTAAGCACGTCTTGAGAGCAGCTGCATCCTGAGTGATGCTCAGGCATCAGAAGCCACAGGATCCCAGGTTAATGGAATCTCTGCTTTCACACACGCTGTGTCTTTATCGCATTCCTCCTTCATCTTCCTATTAATATGCAATAGCAAACAGGGGCCTATTGTAATTCGTAAAGTAAGTCAATCTTCAAATTCTTGATTCATTTGTGTAGACTTCACAGGTTTCTACTCCTGTCTCCGCAGGGAACTAAAGACCTTCAATTCCGTATTATTAAACACAAATATATAAATGCTGCCATTTGGTCTGAAAGTGATAATAGTACAGAAACTCAGTTATTTGTGTTGCTGCATAGCAAAGAGTTGTTTTAACAGGTAGACACAAGAGGCTTAGTCAAAGACTCTGCAGAAGTCTAAATTTTCCATTTCCTTCTTTATAGATTTTAACACTTTGGAAAATGGTTTGTTTCATGCCGTAATCCATCTCCATCTCCCAGATGGAAGATTTCAGGTTAGACAAGCAAGATGATCGCCTCAAGCATCTGCCAAGACTTCTGTATATCCAGACCTCCCACAGCTCTCCAAATACCCATGCCAAACAGCCGACTTCACAGTTGCTGGCTGCTGAGTACATCATTAGACTAGGAAATAGCTAGACACATTCAGTGACCAATTGATTCCAGGAATACATTTTTGAAGAGCATTCAAACAAGAATAGGACAACTACTATCCAGGGGCAAGTGAGTAAGAACAACAGCCTGAAGAAATCATGGGGGCTCAGATGTGTCACATGAGAACATACACATTGGGAAGACAGAGACAACTCATATGACATCCTACGACCAAATAAAAAACATATTTTTCCATTTTTATATCAGCTGGAACTGAACCAGAAGAATAGAGAGAAAGGGGAACAGAGCAGAAATTAAAGCAAAAAAACTTACCCATCCAATTTATGCAGATCATAAGTTTTCTGCTTTGGTCAAACTACTATAAAACTCATTCCAACAATCTGACAGCACCTACAAGTATAGGAACATTGACAGCAAAGGCTTTTGTTTTCCTGAAAGAAACTGGCATAATCATGTCAAGTATAAACAAGAGTCCATCTTCAATATGATATGTTTCTTAGCATAATCTCAAGGCAAAGTTTAACTTTATTTTGCCTGACTGAAATATACACCTATGTATGTAACCCATTTAAAGAAGGTTTTGAAAGGAGATGCTGCTGGGAAGCTCTAAAGCATGGTATTCCCTACTATTCCCTACATACAGGACATATAATTAGGTCATTTGTTATGAAATCTTAATATGATTTATTATTTTATTAAGGTTACTTTTAGAAAACCAGATCAAGAGGTTGGCTCCATTAGTCAAGAGCCATACAAACACATTTGAAAAATCAGAGGCTTACCACCACACAGGTCTCTGGGAAGAATAAGATGATCTCAGATGGAAGAAACAAAAACTAACCAACTCCTCAGCTGTTTTAAGGACTCTTATTCTTAAAACAGGCTGGAATTTGTGACACTAGACTCTTGCAATCACAACATTCTGCATGCTACTCTGCTCTTATGTTTTCATATGTATGAAATTGATCTACTTATCCTTAGTATCAAACCACTGATTTGACAGAAGTGCTGCAAGTATTACTTTAGTGTTTGAAAAAGTACTTAAACAGTTTCATGTGGAAAGTGCTGAAGGCAGACAGAGGATTACATGACATTCTCTGCAGCTAACCTGCTTTTAAGAGAATATTAGGGTGGGGATTGCTTCTAGGCAGAGAACTTCTACATTTAGTTTCAGCCTGAAAGCACTTCAAACATCTGAGCTTGAGGATAAGCCACTCACTGGGGAGATCTATAATGGAAAGGCTGAGCTGAAAGTACTGTGCAGAAGTCCTGCTGGTTGATACTACCATCTTCAGACAGTCTTCTATGAAGACTGTGAAGAAAAGACACCATAAATTACATTGCAGATATACCTGTAACTGTACAAGGTTCAGCTTTCTCTCAAAAGCAACACATGGGAGGAACAGCTTAGCTTGCAAAGATCATTACTAAAGTTTAGAGAGAAAGTACAACGCCCACAGTAAAGTCTTAAGAAAAAAAGTACTTTCACCACAGCTAGAGTTACTTGAGAGCTTTAAATACCCTGCATTACTTTGCCTCTTAATAAAGAGTTCCCTTTCATCAGATGAAACAGCTACTTCTGTGTCCTTGCAGGAACAGAAAAAAAAAAAAACAAAAAACATTAAAGAGCCCATTCCACAACAAAAATCTCCTAAACAAAACCGATTTTCAGCAGTAAATCAGATATCCTGTTTATTCTTAACAACAGTGGGAAAGTGAAGTTAGGAATACCTACGATAAACCTGAGAATACAAATCCCACCATGACTGCACTATGTTCCTTTCAAAGGAATGATTTTCTCTGCCATTCCAAACCTTCTTTAAAGTTTTGCTATGAGATAAAGGCTCTCTGAGCAGAAGGCTGAGGGGTGTAACTCAGCCTGAGCACCCAGCTCACAGTGTACAAGAACTGCACAACTGACATGATGGCTCACTGGAAATTAACCAAGCCCACAAACAACAGTGCATTCCAACTCTTGTTTGGCCTAATCTAGGGAGCTTACTCCTTCATGCAGGAACAGAATGCATGCTTCTGGAGCATTTCAGACTGCATCACAATTCTAAGGTTATAAATGCTGCTCTGGCCAGTCAGAGTAAGCTGTCAGAGTAGGGGGTAGAATCATAAGGATTCCCTGCCTTCATCACTCTCTTGCTGCGTAGTTTCAGACAACTCAGCAAGTTTCTTTTTTATTCAGTCTTCTCAACCATGAAGTAGGATTATTTGTGTTTCCTTTCTCAAAAGTCACGGGAATCAACACCTAGAGAAGACTTGCAACGATGCTTTAAGCAAAGCACACACAGAAATGGCCATATCTTTCTTTGTCTGAAGACACCTACTCCTGCAGGTTGTGTGCTTTGGACTAGGCAGAAAGGGGGCTGTGACAGCCCTACTCTGCCTAGCTCTGCTGCACACAGGAAGAAGTGAACACCTTGGTCTCTCTCCATCTGAAGTGTCAGCTTTACTATGCACAGAGCATTTACAGAAATCTCCCCAGGAAGTTTATTGCCAGGAGAAAAAGTGAATTTAACTCTACCCTTAAGAGTTTGCAAATTGAGAGTTTATTAAAAACAAACAATTAATATGCAAATATCAAGGCAAATTTGTTCTCAATCTGCTGTGGCTGATAAGACAATCTACAGGGCACATTGTCACTAACACAGGCTCATCTTTATCCAGAGAACACTTCCTTTGTATCGGAGAGAAGATCTCTCTGCAGTCTGGTAAATTCAGAGAAGACGCCAAAGGAAGGAAAATGAGACAATTACATGAGAATTAGTTAACCAACTAGTTCCTGCCTCCACTTTGCTGTTCTAAAGATCTTTAGCTAAACTAAGGCAGCTTCTCTGCCTATATGCAACTCATTATCTACTACAGAGTTTTATGGCTATACTAATACTGGTTATGTATTCAAATGTTACTTCTGAAAGACTAACAAAAAAAAATGAAATCCAATAGAATCCTTCGGTGACAATGACAATCCATGGAGGTGACTGACATACCAGAAATGTATTCAGGTTAGAAAAGGAGATGAATGATAGGCTTTGAAGGACATGCCCTTTTTTAGGCACTATGTACTTGAAGAGATTAAGTTACCTGACACAAGGAAGAATCACAATAATTTTATCCAAGTAAAGGATTTTACGAGTTTCTCTCACTTAGGTGAGGTTCATCCTTCACATGAGTAATAGCAAGTAATCACTCTTACTTGTAGGAGAAAAATATAGCCATCTTTCACTGATAAGGAAAGAGTGTCATGAAGGAGAGAGATAATATAACAGTATAGCTGTGAAAGAAAAGAGACTGCTAATCCTGATGAACAGGATTCTCTTTAAGAGAATTCAACAGGGTTATGCTGGATTGGCTGCCACTGTTCTGCCTGAGCCCATGCTGAAACACAATAAACATGAGGACGGGGCCAAACTCTACCATACAGTATCAGTGAGATATGTTGTACCCTGGGTTACGCAGATTTAATGACCACCAAGTAGGTAAAATTAATACATTCTCCATAGCTCTATTTTGTCTGAACAGACACACAACTCTTTTTCTGGTGGCACAGCCTTACACACTCACACAAGTTTTGCTGCTCTGTTATTCTGGATTGAGGGGTCAGTCCAAGCATGAGCATGCATTTAAGATTGCCCTAGAGCCTAGCTACTCAAGAAACTAATTTCTGCTATAAGTGGTCTGAAGAACTGGAAACAAGCATCAATTCACTTGCTAAACTTGCTATATTGGACAAGCTGTGATTTAGTTTAAGACTGTGAGCTAAGATTAGGAAGTAAGACAAAAAAGGATAATACATGAGACTTCTTTCAACTTCAACTTCTGTTTTCTAGACTATTTTAAGAAAGTCTTCCAAGGCCTTTGTTTATTTTCTCCTAGCGGTAGAAGTCATTCAATGCCCAAAGGCATAATCAGATCATTTGAAGTAGTAAAAAAAAAGAGAGAGAAGCCTGTCTTTGGGCAAGGATCTCTCTTATTTTATTTCTGATATTGGAAACACATACACATACATGACCATAAACACACATTCATTTCAAGGCGGAAAAAATCCATCTGTGTGTGTGTTCATCAAGCTTTATTATTCTAATGAACACATTCACGCCACTTTGCAAAGATAGGGCACACACTGTAGACATTTTCAGTCTTTCACTGAAAAGCAACAATTTCAATGACAGTGCTCCTTATGCCTATGGCTCAAGGACCAGTTCTAGCAGATCAAAAGAGACAGAACATTAGCACAATACAGTGAAGAAACTTGTTTTCTCATCTTGGGCTTTTTCCATTGATCTAACACCCTGTGCAAAGTAGTAAGAGTGAATTTATTAAAGACAATAAAGTAGTTCATGGCATAATGGCAATGCTTTAGTGCTACAACTCAATAACGAAGGCAACAATCAGCAAGCAGATCAGACTTTCCACACAGTGTTAACTAATTAATAGGAGAAAGATAGGAAGGAAAGAAAACCTATACACAAAAAGAAAACCAAAAAAACATCTGAGACACTGCACCATCTCAGAAATGCTTTTCGGTCATGGCTTACTCTAACAAGGTCTATACAGAAGAAACACAAGACAAAGGAGGTGTGGCAAAGGAGGAATTTCACATAGCTCTCCCAGATCCATTCCTGTTTGTACAGGGTATCAACAAACAGGAAAGCCCTCAACAGGGAGGAAGCAACCTCTCTGCTAGTTGGCAGGCACATTTTTATTTCACTTTTTCTTCCTGAAGAAGCACTCAAAAAGTCTCTAAATGTTGACCAAAATAGCCATGCTGCCCATCTCAAGAAACACAGAAAACATTTACAGATATGATGCAACAGAAAAGCAATAAAGACACAGACAGAAAGATGACCAAGAACAGCAGCAACAATACCTGCTGAATTTTCAGCAAAGGTTAATATACAGAGTGCCAGAGTATTTTTCTTTTTGTTTCCTTAAGCGATAAACTGAGTGAATAAATACCAGCCCCAAAATTAAGTGGCTGTGTTCTGGTAGCCATCCTGAAGGAGAATTATGAATAGCTGAGCTTCCCCACTTCACTATTGCAATATCTGAACACTGCACATTGTGTGACAGGAAATGTTAGAGATCAGATCACCTTGAACAAATCTGTAAATTCCAGATTTCCTATGAGAAAAGGCCTGGCCCCACAAAAGCTACTCATCTATTTCTATGCATTAGACAGCCTGGCATAGCATCTGCACTCTGCTTCATCTCCCCCTCTTTCCCCCTCCCTAATACTTTACTGCACACAGAAATGAGTCAGTATGATATTGCAGCCTATGGCTATGACAAACATCTTTGGACTGTTTTTGTTCTTTGATGCTATGAACGTATTTGATATCCACAACCAAAGCTGTAATTGAATTTGAGGGGGGAGGAAAAGGTCTATTTTCTTTGCCTGCTGCAATGGTAGCTGAAACCAACAACAATAATCTGCCAGCACAAAACACAAGAATGACAATCATATCTGACACCATTTTCCAAGCCAAGATGATGATGGGTGGCTGAACAAATCAGTCTGGACAATCTCATGCTGCAGCATTAACAAACACCACAAGGGTCTAATGTTTCATGACCCAAGAATCAGCTGAGGGATAGACAGGATGACTTCTAAGTCTTTTCCACCTTTAACCCTATTTCATTAAAATTATACAATCAAACACCTGCCTTGGACTTGCAAACTAACTCTGCAAGGTTACCACTTGCATTAAATCTGTCAGAGAATTACGCAGTCCTCTCACACAGGGACTTTTGCCTTACAAAGCATATACCCAGTCACAGAAAGGAAGAGCCACAGGAAGAAACAATGTCATGAGGTAAGATGGCAAGGAAAATGCTGATTGTGCTTCATTAGTATAAAACCAGATTTAAGAATTCCTTTCCCAAATTAAAACACAGTAAGAACTCCTCTGAATCATACCCCCACATCTCTGCTGCAACTCTGTTTTAAGTCAAATTTGACATCATCCTGAAGTTCTTCAAGTCTCATGTCCACCCACCAAAAAAGGATTAGAAATGGATTTTTAGCAAAGCAATATGGGAAGCACCAGTCCAAGAATTAGTACAGTCAGTCTTTATTGAAGAAACACTGGATCATTTCAAGATTCAGAAGATAGCAAACTTTGTCTGGAAGGTGCAGAGTGACTTCCCGCTGTGCAGTGTGACATCTTGTACTAGAGCCAGGATTTCACTTCATTCAAAACTGGAGTCGCACCATTTCAATTTTTTCCTTGATCCGAGACCACCAACATTCATAATGCTACTCTGAACACAAACAATACAACCAAACAATACCCAAAACATTAAGAATCAATACTAGTACACTCACTATATTCATGTTTTCTGTGCTTCTTTGTAGCCTGCTGACCTTGTAAACTGGCCCTTATACAGCCTATCTACTCCAGCACCAGCTGATGCCAAGCTCTTCCTCAACAAATGTCAGATCAAAGCAGGTACTTGTTGAGGTTTTGGGTTAGGCTTTTGTTCGTTTGTTTGGGGGGTGAGGGAAGGGGGAGTGGCAATGCCTGTTGATACTGAAAATGCACGAGAGAATCACCCAATGTAATGGGTTTCCCCGCCTTGAGAAGGTAAGATTGAGGGAAAGGATCCTACCACCACTTTGTACTGCTGCTTATGGCCTAGGGTAAAGTACCCCAAAGAGAGTTTCTGGTTCTCAGCGAGATCATAATCTGTGGAGAGCTGGATAATTAATGAAGTGGAAACAAAGAATTCCCTCCCTCCAACACAGGCTATAACCACTGCCTTCCTGCACTAGCATTCTCCTAGAACTTGACCTTGTAAGAATCTGAATGAACAAGAGTACATCCAGTTTCCATTACTGATCAAAGTTTTCAGCCAGGATTATTTGCAGTTGTTCTCATTTTAACTGTCCTACTTCACCTGCAAGTTTGAGCTCCTGTTTAACCTATACTAAGCTTAATTACTGCATATGTGCTGCCAGAATACGCTCTAATTTTCTTACATTTGTTCTTATTGTGTGGGCAATGGTACGCTTCTCCAGAGACATGGGGAACTTGTAAAAGTTGAAAAATAACTCACCTCCTATTTCTCCACCCACACCTGCACAGCTGCCTACAAGTAAAAGGCTTAATATCACAGATATAACTGTTTCTGTATATGTAACAATTTGAGGAAGTACCAATATCTTCAATAGTAGCATGAAAGCGAGCAAAAATAGATAACTTTGTAAAATTATACGCTGCCTACGGTACCCAACAACACAGTCTAGAGGAAAAGAGTACAGAGTAGGTCATTTATGGTTATTGAACTCCACAGTATGGTTTATCCTGCAGAGACTCAGAGTTTCACTAGCATTACAAATTCTCCCTGGAACAAAGACCCAAATACACCAATGTTTCTAGCTGTAGTGAAAGCTGCCAACCCTTTGGAGGTCTTCTGTCTAGTTGTGTTCACTGACAATACTGTACATAATACCACGGTGAGCCTTTGTGCATGCAGATCCACAGTATATCTATCTCATCAGCACTAAAGATAACCAAAAAGTATGAAGAAAAATGCTGTTCTGACTCACTATTTCTCAAAATTGGAGGGGGAATTGAGACTGGAGAAAGAAAAAAAATTGGAATGTCATCCCACAAAGCAGGCAGTACAGACTCAGCACCTGCACTGCTGAATCAGCATGAACTAGGATAAAGTACTCTTATCAGAGTGAAGATTTCAGCATGGCTGCCTTGTAATGCAGAAAAACAGCCCAAGCCTCTGCTCTCGCTGTGGGGCAAGATTCCATTATCCACAGGCTTCTGAGCAAAAGCCATAGAGTACTGTCTAAAGAAGCACTACTCTAGCCTATAGAGTCAAACAAGATACACTACAACAAGGTCTCACACCAGGCTGGATGCTGGGATGACACCCAGAGGGACCCTGGCAGGCTTGAGAGCCCAGCACAGCCAAGTGCGAGGTCCTGCACATGGGTTGGGGCAATCCCAAGTACAAATACATGCTAGGCAGAAAATGGATTGCTAACAGCCCTGAGGAGAACTGGGGGGGACTGGTGGGTGAGAGGCTCAACATGACCTGGCAATGTGCTCCCGCAGCCCACAAAGCCAACCATACCCTGGACTGCACCAAAAGCACTGTGGACAGCAGGTTGAGGGAGATAACTCTGCTTCTCTACTCCACTTTGGTGAGACCTCTCCTGAAGGGTGGCATCCAGCTCCGGGGTCTCAAACATAAGAAAGGCATCAACCTGTTGGAGCAAGTCTAGAGGAGGGCATGAAAGATGATCGAAAGGGCTGGAGCACTTCTCCTGTGAAGACAGGCTGAGAGAGTTGGGGTTATTCAGCCTGGAGGAGAGAAGGCTCTGAGGGATCTTATAGCAACCTTCCAGTACCTTAAAGGGGGTCCTGAAGAAAGCTGGAGAGGAACTTCTACAAAGGCATGTAGTTATAAGGACAAGGAGAATGTCTTATTTTCGATAAGAATGGCTTATTTTCGATATTAAGAAGACATTTTTCACTATGTGGGTGGTGAGGGACTGAGACATCCCAGACAAGTTGTGGATGCCCCAAGGATGCCCCATCCTTGGAAGTCTAAAAAGCCAGGCTGGATGGAGCTTTAACCAATCTAGTCTCATGGAAGAACCATCACATGTTTGCCAACTTACTGGGGCCAAGCAGTCAACAGTCCTCTTATCTACATAAATAGAAGCATTACCACTAAAGAATAACATCATCTGAAAGGTTTCAAATGTGTTAACAGTGATGAGAAGCAAGGGGTTTGATATGCCACATTCCCTTCTACACAGCTTCAAGAGTATTATTTTGAGAACGTGCTGGAGTGCCAACATCCTTCTGTCTTCAGGCTACTAAAACTGTCAATTTGGCTCCATGACCCAAAGCCACACTACAAATGAGGTGACTTATGAAAGCAATGCTGTATCTTCAAAAAAAAGTCACCAGAAAATAGACATGGGAATGTTATCACTTTCAGAGGTCACAACCTCCTTTAAGAAGCCCAGCCAGTGTGTGTGTGTGTACCTTATATCACAATCCAGCTCAAACTCATCTTTTTCAGCAGCTTAAGACAGTGAAGTGGACTGGTCTGAAGCAGCTAAAAAAAAGGATGCACTTCCCATTATTTTCTACCATAGTGATAGTCACACCAAAACAAAACGGTGGTAGCTGTTGTTCCTAAATGCATCAAATCTTAAACTTTACTTAATATCTAAGCACACTGCTTAAGATCTCAGTTTAACACTTAATCTATTTTGATTTTAAAGATAATTGCTCTACAAGCAGAACTGGGAAAGCTAATGGGAAGGAAGAAATGAAAGTTATATATTTAACTGTATTTATATACACTAAACAGAACAACTTCATGTTACTTTCAGAACACCATTATAGCATTCCCTGTTATCCTCCAACATATCTGAGAAAAGGTTGAGGTTTTGCTTTTAAATTAAGAGAAACTCTCTCACATGTCCAAGGTACACTATGGCCTAGCAATGCTTGATCTGTTGCAATAGCATATTGGTTTATTATTCTGAAATCAAAATGGTATGCTAACACCAAATAGACACAGTGAGATGAATCCTCGTTACATGGAATGACCAAAGGAGCTATCAAACAAGCTCTCCAAAAGGAAATTTAATTCAGCCAACAATACAAGTGGGGGAAATGTACCAACTTGGAACCATGTGGATTCACTTTTGGAACCTGGCATCAGAGTTATTCACACAAAAGAATCATTGTCCTGGATTGCTATTGTGTGAGAGAAGGAAAAGGTTTTCCCTTCTCCTTTTTGCCAATCACACATAATACAGTTTTATGCAATGGAATAATTTGCTTCCTTTTGCCTGTGCACTGGTCACCACATCTTATTTTTGTGCCTATTCAATATAATGTTTGCTCTAAGAATTTTTGCTTTAACCTAACAAAGTACTTATTTCTACCATTCTGTATGTGCATTTTTAACATATATGTATTTGTAGTTAGAAGTGCATACAGAGTGTTGTTTTACAACCTCTACACAGTACCAGTAAAGCAGAAAGGCAGTCACTTGTAGACAAGAAACTTATTCACAAATGACACCTCTTTACTGCTGCTCTCAACACCACCTTTCACAACACCAAATTCATAAAACTAAAGGAAGGATACTCATCATAGCGAGAGACTTCACAAGTTAGTTACAAGTCTCTACAATTATCAATTCAGAGTCCTCCTGATTGTGTCCAGCTTCCGCAGTTTAGAGGTTGTCTTCCTACCTTAAGAGACAGAAATACATTTACTTTGTTTATGACACCAAAATCCCAGGGTTTTTTGAGCCACTCGTTAGTTTACCCTAAGCATTAAACACCTGACAGACAGCACCAGAATTCAGCTGCAAGGCAACACTCACCACACCTTTGCTGTGACTAGTTTTTAATTTCTTTTTGGCATTTTATTCACCAGGGAGTTTCTACTTTGTTTTTTCCCTTCTACCGATTTTTGCAGGTTTCAGCAAACAGAGGAGTTAGGCATTCTGTACAGGACGAATTAGGAACCTGATGACCAGTTACTGAGAATTTGACTTGAATTTCAGTGGGTATGGTTGCTGGAGTCAGGCAGACAAACACACCTGATGAACAAACAGAAGAGTTCCTCACCCTTTTCTCTCATACAAAAGCAAGGGGCGAGGTACACCAGCAGATTCAAAATATATAGATGTTGCATCATTGTCTGATAAGAGTGTGCTGCTTCAATATTCCCTAGATGACAATTTATCCAAGCTAATTATAATAAACTCAAAATCAAAGTGGAAGTACAAACATTCTGCATATTTATTTCCTGCAAGAAGACACCAGTGGTCTAAAACTGCCAGAGAACTATGTGGTATTCTCCAAGTATGCAAAAAATACCTAAAATTTAGGAGCGCTTTTCCTAAGTACCACTAGCATTTTAAAAGAGACAGCCAAAAGACCTGGAATGGTTGGCAGTGACAAGCAGGTATCATCCCCTTTGCTGCAACACTGAGATTGAAATTTTTTTTCCTCCAAAAAGTCCTTGGGAAGCTAAGGAGAAATGCCAGACACTCCGCACTCTTGGGTGTGCTACTCTTCATGCACGGGACGGAAAGGTGCTGAGTGATAAAGGGCTTCAGAAAAAAATCCCTGTTCCATGTCAAGGGAAAGCAGATGAGCCCCATGCCAGAAAAGCCAGATTGTAAGAAACAGAGCTGCACTCTGGGACCACTTGCAAACAAACCTGGTAGCAACTGTGATTCACACTAGCACATATGCTTGTTTTGCTGTTGAAATCTCAGTCAAGAACTCCATAATCCTAAAGAAGGAACTCTAAATGAAGGAATAAGACAAAAAATAAAATAAAAATACCATTTTCATCTGTAAAAAGCAAAATACAGCATGGGTTAAAGGGCTACACAAACAGACATCATCTAACAGAATGGTGAGCACCCAAGCAGGAAAACTGACTTCTAATACCTGGTGCATCAAATGTTTGTAAAGACCTTGAAAGCCCTCTTTTCTACATGCAGGCTGTTAGCTTCAGAGATTAAACCCTTACTCATGCTTTCAGAAAAAAAAATGCAAGAGATTTCTGAGCTATAGGATTAAATTATTTAAGCACGTTTCATCAGATTTCTCACTGCACGATAAACTGAAATCTGTCAATAAAAAAATATTAGGACATTCTCTAAAACCTATGTTGAAAACAACAGATCACAGTGATAAAAAACATAAGCAGAAAACAACTTCTCCAAGTGTTACTGTTCTTGTATTTCTTGCAATCTGTAACATAACAAGGTGAATTAAGGACAAAGTAGCAGTTCCTCTGTTTCGCTCATGGGAAACATAACTTCAAACCATCATTTTAAATGCAGTTTTCAAATATATATTATTTAATACAGCAGCAACACACTGCACCTTACAACAGTGCTGCTCTTATTAATGAAGTTTGCAGTGCTTTAAGAAAAATGTGAAGAGAAGTGCTTTCAGCAGAATCATTACACATTAAAAATTAAGGAATCAAAAAGGAAGCACAGTTCAGCACACTTGTGATAAACATATTTCTCATTTAAACACATCCAATGCAGCATCCTACCCTTAAAGCTGAAACAGATGACTACAAAGTGTGAACAGCATCACTCGTCAGTGTTTAGCCACCTTCTCTTTTTGCACTCATGATGTTAAAAAGAAAAAAAAAAGGGCACAGGGGGAGGGGAATGGAGGAAGAAGGTAAGCACTAACAATTTATGGATCAGACACAACTGATTTAATCCAAATGGCTTTTGAACAAAGATGGCATTAGAAAATAAAAAAATTCAAATAACTTATTAAAGAAAGCTTCTTCCTTCCCTTCCCTAACAAACTACTGTCATCTCTTTACCTCTCTCCAGCTGGACTGCAGACCTCATGAGGAACCATAACAAATTAGTTCATGGCTGTGTAAGCTTCTGCTTCATTACACAGCATAATGATAATTCAGGGAAGAAACACCAGCCCTGTTCTCTTTACATCCCCTCTAACTCCCTACAGGAAGCACTGTCTTCTAGTGATTTTGTTAATGGGTAGCAAGTTTATCTGATGTTCAGTCTTTTATTAAAACTTCCTAATTGCTTTTAATTTTTAAAATCAATTGAAAAAGATGGATGGCTAAAAGAGGAAAAAAGTCAGGGAAAAAAGTCCATCTTGTTCCAAGGGCAACATACACAATTAGGAATACTGCCTCAAAAAGAGTCCAGTACATCTGCACGCACTCAGGCAGGGCACAGCCCTAATGATGGTGAGCAGAGCTCCTAATGTGTCAGTGTGGGGAAGCCTAGATACTGAACAAAACTACAATTCTGTCGCAGAGTTAAGACTGCAATTCCAGCTTACACCTCAGAGATCTAAGAAAGGCCATGAGTGTATCTCAGACTGGTGTAAGTGTATGCTGCTATCTTTCAGCACCAGTTGGTATCATTGCCTGGCTGTAATTAAGTTCTGACCCAAAACTGTGTTTGAAAAGGACAGATTTCAAACTACTGCCCCCTAACATGTAACCAGGTGCAGAAAGCACCACCAAGTAATTGACAGTCAGGGTGCTACTGATGTCTCAAATGCTGCACCATCTGAAGGACCTGCAATGGCAGGAGAGGCAGTTAACACACTATGCACTTATCCAGGATTTCTGTGTGATAAACACACATCGTTCCCCAGGGAGTACTGCAAATGTATATAGCATGTGGCTAAGCATCTGCAACAGCGACTGCAGCTCCTCAGCTGAGGAATATCAAGTTTCACAGTCAGAAGGAGATCTCATACAGTTTCATCCTTGTTTGCTAAGTAACACTCCTGGTTCTCAGCTGCTGTGGCAGAGAGCTGTTTCCAAACTGTCCTTTTCAACATCTCTACAGGGAAATAACTTAGTTGAGAACTAATATTTATATCAGCTTCCTCATTTTTGAAGAGCCACAGCCATTGCTCTTCAAGCCTAATGGGACTACATGCAAAGCTGCCTTACAATGCATGCATTACCTCCTCTAGGTTGCTTTGGCCTCAGTTTCTTCCTCAATGGGAGGAAGAAAGACCTGTAGCCAACATGACCATCTCTATGCTCCCCTGAAAATCTGCTACTCACCCAACATCTTCTGATATATCATTTACTTCCACTTAGATAGCTGAGTTTCAGTTCTCAGTCTCACTAATGAGAAAACAATTTTAGTTGTTCATACACACAAGAGAATTTGCAAAACATGTACATCTGACTTGAGTCAAAAATCCCAGAGCTCTCACAGATGTTTGACTAGTCATGCCAGAAAATATTTTCTCATTTCCGAAAATGACTTAAAACTTCCTTTTTGCAGTATTCCATATTCAATAGCTGCGGGTGCCTCTTAGCTTACAGCTCTTTCAGAAACAACATCAAGGTGGCCAATTTTTCGTAACTTTCAGACCATGTGATGTTGCATCAAAAAGCAGCTTTGGAAGGGACCCTGGTTTGGTCACTTTACAGTCACACAGTTATGGCTACACTGCTCTGCATTGCTTCTGCCCGAAAGGAAAACTGGGAATAGAGAAGAGGCAGGATGGTAAGAGCCACATGTTTTTGTCTACTACTTTTTGAAGGTTCTCAATTTAGATAATAAATAATTAATGCATTTGATTTATTAAAACTATATTTATTTAAGTAATAATGAGCTTAAAATCTCTCCAGGTCTTCATCAGTACAACACTCTATTTTTCCCAAATTGATGGAAATTGTGGAACCACTTTTGGTACAACATATTTAAATATCACAGTTTCTGTTTGCTTTAATTTTTAAACTAGAGAAACCACATCTACTTTAGTTTTCAACCAAGAAGCGGACAAATGAACACAGCTACCTACCGTATGAATTTCTGGGGCTAAACCTGCAACATGGGATCTTAAACAACTATGATAAAATCAGAAAACATGACACAAATCAGGAAAACTTTAGAAACAAGAACATCCTGTTTCCCTTGGTAAAACCATGTTCAGAGTCTCTCTTTGCATTCTCTGACCCTTATTTGTGCATAGAGACTTCATTCTCTCTCAGTAATTGCTCTTTGAGATTACACGAAAAGTCCATGAAGCCAGAGAAAAAGTGATAGGACACCAGTAAATGAAGCATGAGTCATTATTGTCTGCCATCACTCAAGCACATGAATGTGAATGCTGGCACAAGCCTAGACATTAAATGCACTGATGACACTGACTCATAGGGTGCAGCAGTTAACTATCAATGTAGTCATCATCCTCTCTGTACTTCAAGCTTCATGTGCACTCTATAATAATGAGATTCTTCATGCTCTAGACAAATTCAGCAGTGGAAGGCCTGAGGCATCACATCAATTTGGTTTGTGTCAATGGCTAAAGAAAAAAAAGGGAGACCTACCAAGCTTCAAATCCTTTAAGTGTGAAAGAAAAAAAAAATGCAGTTTGTTGTATCTTTTACCCTTCCAAACCCACTACGGAAGTAGAACCAAACAAAGCAAGGAGAGGAGGAGAGGGGGAGAGGAAATGTCAAAATCAGCTTCTTCTCTGGGAAAATAGCCAGTAAAACACACAAACAAACAAAAAAACCAAAACAACCACCTCCTCCTTAATATTACCTCATCCTGAAATGAAGCACAGGAGAGATTCAATTCTAAAACAGACCAAGACAAGTGAAGTTATAATAATAAATAGAAGTGAGGTTATGGAAACCAACATGGGTATATGGCTGCATGTTTGTAATGAATGTACAGTAATCTCAGAAACATGCTTTTGCTTGATGCAATAGCTAAAGGGAAAATAATATTTTTCTAAGATGAGAAAGAGGAAACGAAGGGTAAAATAGTGATGCTTTTCAAGTCAGCAGAATTTTTGAAATCAACTTCAAATGGATTGACTATTTAACCTGAAGAGAAGCTAAAATTAATATTTAAACTCACCAGCATGAAAAACGCTGTAACTGTTTCTTCGGAAAACTGTGGTAACTAATTCTGGCTCAATGAAAATTGCTACAATCTCCTCTATCACAACTAATTAAAGATCGAAGTGTCTGTAATTGAACCATAAATCTCCTTTGTTCTTAGACAGACTAACTGAATAAAACAAAACTGTAGATATTTACAGTGATATACTTAGCAGAAGCAAAACAAAGCATTATTTCAAAGTAATATTATAATGATCTCTTCTTAAAATCCACATCAGGAAAAAAATTGAAAGAAACTATGAAGAACAAAGAGGAATGGCTCTAAAACTTGGAGTCCTTGTGTCCCAGTCACAAGTTCTTGAGCATAACATTGATACAATTAATAATCAATTAATTAATAACCTTTGGGAAAGAGGGATTATAGTCTCTACTTGGACAGTACCCAAGACATTCTGAAGACTACTTTAATCTAAATTAACACAAGCTTCCCATGAAACTCTCTGAAGATCATCTTCTAATTTTGAGTCACTGAGGTTACCCAGTGAATCAGAACTAAAACAAGACAGAAAGGTGAGTTCTACGAAACAACACACACTAGTAATGGCTGGGGAGGGCTCTGGGAGATTGTCTCTAGATAATAATTTTTACAAGACTAAGTAAACTTCCTGGTAACTCTTTGAAAACAATAATACAAAATTTTTCATATCTCTCTATACTCAGAATCAAGCTCCTGACCTTTGGCCCTGCAACAGTAAGCACAGATTACTCTTTGCCTTCCGAATTTGTTGTGTAAAAAGCAAGAGGTTTCAAATCAATGGCAGGCACATGGCACTGCATGCTCCAGACGTCAGTTCATTTATGCTGACAAGCAAATTTCCTTCTACCTCATGCTAATGAGTATTTGAAGGACCTACTCACTCTTACCAACGTGTATCAGGTAGGGAGCAGCTCGGGCAACAGCCAGAAGACAAAGCTTTCCAAGGCAAATGCAACTCATTACGCATTTGTCAAGAGTATGCAAGTGGAGTACAGTGGGACACAACAGTGCACAAGATGATGAGACTGGGAAAAACAACAATTACTTTATAAACTGGCAAATTTTTGCATAAATTCATAGCACTGAGCCCCCTGCATGAGACGAAGAAATACCAGCTGAAGCACCACAGCATTGATAACTTTTGCTCTTTGCTTGAGTAAGCAGTAAGCACAATGAGAAAACTTCTCATGCCACTCACCATTATAAAGTCCTGCTGACACAGAGAGGCCAGAGTAGGTAGAGTTGCTCTCAAGCAGCTCTGTTTTTGGGTTTCTGATTAAACTCAAAGGGTGGCTGTGCCAATTGTTCCTTTGCCTTGAAGCATCTTTCCTGAAGATAGAGAAGGATCTCACTGTGGGGCTGAGCACTGTTGGAAAAGCTCATGAAGAGACTGGGGTTGTGGCATGACCAGCATGTTGACATCCTCAAGCTCTGTATTACCACTTCCAAAAGGACTGAAATTCAGGAACAGAGTTGTCTTGTCTGGCAGGAGATGGAACTTGAAGGACTAACTAATGGCGCTAGATGAAAATACTAGAAGGGTAGATACAGCACACTGTTGATCAAAGGCTGACTGCTTTACATAATATAGGCAAGTAAGTGTTTTGGGGAAGGTAAGAGTCCTGTTTATCGTACAGTTTTATACACATGGTTCCTCACCCAAAAAGACTTCGCTCTTTGCTTTAGGTTTCAAGCATTCTCACCTCTGACATGTAAAACAAAGATTTCACTTCTTGTATCCAACAACTCCAACACAACACGTACAGTGAAACAAATTAAAGGTACAACTCAAGTAAGTTGCTACATATGCGTGGCCCCCAACTTTACAGCAGCATTTCTGATAGGCAAAAATATCGATTTCCTCCTGTCAATACAAATGGGTAAAAAGCCCTTCCACAGATATTCCCTATTATTTCTGTAAAGGCTATCTTTGCTCTCCTTATAGTGAGAGGGTCATAGCCTCCCTGTGGAGATGCCTTTATATTCTGTGTAAAATTGAAACAGGGAGCCTAATGGGTCTTGTTAGAGATTAAACAGGCACACTGATACCTAGCTGAAATTGAACTTAACATCTCAGGTTGCTCACGTCAATTTTCTGAAACACGGTGAAAAAACGTAATTGTCAATTAATGAACCATTGACTTGGGGTTGGTAGAAATCAATAACATGAAACAATATGAAACTATACAATCTTAATCAGTATTCTGTAATGAAAAGGCTTTTAGACAAACACAGAGAAATTGGCTGTTCCTTTGTGGCCCATCCTCTAAGCTATACAATTGTCCAATTAAAATATAACATCAGTAGCAACACAGTTGTTTGTTTTGTGGTTTGGGGTTTTTTGTTTTTTTATATGCACTAGGTTACATTTGTTAAATCAAAAGTTTCAGACACTGAAAGAGCATGAACAAAAGGGTAAAACATGAATCAAATCCAAGGGATCAAATTCAGGTCAGATACCAGAGTTATGAACCTTAGCCTCCCAATCCACTATCCTTCTAATTATATGTAGAGGCTCGACGATAGAATTCACATCTCTTGGGTTCCATCAGAAACATAACATTGCTCAAGTAGAAATTTCTGTTGTAAAATCCTCTCAGGACAACTTCGTATTTTTCACAGAAGAAAGAAGACCAGTTTCAGATTAAATTCATTTCCACCAAACAGTAAGCATCCACACAGTCTTACAAAACCAAGGAAAAAGACCAAGAGTTCCTGAAGAGGATCAGAAAGGTTAGATGTGCACTAGAGTAAGTATGCTCAGGAAAACTTCTCCAGCCCTTTTTCCCTCCTCATTATTTATGACAAAATGAAAGGATTGTATCAAAATGGTACCACTATGTTGCAAGACCAACAGAAGTTCTGGAATGAAAGTTAAAAACCCGCTGCAAACAGTGTACCCAGAGGTATCAGAATAAAGGTCAACATTTCCTTACCTAGGCCTACCCTTCTGAGTTCATTATTGACTAATGTGTTCTTTGACTAGTTTTGCCTACTTGAAAATTTTATAATACAAGGTAAGATAAAAAATTTATTACATACTTGCATTGCATACTGGCCTTAATAATAGAGCAAATTATAGGGCAGTTGGTTGGATTTTAAATGATAAATTACTATATTGCTCTGTCTAGGACTCGGCAGGATGCCCATGATACACATAATTAATGTTGGAAAAGACCTCCATGAGTATCAAGCCCAGCCTTTGACTGAACACTACCATGTCAACCAAACCATAGCACTAAATGCCACATTTCTTGTATGCTTCAAGGGATGGCGACTCTTACCTCTACAGCCCATTCCAGTGCTTAAACTCCTTCACAGTGAATAAATTTTTCCTGATGTTCAGCCTGAACCTCTCCTGGCACAGCTTGAAGCCATTTTCTCTTCTATCACTAGCTGCCTGGGAGAAAAGGCTAACCCCTCCCATAAAATATGATCTTTTAGATCATCAGCCATCCAAACATGCACCTGTTTTAACAGCTTGAGCAGAAACTATGAGTCATTTAAAACAACAAAGAAGTAATTTATTTCTTTGACAAGTTAAAAATTAAGCTAGATGGTACTTTTTTAGCATATGTCATTTGAGACTGTCAGGCACGGTACCAGAAGGAGATGGTCATTCAGACCCAGAGAGGTAGGTTGGTACTTGAAGAATGAAAGGCAAAACTGAAAATTAAGCTGTCTGTCCCGTGACACACGAGACCCCAAAAACTGCAGTTCTAACCCAGTCCATTATACTCGAGTAAAAACTCTGACTGATCAGCTGCAAGAAGAAATCCTTCACTTCACAGAGACTGCTCTTCAGCAATCCTGTGTGCTTTATAGCTGTTACACAATAGAATGTATTTCAGATTTCCTTAAATATAGTGGGTCGGCTGGAAACTAATATCACATGGACAAGCAGTCCTTACAAAGCTACATTTTTAGCCAATCTTACACAAGCAACCCACAAAACATTTAGGCTACGGAATTCGGCAGATTAAGCACATTCATTTTAAGAGAAGAAACAAATAAATCAGAAAAATTCTTTTTAGTTATCTTTGGGAGCTGGATCCCGCATGTAAATTTGGACAGTGCCATGCCAGTACTAAGGGGTTTTTTTGGTAGAAACCTACAAGCAGGATTTTCTTTTCTCTTTTAATGACAAACAGCAGTTATCACTTTCAGGCATCTAGATATCCTTATCTCTGATGCAGCACTTGCAAGGAAATACAGTAGGGCAAGCAGAAAGAGGCAAACCAAAGAAAAAATGTTGTACTTAGTAAGGATTAAAATTCACAAGGTTATTTCAAAAAATTATTTAAGCCCTGTGAGAAGGAAAAGCATGGAAGAGGTGTCAGCATTCCATTAACAATGCACTTATTATCCACCATCAGCTGGAAATACTAGAGAACTTGGCACCTCGATAACACCAGAATTACTCATTTGATTACACATAGATTCTCACCCTCCAAAATGAAATGAATCCTAAGCTTTGGGAACATCACAGCACATTGGACACTGTCACACAGGCCATTATGGTTTTAATGCACAAGCTAATCAGAAGCATGGCTACATTTCACAGAGAGACTGGAGAGCTGCATTTGAACAGCAGCATGAAATTGTTTAATTAAGGACATTTTTTTAAGAATTATTGAACTTATTAAATTTAATGTCAGGCTCAAAATTAAATACCCACACATATTAAACAGTAAAAAAAAATCCCAAGAGTGTTAACTTAGCGTCTTGCAATATGTCTCAGCTTTATCATGAGTTCCATATAGACACAAATAAGGAAAAGGTGAAGAGTTTGGTGAGAACAATCAACACAAACTACTGTATCATTGGTTCTGGTCTGGGGGCTAAAGCTGGTGGAAACAATTCAGGGTACCACAGCTGTTGTTCTAGAGCCAATACTTTATGCAGAAAAGGGGAAATGCAAAGTAGAACTGGTATTATAGTGAATCTCTATTAAAAAGGCAACAGCCCTTTGAGAAAGGATGTTTCTGTAATGGTTATTCCTTTCGTCCCTTTAGAGCCGTTCTTCTTGGGGTTTACACAATTAAAAAGCTTCACTGATATTGGAACATCTACCAGCTCTGTAACTTCCTTATTTGTCAAAAATTGTATGAATCCTACAACCTGGTTGAACATTTACAGAGCTTGTTAAAGGTCAGCAGCAAACAGACATGAAAGCAAAGAGGCAGTGGTAGATTATCTTTTCAAATTGAAAGAAGGAAAGAATCACTAAAGATAAACGGGGGAAAAAAGAGTCAGATGTCCAGTAGCAGTAAACAGTGTGAAGAAATTAAATCATCCTATCCTGGCAAGCATCCTCATTCTTTTGCAAATACCAAGGCTTTTATCATGCAGCTGTCAAATACCAAGACACTGTTTATCACGTAATAGGCAAGTGCAAAATTCAGTGGTAGAATTTTCATATTCTGCATAGGCTTATTTAAACAGACAAAAGGAAGCTCTCTTACAATTACAGATTAATTATTAAAAATAATAAAAAAAGAAAAAAAACACACACAACTTCTGTTAATTTCAGCATTAAGTCCAGTATGTTTGATGGCATTTCTGTATTCATTTCCCAGTATGGTAAAGTTTTCTATTTTTAATAATAGCACAGCAGACATTGATAAGGAGCAGTCAGCCTCAGAAGATATAGCTGAGACTTAAAGGGTCCTGTGAAATTAATATACAACAAGCTTTGATTTGGTGAGATAAACAGAGTAAGATCAGTCTTTCAGAGACCACCAGTTACATTTAATGTATGCGTCATTAGAGAAAAATCTCTAGAAACAAGGAAGGTAACATGAAGATTTTGTTTCAAGCTGACTACTTGACCTGTTTGCCCCTACTGAGACTTAAATTAGTCAATTGAAGTGTCCTCTGCAACCAACCAGACCAGACTAATCTTGGAAAAAGATTAAAGGGGAAAAAATATCAACCTGTTATTCATTCCAGCTTCTTAAATCGCTATAAACATGGCTCTGCTTCAAGAACCTTCCAGAAAAAGCAGGCTAACTTCCACAGGTTTTGTGCCACAGTTTTACACCTGCCTTACACTTCATTCAGAAGTTGTCCAACACGAAACCTGCCTGCAAGCTCCAACAGGCAGCACAGCTCATAAGGGATGACCCCAGAACAGCCTGGACTGTTAAGTGACCAGAGCCAATGAAGAACTCCTAGGGTTTATAAGCCCTCTTACAGTTTTTTACTACAGTTGCTCACCACTTCTCTTACCCACCATCAGAATTCTAGGGTTTTGTGTTTTGGTGGGGTGTTCTGTTCTGCTGTTCACTGACACAAGACCCCATTATGTTTCTGTATTTTGAAATACAATAAGCTGACAATGTCAATTCTATATTCTTTAGCATTGGTCCAACTATCTCATTCTTCCCTTCTGGCATTTCCCACTCTTACCCCAATGCTACCCATAAGAAAAAGTAGTTAAAACTACTCTGCCTGCAGTATTTTGAAACAAAAGATGCAACTGTCCCTTCTAAAGAGCTGACCACTACTGCTTTCAGTGACACCCACATGACAAGACAGTCACACAAAGCATATTCAGCATATGGAGACCACGGTGATTAAAGAATCTACAGATAGTAGGAGCATATTTGCAAGCAAAGAGTCATAAAATTATGTTACAGGAGAAAGAGTATGAGTTGGATTGGGGGTGTGTGTGAAATTTTCTTCACTGCATTATTTTTTTCCTTTGTATTCTTTCAAGTAAAGCCACAGATACTCCTTTTCCTTGTGATCTGAGAAGATCTCAGACAGCAGAGGAAATTCATGACTCAAGTTCCATACAATTCAGTAGTCTTCCCCCCATTCTACCATTACAAATATATTAGGCACAAATTAAGAGTGCAAGACTGAAAAGGAAAATATTTCTCAAGCCAACTCTCTGATGGCATTCTGCTCCTGTCAGTGTGGCAAATGGAGTCTACCACAGTGTACTCTTCTGTATTGAGAGCAAAATTACTACTGCCCATCAGTCACAGAGTGGATGAGGTACAGAATACATTCCCAAGATGAATAAATCAGAGTTAAAAAAGGTCAGGATGTCTTCAGTGTCTGCTGGGGGCAAATCTCATTTAAGATTATTATGTTCTTGTCAAGACCTTCACCAGAGTCAGATTACTTACCTCCTTCTTCCCTTCCTGTACTTCCTCCCTCCTTTTCCTAAAGTCACTCAGCTGTGCACATGTTTTTTGCTTTAGTTTTTAACATCACGTTGTTTTCTCTACCAAAGTAAGATATCTTGCCCTGCCTGTAACAAGGAAGAGAGCTTTAAGCTCCAACAGTGTCCATTCCAAACTCAGTGCTGAAAAAGGAAAAATACAGGGGGTGAGGCTTGCACCCCTCAAATCCACCCTTTAAAAGCTGTGAAGCTCCTAGTTGTCCAACAGAAGATGGATTCAAAATCTGAAGGGCTGGATGTCTAAAACTAAAATTCTGACAAGTTTTAGCAAGAGCTAAATCTTCAGTTAAAAGTTGCTGTGGAATTCAAAGACTACCCTTTCCCTATTTATCAGTTGTAGTGCCCCAAATATATCCTAGGTACTCCAAAAAAAGTTAAAGACTTGCTTTGCTGTCAACTCATTACTCACAGTTCCATTTTCCAGTGTGGCAGAGAGAAGCAATGTAGCTCAAGCGATATCTGAGAACAAGAGCTTGTTCAGGACAAACTGAGGGCAGGGGATGGTTGGTTTCTCTGAACTAAAAGCTTTCTCGTGATCTCAAATCAAACCTATGACTACTAATGGACTCCAACTAGGTCCTTCTGAGAGACTGTCAGAATATTTTTTCCAAGCTGTTCTTGCAAAACCCTCCCTATCTCCATCAGAAGTCCTCAATTTTTTTGTGCTGCAGGAAGAAGTCAGGTGAAAAAACACTGCTTTAGTACTCTGAAAATAGTTTTTAGCCAGAAGCTACTATAAATTCACAGGACATTTGAAAAAACTGCTGGTATGTCATGGAGACTCCAAGTATTTGGAAACACTCTTATTTGTTCCACACTTTAAGAGTCTTTACAGATTTCTGGTCTTGGCTGTAATTCATGACAGCAGCAGGAAAATGTGTGTGTGTGTGTCCTTACAGCAGTTCACTTGCTGCTACTGTTTTCCTTCTAATGTAGTCAGTCCTTGATCTGCAAGCATAAAATTTGTTCCTCTGGGGGAAAAAAAAAAATCATTACACACAAAAGGCTTAAAATCTCAACTTGGGAATTAGCAGGTACATTTAAAGGTATTTTTTTCCCCTGGTATTTGCTTCAAATGAAAAGAAAGCACATACTGATATTGAAGTAGAACAAGATAGCTTTATCCAAGGCTGCTTAGCCCTTTACCAAAATACTTTCTAACAGAGTCAATAATCAATTAAGGAACTACTCCAGGAACAATTCTACACACAACCTGGAAGAAAAGCACTCAGCTACAAGCTGACACGAGCAGCCCTCCCACAGGCAGGGGAGCCGTGCGCTGAAGCAAGCGCAGCCCACGCAGCCCGGCAGGTGCGGGAGCGCCTCCCTCCTTCCCGCACGGTCCCTGCCAGGAGGCGCTGCCAGGGACCCTCCCAGCACCACATAACCCTACCGCAGCACTTCCACCCACGGCGATCAGTGGGTTTGCACAAGCATTGCACCTCTGCGCACAGGTCAGAGGGCACATTTTGCTTTAAGTGGAATTTAAATTGCCCACTGAATCAGCAGAAGGGTTTTTTTGTTAACACTGTGACAGCACATTTCAGGTCTGAAAATAAAGCTGTGAGGGTACCAAGATTTCAACAGCTACTGTGCATGCTATGGCTTTCACTCCTTTGGATGCCTAGCACCCACAAAACCAGCTCCCTGTCTGGGTAACACTACCTTTAAAAACACCCCGCTGCTGACTGAGAAACGAGGAATTGTTTCCACAGCGAGAACCCTAATGAGGAGGGGAGTTTAAAAATCTCGTAATAAAGAAGGGAATGGGAAGGGAAAATAAGCTTCGCTAACTCTCCAAGTCCTATTCGCGAAATTAATTAGTTAATTACAAAAGAAGCCGGGGCCCGTTTTTGCTGTCCCGCAATTTAAGGTGCGCAAAGCCGCAAGCGCAGCGGTGTGGCGGGATGAAGGCGGCAGGGCCCGGCGCGGGCGGGCGGCTCTCGGCTGCCCCCTGCCGGGCTGCGGCCGAGCGGCACCGCGCTGCCCCCGAGAGCAGCGCCCGTCACCCCGCGCGAACAACGCGGCTCCGAGCTGCCGCTCGCCGGGACCGCTTTCCGTCAGGAGTGCTGTAACTGCGCGAGACAGCCGAATAAAATGGTTTTGAACAAATATCGTCAATACAGCAGTGAGCTGGGAAGGGCTTTTACAGAGCGAACTCGGGAAGGTGCCGACGCCAGCCCGGGAGAGCAGCACTGTCCCCGTGGAGCCGTGCAGGGCAGGCTGCTCCAGCCCCTCCCTGCGGCACGGCTTGGCAGCCGGCTCCTCAAACTAATTTTAAAAGTGTTTGTTTTTAATCGCACATGTCGGCATGCCGGGTGGTTAACTTACAATGTGTCACACAAACAAGAACAAGCCTCCCAGTTAATCAAATACCAACAAAACGTCTCATGTCATATTAATGGTACTTGGATCACACCCAGGAAGAATAAGTTTGAAAGCCAAGATCCCTCTGCTTTCCTCGCTATCTTAATCACTGTGCCATACACTGAAGTTGCTAGAAACACGAACATCAAGAGCTGACCTCTTGTATGCTATCACAGAAGGGGTTTTCAGTGATGCCTGCGGCTGCATCTCTCTTCCTTTACTAGAACGACGGGAAGCCAGGCGAGCTCAGCAGCACACACGGGACCCCAAACCTGTCCTTGTGTTCCACACAAGTTCTCACGCATACAGCAGGTACTACGCAGCTGGACAACCCATCCTTCAGTCTCTGGATCGTGGGAACGATGGGAAGGTTCACTCACTCCGGTTACAGCCACTAGAGACAGAGGCATTAAGTCTCCATGGGCACTCAAGCACCTTTTGTGCTGGTACCCAAGCACACGTGGCCATGCACTGGGGTGAAACTGGTAACGTGCAGCCAGAGCTGAATGCAGGAATATCTCTTTTCAGGAGCTCTGTGAGCACATGCAAAGTTTAAACCAGTGACCAAACTGTATTCTAAAACAACCTGGGTTCAGCTAATCACAATCTTTTCAACAATCTTTTCAACATCTCCAGACATCACAGACAACAGATTTCTCTATATAATGTAAAGTAGATTCTTAGACAAAATTCAAACACAGTAAATGTGGGTTTTTTCCTTTTTCAATGGAAAAGTACAAGATCCACAGACTGGAAGAATTTACCCACTTTCCTGATCAATTAAGTCTAATATTTAGAGAAAAAAAAAAAAAAAAACAACTCTCAAGATGCTAGGAACAAAATACTGCAACAACAGTAACATTCTCAAGGTATAAAAAACTAAACCGAACTTGGAGTCTCAATTTGCATTTCCCAGTGAGCCCTAACTTTAACATATTGTAATGACATTGTATGAAATCTTGGAGGTTTGTTCTTTGGGTTTTGGACAGGTGAGTGAGAGGTACTGGGTCTTTTATAAAATCACACTTTCCCATACTAGATACATACAAACAGCTGGCTCAGCTGAAGAGGATGAGTTCACGTAACTAGAATTATCCCACTTCTGTATCCAAGAGATACAAGGGAAACCTTTCCCCTTTTTAGGGGAAAACATGGTAATATAGTAACGAAAAACAAACTAAAAAAAACAACCAAAACAAAACAACAACCAAAAAAAAAAAAAAACACCCCAAAAATAAAAAAACAACCAAAAAAATTACCATACACAAATCTCCAGAGAAATTGGGAGGATGGGGAAAGAAGAAGGAAATGTACAGCTATGGCTTTGAACTTCCCTTCCACACAGGACAGAACCTTTATTGTTCTGATTATACCTTTACAGTAAAATTTGAGTTTTGGAAAGGTAAAAACAGTAGAGATCAACAACATTACCAGTTCTACAGAATCTTAAATGGATGAGCAAGCATTTAGGTGAATGCCTCACTCCAAAATGAGGTCTCATTTCCTAAGAAAATAAGTTATCATTCAATACTATAAAGCTATTCTTTCTATTGTAACAATATTCCAATACACTCATTTAACAATCCCATACGCTAAGACCCTCTCAAAATTCACAGAAATATCATGGCAAATTTTTAGCACTCTTTGCAAATTAGATGCAATATTTTATATAAAGATTACTTACTTCCTTTTGGATGCCATCTAGAAAAATACATTCATTTTTCATAATACAAGATCCAAAATTATAAAGCCACCTAAACTTTTTAGAGCTGGTATATCCTACTGCATATTACATACTTTGGGCAAAACCTGAAATGAGTAGTA
The DNA here is from genome assembly GCA_013400315.1 of Bombycilla garrulus. Classification (NCBI taxonomy): domain Eukaryota; kingdom Metazoa; phylum Chordata; class Aves; order Passeriformes; family Bombycillidae; genus Bombycilla; species Bombycilla garrulus. The sequence continues at coordinate 619,216 of VXBU01008276.1, forward strand.
TGTGTTACTGGTAGAGAGAGGGCATAACAAAGAAGACAAACTTGAAATGTAGCCTTAGATAAATTCTTTCTCACCCCACAAGTATGAGATAGATAGAAAGAGGACAGATTCCCCATAATACAGCAAAGAAAAGTATCACAATAGTTTCATAACCCCATGCATTAATAAAGAACATGCATTGGTCTTCAGTGTGTTCAGAAAATAAAGAAAGATAGAATTACACATGCCCTTACTACTGCAAGACCATTCTTGGTAAAAATTGCTCTAGAAATCCACCCAGTTTCAAAATAGATTATTTCCTCCTAGAATATTACCTTAGAGGGTGAGCAAACTGACATAAAATCCCTCACTTTACAGCTCATTCATAAGTTCATAAACAGCCTTGTAAAAAAAAACCAAAACTATTCCTCAGAATCAGATTGGTTTTTGTGATCCAAAATGATCAGTCCAGAAGAGGCCAGATTGATGCAATTGTGCAATCATACTGGTAATCAAAGTAGTGGCTCAAATTGTTCACAAACAGCTGAAACCAAGGCAGGCAGCCAGGCTGAGACTACAGATGTTTATGAAATGTTAACCGGGCATTTCACTCAGTTCTGAGGCAGAATTAACAGCCTCATGTATCGACCTTATGATTTAATTGCCTGCTATAATACTCTGATAGTTTAGCAGTTCAAGATATCATCATTGTTAACACACTGATATATTGATTCAATTTTGCTCTTGACCTGGATTTACTGCATTGCTCATTCTTATTTAGTACTTCAGACTGTAGCTATATGTAAAAGCGAGACTTACTTGATGCTTTTTTTTAGTCCATTAGGAAGAAGCAGGAACTGCTTCGTTTTTCAGCTTTCAAACAGGACTGATAACTGCAAGCCTGAAAGATTGATTGCGCTGCTTTTGGCTGGGGTAGAGTTAATTTTCTTCACAGCAGCTGGTATGAGGCTATGTTCTGAATTTGTGCTGAACACAGTGATGATAATATAGAGATGTTTTTATTATTGCTGAGCAGGGCTTACACAGAAAAGGTCTTTTCTGCTCTCCATGCTGCCACAGTGGTGAGGGGACTGGAGAGGCAAGGGAGGTTGGAAGGAGACACAGCCGGGACAGGTGACCCCAGCTGACCAAAGGAATATTCCAGACCATATGGCACCATGCTCAGCATACAAAATGTGGGAAAGAAGAAGGAAGTGAGTGATGTTTGGAGTGATGGTGTTTGTCTTCTCAAGGCCCTGCTCTCCTGGGGATTGGGTGAGCACCTGTCTGCCCATGGGAAGCAGTAAATTAATTTATTTTTTTTTTTGCTTTGCTAGTGTGCACATCTTTTGTTTTCCCTATTAAACTGTCTTTATCTCAACACATGAGTTTTCTAACTTTAATCCTTCTGATTCTCTCTGCAAGCCCACTGATGGAGGAGTGAGTGAGCAGCTGTGTGGGCCTTGGTTGTTGGCTGGGGTTAAACCACAGCATTTATTTAAGAGCAATTGCCTGCATCTTATGTTAATGTATTTTCCCCACAAAATAAATATTTTTAAAAAAGCATAGTAAAAGAATATACATTCTTTCACACAATTTCACATATCTCTAACAAGTATAAGAACAGTGACAAATGTCTGCGACTTCAGCCAGATAATAAGATACACAGTACAAACCTCTATTGCTAGAATAAAACACATCCACTAGTAATTGACCAAGATGTAATCTTCTGACAGAGGCTTCCCACTGACCTTCCACACTGAAATACCTTTGCATTTGGATCTCACACTTTTCTTACAGTTACTGTGCCCAGGCAAATGGTAAAACTACTGTTGCCCCATCCTATGGTCAAAGACCCTCAGGGAAAACCAGATGGGTTACTCACACACTTCACAACATTGCTGTATTAACGAGATCCACTGGTAAGAGGTTTCCCACACTTAAGTTATGAGAACCTTCCTTCTGGAATCCACCAGGCACTTGGAGGCTATTTATGCTGCCCTTAACAGCATATGCTGTGCACACATACAACACTTAGTGACAGAATGATTTGCAGGGCATGGAGTAGGCTAGAGAAAAGGGATGCTGAGCTGTCGAAGTAACCCCTCATTAAATCATATGAAAATAGCAGAGAGGAAAGAACAGGACACTGGGAGAAGTGGAATAAAAACAATTTAAATAGCTTTCATGCTGCTTCTAGGAGACAATGTAACATAGCTGCTGAGGAGAAGATGCCTGTTGTCAGCAACAAGCATACAGCAACAGGAATACACAAGGGCAGGGGGCTGAGAGAGGGAGAAAGGGGTACACACAGACACTGTTTATTAATCACATTTCAGACTGTCAATTTCTCCCAGAGAACTAAATTAAATAAAGAATGAGTGAGCCAATATAGGCAATGGAGAATTTAAACAAAGAAGAGCCCCAGCTTTACTAAAACAGTGATGATAAATTTAATAGAAGCACATTAGAACTTCTGGTGGATATGAAAGTGTTTTATAATCTACCAGAAATACTAAGCCAGACTTTGTGCACAAGACTGAGCTGACATTATAGGTCATTTCTTTTGCAGAAACAAGAACTGGTTTGGCTAACAGAAGAGCACGGCTGCAAGAAATCAGCGCCTTAGAGACAGATGATACTGAAATGCTGCTCTTCAGCCTCAGGGCATTTACAGAAGTAGCTCAGGAAATGCTTTTACAGATGAGAGGACACGCCAGGTACATCAAGTCCCAGTTCCAAAGAACAGACAGCCTCACTGCTAATTTCTTTTTCTGCTTTTTAAGAAACCTGCCTTTCTATTTAAGATTATCTGACAAGTCAAATCACCTTTCTGAGGACTCAAAAAATAAAAAAAAAGAAAAAAGAAAAAAGAAAAAAAGGAAAATGAGGACAAGTTATATATCAGGCAAAGTTTTGTATTGTTTATACATTACAATCACAATTGTTTCTATTTTCAAGTATTTTCCACCTATAAAAGCCCAAAAACATAACGGTTTGCTTTTTCACCCTCCTCATTTATAAATAGGAACAGTAATTTCTGTTTCATACACAAATAATACTATGGTTCAAGGAAGGCCAAACTACTCGACTAGAGCCACAGAATAAGTCAGCAGTAGAGCTAGGAATCATAGAATATCCTGAGTTGGAAGAGACCCGAAGAATTGTCAAAGTCCACCTCCTGGCCCTGCACAGGACAACCCCAAGAATCACACCATGCACCTGAGAGCATTGTCCAAACACTTCCTGAATTCTGTCGGGCTGGTGCTGTGACCAGTTCTCTGGGGAGCCTCTTCCAGTGCCCAGCCACCCTCTGGGTGAAGCATCTTTTCCTAATATCCAACCTAAACCTCCTCAGCTCAGTGTCTGCCCCTCCTCTTCCCCTCACAATGAAGTTGCAGCCTCTTCCCCAGGCTGAACAGACCAAGTGACTTCAGCCTCTCCTCACGTGGCTTTCCCCCCAGAACCTTCATCATCCTTGCGGCCCTCCTTTGGATGCTCTCCAAAATTAAAATCTTTGTTACACTGTGGTGCCCAAAACTGCACACAGGACTTGGTTGTGCCAGACCTGAGCAAGACAATCCCCTCCCTTGCCTGGCTGGTGATGCTGTCCCTGATGCACTCCAGGGCATGGTTGGCCCTCCTGGCTGCCAGGCCACACTGCTGGGATAGATTACAGGTGTCCCTTTTCCCAGACTTTTGCTTTTGTTACACGACCACAGAACTGCAGAGGTAAATCCAGGCTGACTGGCCATTAGACAAAAATAGCAGATCACTTAAAGAGGTCCTCTGTACAAGGATTAGACTGTTGGACCTTATGAGGTAGCACACTGAAGGGAGTGGTTTGACTCAGGAAAGTAGAGGAGGGCTTAGCAGATACCACAGCTTGGCATCTGCCAGCTTCACACAACTTCAAGAACTGCTCTGGTAGGCTACACACACACACACTTACCTAAGCATGTAGTATACAACACTAAGTGCCAGAGGCAACTTTGTTAAGTTACTTTACACCAGAACAGGCAACAGAATTTAGCAGAAAGCTTGATACTGAAAGGAAATTGAACTGCTATTAACTGCATCATTTTCCAAAGGTAATTTCTTTGAGGTTATTCGGATATAGGCAGTTTGGAGACAGACTTACTAAACATTACTTGCAATAAAAAGATGCAAAACAGTGCACATGACACTTGCATCATTTAAATCTTGGTATGGCAATTGTTGCAGCAAACATTTGGCCCAACAATAACTGGAAAAGTGCCACCCATTCATCAAAACTGGATCTGTTTATAGGCATATACCTTTTTTACATTAAACACCTGTATCATGGACTTCAACTGAAGGTCTTATCACAGATGAGATTCCTGAAAAGGCATGCTCCTCTGGCATCTGACGGTTTCAATAAATTGTCATGTTCTTATAAAAGGATACACCAACATGAGGTTAGCAGTCTAATTAATCTCAGACATTTCAAATGGATGGTAGGTAGTACCTCAACTGAAACAATTCTGTATTTTATTTTAATTAGATCCATACAGATCTAGGTAAAATGCTGGTATCAAAACTCAATCCTGACTGAGCAATCCACAAAACTTCCAGATTCTTTGGATTGGATATTCTCAAGCTGTGGAAAAGGAGTCCTAAAGCGTCCTACAGAAGCATGCAATATATATTTATCCTGCAGAAGATATAAAACAACAAAGGCTACATGCCTCCACGGAGGCAGATTATAAGGCTCACACAAGATACTGTGTTCTAAATTCCTGCAAATCATCTGATTTACAGTAACTATCTCTGTGTATTCTTTACCCATAGCAAGTGTAAAACAATTTGAATTAAGAACACCACAGTTATTTGGAAAGTAAATTTCCCAAGATCTGTTATATACTGCAGAGCTGCTAAGACCCATTGCTTTTAATAAAGCTTTTCTCCACAGGGCCCAATCTGTCTGCAACAAAGAAGGAACATCTCTGCTAGGTCTGAAAACTCCAGAAGAGGTAGCAGACGGTTCAGACACAAGACTCAGGCTTATTGCCAAACTGATCACAGTAGGTTGGCTGATAAAATCTTCATGCTTAGTACTTAAAGACCATGGAAGAAAGCACTGGTTTGTAAACCCACAAGAGGGACTACCACTGTTAACCAGTGGCACAGCTTTGCAACCAGACCACACCATATTGAAATGGGCTTTAGTATATACAGTACTACCTAGTAATGCAAGGCCAAAACAAACTACAGGCATGCCTCAGTATCAACAAAGTAGACACTCCTGAGATGCATAGTTTTTAGCAGTTTGACAGAGTAAAGCTACTTTTCTCACAAAAATTAGTGCAATAATGGGAGATATATGCAGCAAAGAAAGTGCTGACATTTCCTAAAAGAGAGCATCAAAGAAGATTTAATCACCACCGGATTTCACTGCTTCACTTTTCTTGATTAATTCAATGGAAAAAGGACAGAAAAGTGATCATATCAATTAACACTGCACTGTATTAAATGATCAGCAACAGAACTCCGCAGTGGAGAATAAAAAAGCAACAGATACAGCAAGGTATTGTACTTGAGTAACTAAATCTAGTTCTCTCACTGCGATCACACTTCCATTTAACGTTCCAGATCACACAGAATCTACATGAAAGTATCTCAGACGTGTGGCAACACAGATCAGCCATGCTGAATTTCTTGCAAAGAAGGAAGCAGTTCATAGCATTTAGAGTTGTGTGCTCCTCTGCAGAGTTCACTGGCTCATGATGGTAAACTGCCCTACAGCCTGCTCTGTGAAGTGCTAAGCACACCGGCACTCCAGATGCTAATTGTTACTGCTCCCCTGTGCCTGCCTTTCAAATGAGGGGAGGAAAAAAAGGGAAAAAAAAGTATGTTACAAGGATCGTAGAGATACTAAATACGAAGGGGGAATTAAAAAAAAAAAAAAAAAAAACACCTGAATTTGGCAGATGGATCACCATTTCAAGAAGTAAAGTATTGTTAGGGCATAAACAGCCTTCTTGCGGCAGAGTGTGGAAGCCTGCCCTGTAATGTGACCAAGCAGCTCAGGGGAGAGGAATTATAATAGCTTTAAACACTTTGTCCTGCGGGCGGGGTGTGCGGGCGCTGCCGGGAACGCGCGCTCGGGCGGGTGCGCCATGGCCGGGCCTGCAGCGCCCCCGCGCGGCCACGATGCCGCTCCGCACGGCGGGACCCGCGCGGCAACATCGCCCTGAGAGCGCAACTCGGGCCCGAGCAAAAAGTGACTGCGGTACCCACACCGCGTACTGCAGCGGCACGGCAGGAGCTGTGCTCTCACTCATTTACTCTGTTGACTTAAACACAAAAAAAGTTAAATTGAACAGCAGGTAAAGCAATCAGATTCAGGTTACACACAGACAGCAGCCTCTGTCTCGGCTCTGTCTCATTTGGTATTTCTCTTGCCTCGAATGCTGCCTGGCTGCCACACCGCACTTGGGACCAGCGTTTGCTATTCCATACCAGTTGTTACCCACACATACAGCTACTGCATAACATTTAGTTACGCACGTGATGGACATGTAAAATCGTCCAATTATTTGTAGAAGGCCATGGAGCAGCACGTTTTAGAAATATGACAATCCATGAAGGGCAAACATATTTTACTGCAATATGTACATTGAACAGTGCTTCTAATTCCCCTCCTTTCAGAAGGGCAGTGGATATGCTGTGCAAGATAGGAAATAAAGTTACTGTGATGCAATCTGGTGAAACTGTGCAAGACAGACTCTGGAGAGCCTTCCATCCCTTATGAACTCATTACCAGAAGGGAAGGAGACATGGTCTCCAATTCATAGATCCCAGGAAACAAGACTGCAATAATCACAACATTGCAAAGCATCTGATTTAACTAGGGAAGAGCTGTCAGAAGAAACAAGAAATCTGAAGAGCAGGAAAGATAAGATAGTACTCTGAATGGTATTCAAGTCAAAGAACTCCAGAGTTCTTTTTCTTTCATGAGGTATTTGCAATCATTCCTGCAACTATACGTTCTTTATAGTAAACCTGGTTGGTTCATGTTGGTAGATAGCAGCTTCTAAGGAACACTTCCGTTACTCAACTTCACCAGTACCCAAAGTTAGCTATAAATTTAGTATAATTCTGAATGCTCTCCTTCAAGACAAATTTTTCCACTTCTGCCAAGCAGAGTCTAGTTTCAGTTGTGCTCTCATATCCCTCCTAATTTGCTACTCCTGAGGTCATTGTAAATTCAAAAGTTACATACTGAGCTCAGACTTTATATATCTGTATCACTGCTTAACCAAATCAGCACAACTGCTACTGTTCTTTTTCCTCACACCAGAAAATTTGGTATATCCAGACCACATACTTTTCTCGGACCATCCAATAAGCCACAGAAGTAGAATATCAACACCGACATATTTCATTGTCATTCAAACCAGCAGGGTTGCAGGCAGAAGAACTTATCAGTTTAAAAAGTTAGTTTGCAAAAATACTGAGCCACATTGAAAAAAACCACTTCAGATTATACAAGTCAAAGCAGCCAAAGCAGTCCAAAATCTAAGCCTAGTCCTGATAACCTGATGAGACAAGATAGGTTTTACACTCCAGGATATAGTCTCCAGGCTCATGTAATCATCAGCTTAGGCTAGTGACCAGAATTCTTATTTCAACAATAAACTGCCATTACATGCTGACTTGGCATTACTTACAAAGAAAGGAGGGGGAGGGAATATTAATATTATAACCTCGATGTATATACAGACCCATCCTTTATTTCCTTCTGGCTTTGTAAGAGTTGCAAAAGAAACCTACCTTCCACTTACCTCTATATATTGTAAATGTCAACACAAAGTATGTGAAATGGCAGAACAGGAAATTACAACTTAACAAGAAAACTTTAACAGAATGCTCAACAAGAAGGGATAGGAGCAACAACTTCCTAAAAACCATCCACTGTCAGTATAAATGCTGTATCAGCATCTTTTTCTCTTAAAGGAAAAATATAAAACACGGTTATGTTTCCCAGAGACATGTCATGGTATTTTAACAGTAAGTTGCTAATGAGAATCTCAGCACTCTCTGGATGTTTAAGCCACCCACAGGGATTATGAGTGATTGTGCTTTAGGAGCCACTGAACTGAAGACAAAGCTCAGGATGTATCATCACTTGCAGCAATGCTAGCAGCTTCTATTCAAAAGAAAGCAACACCCATTTTGCTGCATGTATACAATGCCTGTGACTTTTGCACAGTGGGAAAAAACCCGTTCCCTGTATGAATCCAGGGCATGTCATTGCAAACAAGGGTTTTAATTAAAATTGACATTTTTGAGCCTCCTGCTGATGGACAGCATCTCACTGCCTCCTCCTCAGATGGCTAAACTGGCTTCCAAGAGAGACAGTGAAAAGCAACAAAATCACTAGAATACCTAACTTTGACATGTCTCTGCTGGGGACAATTTCAATAGCAGGATGCTGCAGAGAGACGTAAAGAGAGAAAAGAGGACTACTTAGGAAATCTTCCCTAATGAAGACTCAAAACATCACAAACAAGACAGTAGAGGAAGCATTTTACTCCTAAGCCTGAAGACAAGATGATCAAGCAGGACAATTTTAATCAGAAGCCATATTGTTAAAGAGAATGCAGAACTGCGTCTGCACCTCAGTGGGTAAAGCCTTCCTTTGAATGCAAAAGAAGGCTTAGGGGCTGGCTAGACCTCTGGCTGGGAAGTTGGCTAAACTGTCAGCTCTGACAAGGCTTTATTCCTCACAGAAAACAGGCAGATATAGGTTCAAGTCAGCCAGATAAATCAGACTTCTTGGCCAGAATATTTTCCTCAACTGATTGCAAAGAGTTTATATTGACTGCCAGCACTGTACCTTCGGGAGGCTCTTCCCGCAGATGAGGAGGCAATTCTTCACTTGTAGTCTCAGTTTCATCATCCACCATCTGTGTTTCTAAGCTAGGCCCCTGCAGAACAGAACACCAAGAGGGGGTAAATTGCAGAAAGTTCAGACAGGAACCTCAAAGATGGTTACAGGACCAGAGAATAAACCAGACAGAAAGGACACAAGGAGCTCACTTTAGCTGATGAAAAAGAAATAGCTGGGTGATTTGTTTGCAGTCAAATTACAGAAAGTGGAAAGAAATGTAATAAACAAACAAACAAGCCACCCAAAAACTCCACAAACAAACAAACAAACAAAAAAACACCACCAAAAACACCTAAAAAGCTGAAGAGGACTTTTCAAGACTGCACACAAAGTTACTAGGGTCTTAATTGACTGAAAATCAGAAAATGAACAGTGAAGCACAGCTTCTATATTACTATTTCCAGAACACATAATGCAATAATAAATTAAAATTTCCATTTATCAAAGGTAGCAGCAGATAGACCATCAACTGGTATCTCCAGGAAAAAAATCTAATCTTTGTCATATCAAGATTAGATTCTGAAATGCCACTTTTTTCAAAGGAAAACAAAGCAAATTGGTTTACAGTTTTCTAACCTATGCAGATCCATTGACCATGGAGTTTTCCCCTACAAGCCCAATACATCTATTTGTGCCTCCAAGTGTAATATACCACACTAACCATTCCTGAAAAGCTACTGGACTACCCTCCTAGGTTTTGCATTTCCATGTTCCAGCCTTCTTGATCCTGGAAAGAGCCTGCAATGTTATTGCTGGAAGAACATGAGCAGAGTTAAAAGACTTGCAGCTGAACTCACTTTACACACACTATATTTTCATGACATCTGGAGCTATAAAGGCGTAGCTGCTTTTTCGGTTTCGAACTATCACAGGAGAAAAAAACCATCTTCTTCCACCCAACTTACCTTTTTTTTTTTAAGTAACAGAAGAGTAAACACTAGGCATAGCTAAAGGATTCCCTTTAAAAAGCCCTAATTTTCTTTGCAATGTTAGTACAGTGAAGAGTGAAATGACAAACTTAGCAGTCACTAGGAAATGAAGCTTTTGTGTACTTTGAAAACATGACTGGGTTTGTAGTCTGAACTATCTGAAAATGTGTACTAACATACACAGCTGGAATTTTACAGAAATACAGCTGGTACATCAACAGCTTCCAAAATGTTATTATTTGAACCCAGGAAGAAAAGGGGCTCATAGGACTAAAGCTGCAGTATTTATTTTCATTCTTCAAAACCCTGTGACTGCAGTTACCCTCAACAGCACTGGCTACTCTCTCTCCTCAATTTGCACATCATGAAGAGTAACACACTTTTCAAATTCCATCCTTTGCACAAATAGCTCACATTTTCATCCATTCTCCTTTTTTTCAACAAAATGGACATGAAAACAAAAAGTACCAGCATGCTTTTCAGATGTTTTACAGCAGGGACAAAAGACACCACCCAGGTGAAGTGTACTGTGATGGTGCCAGGGTCACAAGCCAGATTTCTGCCACCCATGACTATGCAAGTTTTACCTAGCTATTTACCTATTTCTCCTCACTTTAAAACACCCAGTACCAACATTGCCCAGCTTTGGTCAATGAACAGTTCAAACATTAAGTCATGCCTTGTAATAGCTATCAAAGAAAGGGAAAAAAGTGTTTACCACACGGTACAGATGGGAAAGAATGCCTTAGTCCAATTACAACAAAAAATAAACCCAGGAGTCAGTAATCAATGTCAAGATCTAACATCTCCTCACTTCACCTAAATGATGTGGTCCAGATTTTAAGAACATGTAAACAATTCTGTGTAAGAGCAACAAATTGAATGTAAAGTATGCATTTGAATAAGTTTCTACATCAGCCAGCAATTTATGAATTTAGACTTCTTTCCTACCCATCAGTACCACAGAGAGAAAAGAAAAAGTGAGGCTACAGTAGTATACCAGATCAGAAGACTTATTTTTCATATAAAACATGTGGACTCGTAAGATACGAGGCACAAATATTTGCCTTGGAAACATTGTGAACCACAACTATGGAACGCTTAAACTAGAAGGGGTCTTGAATGTGAATCTTGTGCCTGTACTTTCTGGTTTACAACAGTGAAATTATTTTAATTTGTTAAAACAAATAAGAGCCATCTGCACATGCTAGCTAGATGCTGCCCATGGTGACAATTCAACTTCAAGGGACTGTGGAAAAGCCAGCAAGAAAAGCATTATCTTCCCTTCCTCAAAGTAGTCAGTATTCTCAATTTACTATGAGGCAAACCTGCTCAAACCTTCTCCCAATGACAGCCTAGGATAAGTGGTGCTCCTTTGGGTTACAGTTGTTGTCATCTACATAAATACAAAGAGAATGGCAAATGCTACCAAAAGTGAGTGGTGGCATTACAGTTTTTTCTTCCTCATGCATGAACTACGTACTGCTTGGTGTTGACTGGAAATACAATACTTACTGCAAAACAAAGATTTGTCTTAGCTGAAAGTCAGCCTTGTACCTAAGCTAGTATTAACAAATCCAGCTGTGAGAAAAACAGAGCCCATTACAGACCACTGGGAAGCCCATGGCTGAGATGCTGCCTGACATCACCTGTTTCCCTCCAATTCAAAACTTTTAACACTAGCTACTGGAATACCAGAGAAGAAAAATACTCAATCCAAGACTACAACTTCTATAGAACATTCTGAATATCTAACAGAAATTACCAGAATTTCTGAGGATTTTTTCACTACTCAAAAACACTTAACACAGCATATTTTAACTCTATTTGGTATACATTCCTGGTATGATTTTGAGAATTCTTCCCAAAACAAAAAACCTATTTACATTTTTTTTTCTCAATTTAATGTTAAAAAGGAAAACAGCGTAAACTGAAGCATGGACATGTCAAGTAATCACTAGTTCTAAGTTTCTGAGGAATTGTGTTGCAAGAAACTTTGAAACATTGAGAGTTCCTAGTTCCTAAAAGGAAGTTAGAAATGTTTTCTATAGAATAACTCCCGTTCTTAGCTCACTGATTTCTTATCACAATATAGATTCACCTATGATACAGGGAGCTTCTAAAAGCAGTCTTGTAAACATCAGTTATTCTACAGACCTCAGCATGACTGCCTAATCACTGAGGCCAGTGAATAAGTTCATGCATAGTTTTTCATTCATTAATGAAAATGGAAAACAATTAACAGGAAATGAAATTCTAGGTTCTCATATACTTATCTAGAAGTAATATTTAAGGCTCAAACACTGTTTATTAACAAGATTACAAAGTCTCTTTACAATAGCTTTTTTCTCTTGCGTTAGCATGTCCATTGGTTTTTTTTTTCAGTTGTATCTGCTGAGTTCAATTCACTGGTCCTGCTGCAAGCTTGGTAATCAACATTTACCATATCTATGGTTTTGGCAGCACAGTCATCTACAGCAATCAAAAGAAAATCCAGGAAATTATCTTCTAAGAAGATTTATAACCATGGTAAGGTTGGGTCCAACAACTTGGTCTCAACCTTTCTTTTTACACTGTCGTTTCAAGAATGAGGCATCAGTTGCATCTTCTTTTTTCATCGTTAAGGATCCATGACAGACAAGCAGGGGAATGGGATGCACACAGCTGTGTAAGCTTTTGGCTTGCAGGTTCTATAATAATCCTCTGGAGCAGCAGCAGTGGTAGAAGGAATGTACATAGATTGCTTCTGCTTTCACACTCCCTCAGGAGCATCTAGGATGCAGGAAGATGTATCAACAGTTCAGAAACATCAGCAGATATTACCGTACAATATATTCTTTCAATTATTTATGGTTTACATAGCCTCTTAAATTGGGAATGAGGTTCCATTCCTCACTAGAAGCACAAACTTAAATAGGTATTATTACAGAAAGTTAGGTTATGGCATGGAGCCCAAGAATATATAACTAAGAAAATCCTCTTGGCTCCTCAAAGAGGGTCCCTGTCCTCAACAAGCAAGCACTTCACACAATTCCTTGACAACTAATTGACTATGAATAATACTAAGACTTAGAGGCAATTTTTCTATGTCATATTTTAACACAATTTCCAAGCTGAACAAGTAAACTCCAACAGAGGCAACACCCACCCTTCCAAAATGAAGTGATAGATGTGTGATTTCAAGGCAGCTCACTCTGTTCCTTCCAACAGTTTCAACAAACTCTTAAGGAAGCCGAAAGGCTTTGTATGAACTCAGCAAATGATAGAGATCAAGAGAAAAATCCTATAGGAATTCTCACAGAAACTGCCTGAGGAATGTACAATCCCCTGTTCTGATCACACTGCATGACTACTGACCTCACAACGCAGTTTAACCCAAATGCTGTGGACTGCTGTGACCTGGCAAATTAGTGTTTGTGGATTTACAACATGTTTCACAGAAGGCTGTGTATTTACAGATAGAGAGGACTGCCAGTACTGAACTAAACAAGTGTGACAAATCACATACAAGCATTTCAGTATACTTCATGCTCTTGCACAGAATACAATACTCTGAGAATAATTTGGACCAGAACTTTAGCTATATGCTGAGATGTTCACTATACTTAAGGACTGTATATTTTACAAGTGCTACAGTAAAGGCGTGCATGACAGAAAGCAAGTTCCTATCCAGTCAGGGTCAGCATGTTCCATAAGGCACAGAGTTATGTTCAGGACACTGAAAGAGCTCCATTCATCACCACACCCGCACTAACAAATGATACCAGCACGGTCAATCACAAAAAGAGCCATACTATCTCAATCTCAGCAGAATAATAAGTACTCTAAATACCCACACAGTACAGGAGCAACCCCAACACCAAGCGATCAGTGTCAGCTCATTTTGCTCATAACTCAATACAAACACGAGACTGTCACTGCAGAAGCCCCAATATGGCTCATCTTTCTAAAGAGTCCCTACAAGCCATCTCCAAGCAACCAAAAAATCTGACCTGCACCGCCACCACTTTTAGGCCTTTTAGACTATTTTTGTACTTAGCATTCCATTATATACCATTCTGGCATATAATCTTAAACTGAAGTCTGTCAATTGACTGTTCACTAAGTTATGAATTCATTTTGCTAATGAGTAGCAAAATACAAAACTCCAGAACAAAGCCCAAGAAGGGCAACAAGGGAGGGGAATAATTTTTTTAAAGAAAAATAATACATCCTGTGAAAAATTATTTATTAACTAATTTGAATGAGTTTGGGACAAATAACTTAAAATTTCCTTCAGAGAACCACGTATCTTACAATTTTGCTCCTTCTCACCATTCCTACTCAACTCACAAAAGACAAAAATTTTTAAATCCCTTACCATGAGCAGAACCAGAAGGAAATACACCATGTAAATACTCTTCTCCATTATACTCAAACTTGTAAGTAATCTTTTCCCCCTTTCAAAACTGAAGCTGGAGGAATCTAAAGCTCCTAGTCATGGATTCAGCAGCAGTTTACTGTCTCAGTTCTGAGACTACACTTTGAAAATAATTCTAAAAAATGCGGCTTTAGCGACTATTTTCCCTGTGCATTTTCAAGTGAAAATGGTATTTATTTCCTGATCTAAACCTCCATACTTCCATTCCTGTTTCTAAACACTTTATTCCCATTTCTCCTTTCTATCATTATTTTTCATTCATTTACATTCTGGACTTGAGCCTAGAATCTTACTTCTTCCACTGTAAGAAACTGCCTCATTTCTCCTAAAGCCTCTCCCTAAGAGCCCAGAAGGTCAGATTTGCTTCTTTCTATGCAAATCCTCAACTGCCAGCATAAGTCCCATGTCCTCTGTCCTGCCTAACAGTGACTTCCAGACCTGGTATTCCATGCAGGCACAATTCCAACAAAGCAATTAAGCAGAGGAAAATTCATGACAGCCCAGGCTTCACACCTCCACATCTGTGATTTCACTTGTAAGCTCGCAGCACAGGTCCAACCTTTTTTACACACTATCAAATAGATGCCAACCCATAATCATAAAGATTAGATGCACCCCTGAAGAATGACAAGACTCAGTGGGTCTGTGTGAAGAAACAAGTGAAGTAATCCCCAAACACAGAACAATTTGTTAAGTGCTTCGGGATGCTAAAGTGTCTCACTGGAAGAACTGGCTATTTTTCTATCAGGTTTAAAGAATGCTTATTTCAAACCCACAAGACTAAAACCCAGAGTTTCCTGCACATTAGCATATTTTCCCCTTTCCTAACACCACAAAAACAAAACCCCAGCTCTTTTCATTCCAACTTCACTTTCCTCAAATGTGTAAGAGATGATACACATTATGGATGGGCTGAATGTTTGCAGAGGCCAAAGGGCTTGTCAGATCCAGCAGCAATGAAGCTGACCTTCACCAGGCTTTCCTAAAATGACATCTTTAATGACACTCTGAAATTGGGATCTCTCCTCTATCCAGTCACTGTTAAAAAGTTTCTCAGAACTTATCTCTGATATTTCATGTTTAAACAACTTAAATTGTTCCACCTTCCATATCTGAAAGTGGCTTGGGGCTCACAATGCCCTTTCTGCTTTTTACACAATTATGTAAGGTCTCATTTCCTACAGAAAAAAGGGGACTGTTGTTTAAAAAAAAATTAAACAGTCAACCACTGGGTAGGTAGTTCAGCATGATGACAACTTTTTCAGGGAGCTGAGGACCTACAGGTACTTCAGCTGAAGCACATAACCACCCAACCATCTCCTCATTCTCTGCTGCTCAGAGAAAACCATGCTCACACACTGAAAACAAGTTCACTGTACTTTTGTTAGGCAGCTTGCAGCTGCAGCTTTTACTTCAGCAATGAATTTTCAGCACTTTAAGGAATTAAGACTTTAAGAATTTAAAGTTCTCTAAATGCAAAAGAAACATTCCATTGAATCTGACATCATTATTGATTGCACACCCACACCTCTAGGATTTCCAATGTCAGTTAGGTTTTTCCTGCACAGGGAATAAAATTGATCTGCAACCACAAACTTTTTTTTCTTGCTTTCCTCTATGTTTAAGACAGCCTCTTGATGGATGCTTTGCTTTTAATTTTGCAAAACAAAGTTCACTTATAATGAGAGCTTCTGTGCCAGGTTTCAGCCCAGAGGGAATTTGAGCTGCTGTTATAAATCCCCTGGAACACTAAAGGAAAGTACAGAAATAGAATTGCTGAGGATGACAGTAGTGTAAAATTGTAGCACTTTGTTCAAAGTACACTGTAACAAAGAACAGACAAGTTGCCTAGATTACTTGCTCTTTTCTGAGTTTGGACAAACACATTAGGGAAGCTACAATTTTAACAACACTTAATTTTGTCTTGACAACAGGACTGGCGGAGAGAGGCAATGAGTGCAAGATTTAATATTGCAAATGCACAGTCAAGATTGAGTTGTATTGTTCTCAGCAGAACAGTCAAATCCTATTTTTACAGCAATAAAACAACTTTGTACTGTCAGTAATCCAAGTTAGGGCTTATTTGGCATAAATATTTCAAGAGTACTAATGACACCACGGTCTAGTCTCCATTCAGCAAGCCAGTAAACTGATGGTTGACACTTCCCAGGTTCATGTTTTATATGGGGTAGATAACTACATTTATACAACAACCAATACAGTCTGCTCGGTGGTAGATCAGACAGTTCTGCATTTTGAATTAATTGTTGTATTGAATTTCGTCTTGATCGACCATTTATTTTCCATCTGGATTTTACCTACTAAATCAATGTTAGCACAGAAAGAATGTAAGGGTGGTTTTCAAAAACCAAACCAAGCAAACCACATTTCACTTGATCATGTACTGACATAGCCCAAAGAGAATAACTAACACACTCTACAACGATATTACTGTAACATACTACAAATGTACTTTTCCAGCTTGGTCTTTGACAGATGGATTATGTGATTAATGCCAGTTTGACTAAAGAAATGAGATAATGCACTCTACAGAAAGAATATTCTCAATTTTCATAACAAGATGTGGAAGTATCACTCCAGGGAGCTGGAGACAGCATGAGAAATTTGCTTGAAAAATAAGAACTCCTCTGCTTAATATAGGCATATTTGACAGAGGTCATTAAGATTTTCTCAATCATGCTAGAGACTCACAATGCAATACCCTTTTCATTATGCTCAATAGTCACAATAAAAAAAATAAAATAAAAATAAACTCATGAAGAGATGCATTCAGCAGTATTCTATAACTATGGTTTGATATGACCCGATTTCCACACATTTACTTCCTTAAAAGTGCACTACTACTGTTTTAGCTTTAATGAGCTGAAATTTAAGTAATTTTGAGGGCTTTTACAGCTGGAACATCAAAATTTTTACAATAAGACTTGAATTCAAAGTACATAAGCATATAGACAGCTTGAAAAATATGAGCATTCTCCCCAAAAAGAAACATCACTGCAATAGTTTGAAACACAAGTTATCTTGCCAAAATCTTGATTTCCTTTTTAAAAACTCTACTAATAAAAAAAAAATTTTAAGAAGCTGAAAATCCATCTTAAGTTAAAAAGTTTCAAAACCCTCAAAAGTAATTTTAGATGCTAGAAATTGAGGGTAAATATAGAATATTTTATTCAGGACAGAAGTTATTCCTGTGTCCTTATTTCATCAGGTATTTCAAAATGCATTTTCTGCATTTGGGAATTATCTAGGAGATTACAGTTTGCTGTATTTATCACAACTTTTAAGGTTATTTTGGTTAATGGCTAGGTTGTTAAATATTTCCTTCCTTACAAATGAGTTTTGTGATGTGAACTCACATCAGAGCTTTTCAAGATTGGTGTTGCTTGTCATTCTATGCACTTCATGTAGCACTTTAAAGAAGAAACATTTCAGATAAAATATTTACTAACTCTAGAGTTACTACTCAAGTAAGAATTCATTCAGGAAGCAGTAGCTTTTGGTAACTGCTGCCTTTTACTTTGAAGATCTGTGAGGTGCAAAGGTTCTCCCTCCAAAATGTTTTCAGAATGAATCAAAGCCCAAGAACTGCACTAGACCACGAGCAGACTGTAAGATTTACTAACACCAGCACAAGCCCCTTCTGTGACGCCCATTAAGTTCAATCAGAACATTTCTTTCAAAGAAACTTAAGTGCTCTACTATTTGCCCCCATCTGTGTAAGAATATAACTTGGTCAGAACTTTGAAGGTATGTAACCCCTTCCCATCTCTCTGAAATTCAGCTGAAATAATGAAAAAAAAAACCACTATAAAGTTTTTAAGGCAGTTCAGCAATAAAGAAAGAGAGATGTAACCAATCACAGGCAAATATTTAAATGAAAATTATCTACAGAATATGTTCTCCATGTTCCCTTTTATTCTATCACTTACATTCATGCTCCTCCTGATTCCTAGACCATCTTTAGGACTACATGCTAGGAAAGCAAAATATTACTATATACTCCACAGAAAGCAATACCTCTTCTCTTGTTTTTATAAGCTGCTCCTTTCCCAAGTACTTTTCATTTCAACAATAAAGAGGCCTGCTAAACAGGATTGGACACATGTTAAAAAAAAAAAGTTACATATACATCATTTTGACAGGACAACCCATGACATCCTTAAGGAACAGAGTTGTCTGCAAATACAAGCAAGAAAAATATTGAGCTTGAGCTTTCCATAAATTTGATACTGCATCTTCAAAATATCTTGCCTTATTCTGATCTCTGAAATGTATCTGTCAACACTCACTATCACAGGCAGCCAGAAAAAAAAAATAACTATAGACACTAAGTTCACATTCTCTCTTAAATATAGCTTTAAGTTTCTCAGCATAAAATGTCACATTTATGACACTTGTCGTATCCCAAACTATATGTCTTCACTGTGAGCACATGCCAAAGCATCACAAGCTCTCATTCTACTCTGAAGAATTTTTTCAATAAAGAGGGGACCAGCTACTTAACTGAAATAACATCTTGAACTTGTTTTCACAAATGAGAACTTCAATCTGACCTGTCATCTCAATGCCTTTCATGTCTCTGATTTTGGATTTAGGTTAGACCAGTGACAGCAGCAATATTAGAAGCAGTCACCACAGCAGAACCAAACCAGGAACTATCCTAATGCCTCAGCTCATTCACTCTCTGAAGATACACCATGAAGAGGTTCTGTTAGCAAGGGCACAAGAACCTTCTCCAGTGCTGCCTAGGGCTTGAGAAATCCAGCATTTAGCCACAACAGATTACTACTGGAAAGATATTATGTTGTGGGACAGTAATTAGCAGCTGACTGTGACAGACAGGCAGGGATTTGGTTATCTACCCGCTGCCCTAATAAATGGAACTGCCCTCCCCATAGGACAGACACATTACCCAGGCTCCTAATGCAGCCTGAAAAGGTGTATTTTCTTGCCATCAGGATGATCTGCCCTTGAAGGAAAGCAAACTTTATTGCCATATTCAAAAGGCATCACTTCTTACTACATACAGAAAAGGTCCACCTCCTGACACAATCTGAGCTGCTTGCCTCTCACTCCTGTCCTATAAAGCAGGAAAAGGGACTTGAACCATTTTTGTATTTTCTATAGCCTGGAAGGTCCCAGAGATACCACCCTTCAGCATGTACATAGTTCAAAAGACATGGGAACAGAAATAAAGTATACATAAAGACTATCTTGAATCCAGTCCAGCTTCAACACCAAGTTTTAAAGCATTTCACCCCTTTGAAAGGGGTGAAAATACTGCACCTTTCAGTGCATTCCACTTGTTAAAAGGTAACTATCCCCACCTCCAGCTTAAGACTTTAAATCATGCATCTGCAATGATCTTACCTAGAAGAAACTTGAAGCAACTCCTACAGCAAAAGATGGCACACGTGGAAAGAAATGTGCACTGAAAGAAATTACCCACTCAGAGAAAAAAAAATGTAAACCTTTTTATACTGAAAAGCTCCACACAGTGCTTATCCCTGAAAAATGATTGGTTAAAAACAACTTCCCCCCCCCAAACACACGCATCTTCCTTGCAGTCAAAACACGATTCCACTCACATCTCATTGTATTTTGAATGAGTTCATCTTAAATAGCCATGAGCTTTCCTCACTATAATAGGGCAAAAAAAGAATTCAGCAGAAGTAATGGGCTGAGTAAGAATAAGAAGCTGTTTACTCTGCATGCGAAACACAGAAGCTGAAGGAAATCTTTTTAGTTTTGACCTCAAGCTGAATGTACTGTTCAGACAGCACTCTGAGGTTTGTGTTTTACAGTGTAAGTCACCCAAAGCCATAGTGTTGTTTATCAATAACATTCTCAATACTCACTTTTTATTATCCTACACTATTAGAAGTAACAAACATTCAGAGAGAAAGAAAAAAATACACTTTTTTCTATCAGGCTTTGTAGAAATGCGCAACAAAATATAACACTGCATAGAAGGAGACATTCTTTTTACATGTATTTATTACACATATGCAGAGGCTTTTTCTTTCATCCGCCAGCTGTGCACATATTTATGGTTAAGAGCCCCTGGTACCCAGAGACAACTGTTAACCTCAGCAACTGGCACACATGCACTTCCCAGAACCCAACACCTGCACAAGCTCATGAACTTCTAGCACACACTTATTTGACTCAGGCTTGGAGGAAGGCCTGAGCCAAATTTCTCCATCGGGATTGGTACATACCTATACAATTTCTGCCTCAAAGAGCTTACAACCAAGCTAAAACATTTTTTGTTTTACTACTGGATAAATTCAGGAGATAGGGAATGCCTGCTGTGCCTCAAGCTTCACACTGAAAATTAAAGAAATATGACAACATAAAGTGAAGAAAAAGCATTGCTGACTCCTAACCAACATAACTGAAGGCACAACCTCGCATTTGAGTGTTACATATTACTACTTCTACAGTCCAGCCAGCCTCAGCACCCATACCAATAGCCGGCTATCCTATTCGTATTCCCTATCCTAACAGTTTTCCACAGCAAACTACGGAGAAAGGCGGCGATCTCGCCCAGGCTTAGGGCAGGGCCTGCGAGAGCAGCAGCACAGGTGACGCCGGAGCGGCCCCGGCCGCACAGCAAGGCACGAACCGCACGGCTGCCGGGGAGGAAACCGCCCACGAGATGCTGGGGGTGAGGGAAGATGCCCGGGAAGGAGGGCAGTTTCTCCCTGAAGACACCAGCCTAGAAGGGCAGCGGGAGCAGGCAGCCTCCCCCGGCTCCCACATTACTCCCTTCCCGGTCTCAGCGCCGCAGGAAACGATCCGGGTTTTAATGGAGAGAAGGGGGGGATTCTTTATCGGGAGATGGACCCAAGAAGCAACAGCACATCCCCCGCGAAGTTGGAAGCTTCTGGAAGTTGTGTACTTGGTTAGGAGCGCGCACGGCCGCCGCCGCCACCATCTCCCACCGCCCCTCGCCCCCCCGCAGCCGCCGGGAGCCACCGCGGCCCAGCCGGACCCCCCGCCCCGGGGACAGCCGCCAGCATCACCTTCATGCCGCGTCTCCCGGAGCACCGCCCGGCGGGGATGGAGGGAGGGCGGGCGGCCGGCGGCTGCGTGCCCGTCTCCCCCGGCGCTGGGGCTCCGGCTCCTCCTGCCCGATGTAAACACACACCGGCGGGCGGGGGGAGGCTGGGCCGGGGGGCAGCGCCATGGCAACCCGGCCGGAAGAGGAAGCGCGGGGGTCAGGGGCGCCATGTTGGAGGGGGCTCGGGGCTCGCGGTGATGCCGGTGGAGGCGCGGAGCCGCCACCTCCCAAGGGAGCCGGGGCTCCGCGCAGCCTTCACCGAGACACCCGCCAGCCAAGACCGCCGCCTGACATGGCAGGTGCAGTGCTTCACCTGTGACAACATGCTGGCCTCTTCCAATTTCCAGTGTAAACTGCTGGGAATGCAGCGAGGGGAGATGAATTGACTCAGCCTAAGTCAAACATGGAAGCAGAGTTTGTTTGGCCAAGACGAGGAGCCAGTTCTCCGAGCTCTACCCTCGCTGCAGGCTTGCCGGCATTCACAGAATCAAATAGAATCAATTAGTTTGGAACAGATCTGTGAGATCATTGAGTCTAACGTAAACACCCCCATGTCAGCTAGACCATGGCACTAAATGCCACACCCCGGTCTTAAAACAACTCCAAGGACGGTGACTCCAGCACCTCGCTGGTCAATCCATCCCGGTGTCTAACCACCCTTATTGTGAATAAATTCCTCCTAATGGCCAACCTAAACCTCCCCTGGTGCAGCTTGAGAATATGTCCTCTCCGCATTTGTTACCTGGGGGAAGGGACGACCCTCAGCTGGCTACACCCTCACTAGAGAGAGAGGACACAACTAACTCAACGAGTGGTTGAATCCAAAAGAGGAATGCCTACATTTGTTCCTTTTTTAATTTCTTGACTAAAAAATGTTGCAATGTCTTCTCTAAAGTGCCCTAGGCAACCATATATTTCTTTTAAGGCATTTTGGAATACAGTGGACCCTATTTAGTCAGAAACCACAGAAGGAGCAATTACATCGCTTTAAGTCTAGGAATACCTTCTCTCAGTGCACAATTAATTTTTTGTTTGTCCCATACTGTCATTTCTAATTGCAGAACCTCCCTGGAGTGGTACCATAAGACTGGTTTCCATTTTTCACTTAAAAAGGAAATTCATGAAAGACACCAAATAAAGTAATTTGCTCACCTCACCATGGGCTGACAATTAAAAAGATTCATTTCCTTTGCTTTTCACAACACATCCATGCTTTACATAATTATCTGCATCACTTCTTAGAGGAAGTATTCTGCAGCCCTTTCCTGGCACAGACTCTCATAGCAGAATTTATAATTTCTTATGCACATATAAAGATACTTCAAGCATATGAATCTTCTCAGAAGAGCAGTAGTGGAAGCCAGTGAATTCAGCGAAGGTTTCACATGCCACACTAATTTTACAGATCTGCACATCTATGTGTGTACATATATAAGCACAAGTACAACATGTGTGTAAGATACTACCCTCTATATTAGATATATAAAACTAACTGGGATAATATAACCAAAACAAAAGTCTCTCCTTCAAAACAAATAAAATTTATATCAAAGATTCTCGTCAATAGTATTAGTAGAATAATATTAAATTTTTATTGTGTAATGCAAATCCATATTTTGGTGGGTAGAAAGGTCATATAAAGTTTGTGTTGAGTTTAAGATGTAATTATAGCCTGATTAACTATAAAATAATATTGCCTAAAGTATAAAGGATTAAAGAAAAAATATCTTTTCCTTCATCCAGGTTAAATGATTCACTCTAGTGAAGTTCAAAATGCAACTTTCTCCATTTAAAATAGTGAATTTCAGATGAACATAGTTTTCCTAAGCCCATAAAATAAAATAGATTGAAGTGCAATCTTTTAAATAAGTTAACTTTAGGTTGTAATGTTTGCAATGTCTGCAGAACATTTAAAGAATGTTCCAACTGAAAAATCAGAATATTCTGGATGATAGACAAATAGGGGATGAGGATGAGGGGCAAAGAATGAGAAAGCAATTTGTTTACTTTGTGCTAAGTACAGAAATTACTTTATTCCTGAAACTATTTCAGCAGCACCACAATTATTACTCAGCTTCATTGAAAAGGATTTAGTCAATTTAATGCACTCCAGTCCTGGTCTGGTGAGATTCACCTCAAAAGAGTGACTCTACTGAAGCAAAATGGCTAATGCATATGCTTCCATAAACTCCACTGTTTGTAAATTAAAAGTGATGTCTTTTCATGGAGAAATTCCCCTCCCAGCCTGCAAGAAGTATGGACCACCTGGAGTGATTTGCCTACCTAGAATGTTCAGTGAAAGCTGGAGTCTCAAACATCCTAACTGGAGCATTCCAATTTATAATTTTCTTCAAGGTGTTGAAGTCAGTGAAAAAATATTTTTACCTTCAGATTTAGTTATAGTACATTCTCAAACTACAAATTAGAAAAAGGAAGACAGTTTTTGTAAAGATTATCATGTTTTCTGTAGCAGTGAGTGTGTGTGAAAGAGTGATATTCAGGTTCATACATTTTTTTTTTTTTTTTTTTTTTCATAAACTAGACAGTCCACTTCTCAGGTGCAGAATAAGTAACAGCTTCTCCCTGTCACGTTTACTAACTTTAGGAGATGGGATTTCAGCATGTTTTGCCTATGCTGATAACCACACACTGGCTCAGAGATAAGAACCCGATCAACAGCTGAGTCCCACATCACACCCCTACAATGACAGAGCTTTCCCTTAGGTGTATTCGAAAAGACTGAGATAACTACTGATTGTTTTAAAGTACTCAGGTAGACAGAAACATTTAAACAGAGATAATTGATACTAGATTAGACTGCTGCAAGGTTCAATTTCACCTGAGTGCAAGTGGCTGGCATCATCAAGCAGAGTGGCCCTGCTTTGTTACCCCTGTTTACCTCCATTTCTTCATCGCTAGTTTCTTAAGTCATATTCTTGCTCTGTGTGACATTTGAGCAGCCTTATCATTGCCTGCTGTTAAAAAGCATGATGCAGTAAAAAGAAATGCAAGTGCCAGGTGGTGTAAGACAGGAAAATAATACACAGCAATAATTCATTGGAACAGGTGGTCACAGTATGGTGGCAGGAGCTGGCTCATGTGTTAAAGGGTTCTGCTAGAAGGAAATTATTTCCAGAAGCTGCTGGTTAGCAATGACTTTTACAACTCCTCCACACATCTCTGTTCCAGATGAAAAAATTTCCCTTACCTTGAGAAAATAAATTTGCCATTGCCTTTTTCACGCATCCCAAGAACACCCAACAAATAAATTAGCCCCAACTTTGCAAACACATAAAAGTTAGTTTTCCTCATGCTACATCCTGGTGAAGGACTCATGTATTGAGAGACCTACCCTTCCTCTGTATGCCTTACAGGCCTCTGTAGCTGTCAGTACAGCAGTATTTGATTCTCTCCTTCCTAACTTCACCTCTACAACATCCCTGCAAGGTAGGGATGTACTTGCTGCCCTGGGTAGCTGGATATCGGGAATCTTGGAGAACATTCCAACTCCAGCAGAGAATTAATAAAATTCTCTCCGGCACAAAGTTCAGCTGAAGGCACAAAGGTAACTAAACCAAGGGAAGCTATAGTTGTTCATAGTTGTAGAAAGGAGCATTTAGAGGTCCAGGTTTTACCTGTGAAGGGCCCATGGTACTCAAGCTGAAGAATTTGGCATCCCAAAAGCTCATATGCAGCAGGGTTTTTTTCTCCTGTGCAAATTGCAGTGTTTCACATGGCATTTTAGCATTAGGTGCAAAGTGTACAGATATGTTTAAAAGCAAAAGAATGGCTCAGTGTTGCATGAAATAAAGATAAGCTACAGCTCCCCCTGGGCAGTGGGAGGTCTTTTTACCAGAAAATAGGAGAGAGATCAAGAAAAGGAATGGAGTCAAGTGTAGACAAGTAGTAAGTGTATTCTTGAATGCCCTGTTAGGGGATGGTAACAATAGGAGATTTATTAATAGTTTCTGAAATTAGTTATAGCTGGATTTGACAAACTGCTTCGTGCATATAACATCTGGGTCTTGCCCATGGAAGGAAGAGATTTTGGTGTTTCTGTGATAAAGTAATAGTGGGTTACACTCCTCATGTATCAAGCACATTTTGTGACCAAATATCCCTCTTATTGGGAAAGTTCTTACATAAAATCATTTCAAATCTCTATTAAAGATCCTTCTGCACTTACCCAGTACCTTGAGAGCTGTAATCAGTCTGCCCACTTATCTGAATGCAAATGCTTTTTGCTCAGTTGTGTAAAATTAGAAAACTCCGAACATCAGCTTGGATTATTGTGCCATTATGTTTGGTTCATTGTTGTGTTTCTTTATAGTTCTGTGAAAGAGCGTTGTTAACTGAGGCAAGCTGTTTAATGCCTGTGACAGAGCCTGTCCCAACCTGTTACATGACACAAAAATAAATACACTGAGGATGATATCCACAGTCACTGAACTGTCGACATGG
This sequence comes from Bombycilla garrulus, assembly GCA_013400315.1. NCBI lineage: Eukaryota > Metazoa > Chordata > Aves > Passeriformes > Bombycillidae > Bombycilla > Bombycilla garrulus. The sequence goes on from VXBU01008276.1 coordinate 645,009, forward strand.
TCGGCTTGTTCTCAGAGCACCAGGAAAGAATGGCTTTCTATTTCATTATGGCAGGAGGTGTTTCACAAGGCATCTATTAAATGGACAAAGCACTTCCACCAACAGATGATGGCATCTTCTAGTGAGATTTTGTACAGAATGGGTTGTATAAAGAAGGGCACATTGTCAGCAATCAAGGATTCTTACAACTTCTTTTTCACCAACGTCTTGGATCATGCACACCCCTGCAAACACTAGGTAGAAAATGCTACAACCTGCAAGGATGGCATAAATGGTAACGCAAGAAGAGCGATTATAGAAGTATAACTATAATGGTTGCACCTCCTGCTCATGAGATAATAGTTATAAGAGCATTCAGATATTAAATTTAGGACTTCATCATTGAGGTCATACAAAATTCTCACTAATTTCCATAGGATTTTTCTTTTGTTTCAATACAATAGGAATACATCAGATACCACATCTATTTAACTCTCAAACTGGTCGAGAATTTTATTTTGTCTGAAGACAAAATTCTTTTTAATTAGAATTCGTGTTTTTTTGAGAATGAAGAAGATACTAATTTTAGTTCTGCTTTAAAATATAAAGGTAGACAGCTTGTTCATGTAGTATATGGTTAACTTGAAATCACTGAAAAAAATAAAGTAACAGGACTTGAAATCACTTCATACCAAATAAACTGTGAACGCATCTATATTTATAGGTTTCCAAAATTAAAATTCAAATGAGATTAATTGCAAAATCGAGCCTAAAAAGTGACTGAAAGCTGCATTTCATCAAAAGCCATGTGTTTGGCAATAAAAGCAGGTTTTGATAATTTTAATGAGGGGAAAAAATCTGAAATAAGCAAGTTTGAACTTTTGGCTTCACTTAAACAAAGCTGCTGTATTTCATATACCTTTAGTTATAGAGCACGAAGGCAATTTAATTTTTATATAGGCTTCAAAGTCTTGCAATAGAAAACTGTTTCTGCCAAAATACCAGGATACATAACTGGATTCACATATGGGCTTCCCAGATTTCAGGAATTTTCAGATTCATTTTTACTTTGAACTCATGCCAAAGACTTGGAACTGTACAGACAGCAAAAGCTCTGCTAGTAGATTCTGCTGACATTTGGAATCACCAGTAATTTTTTCTCAGGATGTTACAACAAGGCTCTTGATAATAATTCACGCCTATCATCAACAATAAAATTCATATGATGGTTTCTCTCTTTACAGGGTATTTTTGACCTGGTTAAGTGTTTGGGTTTTTTTTTCCACTTACACAGACAGTAAATTCTTTTACAGGATGGAGACACTGACATAATAATGCTTGCAGATTTATGGTGTTTCCTATAACCCGTGCTTCTGGCCAACTCTAATGAATTTATCATCCACTGTGTGATCTCCCCTCTGCAGGGTAAAGTTTCTTCTCAATGTTGACAACAGGGATGAAAATCAACTAGCTGCCTTCAAGGCTAGAACATGTGGTCCAGAAAGAATACTAGAGGCACTGAGCTGAGATACACTTTTATTCCAGCATAAATTGTACCTCACAGTGTTAAGATGTAATGAAATACTGGCTTGGTTAACCTTCTGCTGAGTTTCTGTGTTCCTTTGGAGTAAGTGGAATTTTCCTTTCCTCTGCTCTTTCGGAGATGAGAGATTAACATCAGTGCTTGTTTCTCTGCTGGGCACTGTGTGAACTTTCCTAAGATCTGCAGGTGTATTTTGGGCTGTAACTAAGTCCAGATCTTCTTGTCCGCTGTAGCTTTAGCCAACTGTCTCTGTCCTGCCCTCTTACTCCCCCTCCCAGGTCATCTTTCCAACCTGATCACTGATTCACCAAGCAACCGCTGCCTTGCATTAGAGCCAGATTAACGTTCCAAGACACTCTCTGCGATAGTGACAGTGTTGTTGAACTGCAACACTAGGAAACAGGCAGAGACCATCTACCTGGGAATCTATAGCAAGAAGGGAAATGACAGTCAGTGTCACCACATTGACACAGTAACTGCCAGAGGTGCTTCGCTTCTCACACAGGCACACTTTGTGTAGCTTTTAAAACTACCCACTTTCAATAGCTTCTGCTCAAAACAAGTTTCCACCAAGGGTAGTTGACAATACATATTAATATTGATGGGAAAGTCCAATCACTAGGGAAAAAAAATTCTAAAAAATCCTCCGGCAGCATCCACAGAGGCAGGTCTGTGTTCAAGCTGCGTATCATGTCAGGCTAGGGCAGGTGTCAGCACCTGGAATGGTGTCTGGGGTGTTGAACACTTCAGATCACCTGTATGTAATCCCTGAATGACTAGTAATACACATTCCCTCATTTGGTGTCATGTGCAATCCATGTGCAGTTTTTGCAGTTTACAGTCAATACAGATACTGCAAGCTGCCATAGGTGACTGACTCTTCTTAGAGGCTAGGGTTAGAGCAAGTCCCAGTGCCCAGATGATAAATGAACTCCAGAGGACTGTTTTTCATTCTGTAGGCACTGGTCTCACTTTAGTAAGAAGAGGCTCCCAGATAATTACTTGAAGCAAGAGCAGCATGAAAGAGGGAGTAATTTACCATGAATTAAAACTGTGCACTGGGGATGCTGTATGAACAGGAATGATGGGGACACACATATTTAAAAAATGCCTGGCAGTACATTAGTCAAAGGATGCACTCTCGTGTATTTCTGAATATTTAAATGGAGTTGCACACAAACTGGGTGACAATAATGCTTCAGAGCTGATGATATAATACATAACCATTATTTTTGACAGCAATCCAGTTCCATCTCAGACCCAACTCACAGCAGCGGATTAGAGGGGGTGGGGGAGGGAGATTCATACCTTGGCTTGACCACAAAACCACACAAGTATTTTGCACAGACTATTTAAATGCTTGTTACAGATTTCATGCACTCTTAAAAAACCCCTTGCAGAGCAAATATTTGTTAGTGTCTGTTTGCTTAGGTGCTTGCAAGAGACACTGCCCCTATGCCAAACTCTGTGCTTCTGCCTTTATGCACTTACGCTTTTACACCTGCATATGGGGACTAGCATGTACAGCTAATCCTTTTTCTGAGCATAGTGAAACATGGTGGCACCATTACTGCCATGAAAGGGAACTTTCATCTCCTTGATACTGTTCTCCACTAATGGACTGTGCCTTGATAATTATAGCTCTAAAAGGGAAAAAAATTACCTCAGTTTGCGTATTGTAGAGCTACCATAGAGATAGGATACCAGCATTGCCCTGGAGATAAAAGCACAGGCAGGTTATACAGGATTCTAACAACTGTTGAAAAATATATGAGCTATTTAAAAAGCAAAATGCTGAAGGTCCCAGTTCTCCACTGCAGCAAGGAAAGTGCTACATTTGCACAGCAGAATTGCGTAAAATGCTGTGGCAATGCCACAGCTGTCAGAAAGCACAGGTTCAGATACAACAGATTCAGATTATGCCACCTTATTTTTCCCTTCCTTCTTTCCTTGCTTTAATTTTACTGCTCATGAGGTATCTGGTTCTTCAGCTGATGGAGACATCAATGTACCCTTATATAGTAGTTTCAGCTCCTTTTGAGTCTCCAGGAGAAAGACAGTGACCAACTGAATTTTAATTTTTTTCCTAGGCATCTAAAATATCTGACTTAAATGTCATCCAACACTAAGATACTACAGCAGGTTCTCAGACTTCTCTGTTTCAGATTTGACCTTAATTTCTGTGTATAAATGAGATAATAGCACCCAGATGATCTGTAAATGCTTACAAGAGAACGCTTGAAAACTGGAGGCTCTGTTCCTTTGCCGAATATTGCTTGTCAGGAATGTGTAGCAATCGGCACAGAGAGTGAGGATATGGGACTCAGTTCTCATTCTGCTACTGAGAGATCCTGGATATGCTTCTCCAGGAGTCAGCATCTGAATTGCTTTATTGATGAAATGCAGCTACTCACCCCATTTTTCAGTGTAATACTTTAATATAGTTTCATAATAATTTGAATGAGACATGCTAAGAAAGTTACGAACATTATTATCTGCTTGTACATTTTTTTTACTTTTTTTAGCCTAGCAGTGTAGTCCCAAAACGTGTGCTGTCCCTACAAATACTCAGAGAAACTGAACCTATTTGATTTCTGAAGTATCAACCTGACAGATTTGTGAAGGAAATGTTTGCTTTCTCCCAGGTGCTCAATGCTTACTTACCTAGTAACAAATTTCATCTGAAAGTAATCTCTTGTATATGAAATAATTTTTCTTTCTTGCCCCAAAAGCTGCTGTAAAAATGCATGAACATGTATATATGTTTCTGTGTTTTTATAAAGTCCAAATTCTGGTTACAGAGAAAGACCTGAAAAAGACACTTGTAATATGAACCTTTAAAAAGATTCCCAAAAAGCAAAGAAGTTAGACAAAAGGAACACCTAAAAGAATAAAAACTTGAAAATGGCAAGAAAATACCATTATCTAAAATGAAAATAAGATGTGTACTAGACATTGTAAAAACAAAACAATCATTCTTAGACACAGGAAGCAGCAGAAATAAAGAATGGAAGATATGAATAGTGAAAATAAAAAGCAGTGTGAATTCTGACAAATGGCATCATATAACATGGGTTACATGAGAATTTAAAAAAAAAAACGAAACCAACAAAAATCAATCAAAATTTACGGAATCAGTAGATAAGCAAGTAGTAAAGGAGAAGATAGGGTTAGTGCAGCAAAGTTGATATGCTACAGAGCAGAACAGGGATGTTCCTAATAAAACATTCCTTGCAGGAGTTGATCTGAGGAAATCTCACGTTTAGGAAGAATGTCTCGGAGAATATACCACTGCTGACAAGAAAGGGTTTTAGCACAAATAGCTGCAGTAAAGAGTAACTTATTAGGAGCAGATGATGCTCACCCAGAGTTCAGAGGCAGCTCACATATGAAACTGCTGGGCTGCTGAGTGGGCTCAGTAAGGGCTGCTTAATCACCACAGTGCCAGAGCTACAGGGAAGTGCAATCAAACTTTAAAGAGGATCCAGGATAAGCATTTCTTCCATACTGGATCTTTGGCCTAGTCTTGGTCTCTTTCCTAGACCTTGGATCTTTGTTGTGTCCTTGTCTTTGGTCTTGTCTGTGCCTTCAGCTTCTGGATGCAATTCACATCCAACAGGCTGTGCTGAGGTACTGAGAGACTCCTGTAGCCACAGCTCCTAGGTACCCCTGTATAGAGTAGCCCTTTTCACACTGTTCCCTTCTGGCCCGTTTGGCTTGGTTCTCTTTCAGGACAAATCAGGAAAGGGATAATGATCTATGCTGTGTAGTTAAAGCAGAGCTAGAGCAGAGTAGGATTATTTGGGCTCCACAGTAAAAGCTCCTAGGAGGACTCATCAATAAAAGAAATCTTGAAATTTGAGAAACTTCTAGAGAAAATGGTGCAGCTAAATCAATGCACCTCAGAAACACATTGTGGCTTTTGTATTTATAAACTGTAAGTATCTGGAGGAGGTGTGTTCTGCAGTCACAAGCTGCAGAAGCTAAACCAAACTTTTGAGATGGTTGAGGCTAAAATTATGGATCACTTCTCAGCACAGCTTACAGGACAGACTCTTCATGCCTGTAAGTACTTTCTGCAGGAAGCAGTTAGTGGTCCCTGCTGAAACTGGGATCAAAGGAGCAAACAGGCTGTGTGGTGATGGATGATGTTCCTGTTTCTGGAAACGTGTCCCACTTGCACCAATGGCAAACCACTAGAGAGCAGCATTAAGTCAGGACTTCTGTTATCTGTCTGAACACAAAACAACGCTTTAGTGTGATCTTTGCAGTTGGACACTGGTTTCAGACCAGGTTTTACTAGAACCAGGGAAGCTACACACCAGCCAGTCCTATCTGGCTCAGTCCTTGGGTACACACTCAAATACTGAAAACAACCTTTGTAGCTTATCTCCAGGAACCCAACTTTCTCCATGCATCAAGTTCAAAAGCTATAGTAAAGTTCTCTTAATCTTACAGCTACTGCAAATCAGAGAAAATCGACTGTGCTGTAAATGCTTCGGCTGATTCTTGTCTCTAGGCATCATCTGGGGTTAAGGCTCACTGACCCCTGGAGTTATCTCCAGTGCAAAGTCTTTGGGCTTGTGCCTCTCCTTTCTAACATTATTGTATCATTCAGACGCTGGAAAGGTAAAAGATAAGTGGTGGTAAAATAGCAGAGATCACGCTGCTGTGGGAGGTCTGGGAGGAACAGAGTCTGCACACATTGGTTTTAAACTGATTTCAACATAGTTCAGTATTGACACTGGTGATTCTTTTCTTTTAAATAATAAATATTTATTTTAAATAAAAACATACCTTAAAATGTGGAAATATGTCAATATATGCAGTGGACTAAAATGTTGTAACATACACCTCAATTGACTAATTATATTAAAAATAGCATTGAAAGGTTTTTTTGTATCAAGTGTATGCTTTGCTCAAAACCTTTTCTATGAAAGATTTGCTTTTGCTGTCTGGTAACTGGGACAAAGTAAGGACCAGGGACCAGATTTAAATATTATTTTAGTAATTTTGACCTTTTCTACAAAAGCCGAAACACTTTTGCACATGATCAAGGTCAATGATTTAATTATTCTAAACTGATTAACTGACTGACAACTCAAAAGCAGGAATGCTCATTTTCTTCTCTCAATCAGTTAATGAGGCATGAATTGCATGCTTTCACTAATCCTGGTGTCCTGAAAGACACAGTATCTGTAAACAGTTAACTCTTAAATATCATAATTTTAAACAAAATGAAGTTTTGTGTATTTTTTTATTGTTTAACTCTTTTCAGCCTGTTATAGTGTAGTATAATAGCTTCATGGCTACAAAGTTATTTTAAAATGCTCTTCTGCAGAATCTGACTTCTCCCTAAATGCGGAGTTGCTCAAAACAGCCTTAAAAAGAATTGTCATGTAGTAAGTGCAATGCTTTCTATAATTGTTACTTTAAAAATTTGGGTTTTTAATGTAGTAAGAACAGTTGGCCTCTTTAAACATGTAGAGATATCTGTGATTCCTCCTCAAAAGTAATAAGCTTCCTAAGGTGAACACATAGTTGAGTTATGCCAACTGTTTGTTCACTAGAAATTGCCTGCATGACCTTTAAGTGAATAGCTGAGGGACTGAGCTTTAATGTGTTGTTCCACTGGCTGCTTAGACAATCACATGGCCATTCACCCTCCTGAATTTTGTTTCTCTTCACAGGAAGAGAACTCTTCATAGGTTCATTCACTCTAATGCTTTAGCCAGGGAAAATACCTGGCTAAAGGGACATTCTGTGCTTAATGCTTGTGATGATACCTATTACTGATACAGACTAGGGGAAAACCCTCTACTTAAATATCTACAGGTGTTTGCTTTTTATAACTTTGTCATTTAACATTTTGCCAAGAGGGATTTGGATTACATCGTGAGCAAAGTGCCCATTCTCTGTCATGGAATAAAGGTGAAACAAAGCAAGCATCCCCAAAAAAGTGATAAACATAATATTAAAATTTCTAACAAACAGCAGTGATAAAGTGTGTGGCAGATCAAGGACAGTGTGGCTAAGAATGTAAGAAAAGGCATATGGGAGAAATAAAACAAGTTACAGCTGTGTAGTCAAATCAGTTGGATAGATAATGAAACCAAGACCTGAGCAGTATTCTGGTAGAATATCAAAGAAGATAATATAGACAAGCAGCATCAAAAAGGAAATTTGCATCTATGAGACAACTCCTGATAATGTGTTATCAGGCGATACAAGACTTTGGTCTATAAATTAGTCTTGAAAAATTCCCAGTTGTTTCTGGCAGTCAGAAAAACTAATTAAACCATGGGATAAATATCTTGATTTGAGGGTGGGTTTTTTGTTTTGTTTTTTTTGGTTTGTTTGTTTTTTTTTTTTTCCCATGGAATGAATATGCAAAACTGTACGGCAGAACTTCAAAGGGCCCTCCCATCCCTGCTTGCTGCGCACCTGGAGTGACCCAGCTGCAGGCTCTCCACAGTGATCTGGTCTTGTTCTCTTGCTTCTGTTGCCTAATAACTTCTGCTCTCTCCTCTGTCATTTTGTGATGTGTAACAGCAGAAATTTGCTCTTGTGACTCCTTCTGTCTCTCTTTTGAGCCTGGTCTTGAACAGACACAGAGGTTGCTTGGAACTGTACTGGAGGAGCTCTGTTTAATGATATAACAAACTAATGAGGACTTCTGAACTTCATCCTCTGATCAGCCAAAGAAAAAAGGGTCCTTTTTATCTGCACCTCATTATTTTTCTATATGGAAATGATACATGCAAATAAATTGTGGAAGTCACAAAAATGTGGAATGTTCTAGAAAGCTGAGGAGCAAACTCAAATATTAGTAGCAAAGCTTTACATAATATCGGCTAAAATTTTCCTAGCAAAGTACTCCTTAAAAACAAAGGACCAGCCCATATATCTCTCTGGAAATGCACTTGCCATCTTGATTTGCTGTGAACCACATAGGTTCCTCAAAATATTGTCTTTGCAGGAAATGTCAAATGTTTTCTTACCTGTTTTTTAAAGACCTGATACATAAAAACCTGATACAGTAAATCTTTATGATTTTCTATAGCTCCTCAGTATTTGTACAGGGGCTGAAGCTGGGAGAAGAAAATGGGATCTGCCTGCCTATGGCGATGTTCATGAGGCTTTAGCATGAATATTCTAATTCCTTGGCTTACTCTTACAGTGAGTTTTCTAGGATTCAGCCTGCTTTTCTAGTCTTGTTTCATGGACATCAAAGGAAGGAAGGCTTCCCAAAAGCTGGGAAGCCAAAACTCTATGACCTGGTAGTTTTATGTATTTGCAGACTCCAGAAAGGCACACAATTTCTGTCAGCAATTATTATATCATAAGATACCATGTTGGAAAAACAGTTTCTGTCGACAATCGGATTCATCTCTGACTCCAGCATATTTTTATTGCTCCTGGCCAGAAATACTTGGCTGGGAGCTGTGCACAGAGGGGACAGGCAGAGAGATGGGCTCTGGGTGTCTCCTGGCAGCAAGCTGAGGAGTTACTATTACAGGTAGTCCATGTGGATGGATCAAAGAGTTCCTTGAGATGGAGTTGTGCTGTAAACAGACCGCTGCCGGATATCCTGTCCCTTGGTCAGCAGTGAGGGGACCTGCAGCAGCTCATGGCTTCTTCTTAGAATTAAAGATGAGTCACTATAAGGTTACTGAATTTTCTTTCCTATTGCTCCACTTCCTCTGTTTTCTAAAGATAAATAAGAAATGAGAGCCTGGAAATTCTCTTGAGAGGTCCTGCAGCTTGTTTGTTTTGTGAAAATACTTCTTGTTATCTAATTTTGTTACGCTTGTTAACAACAGCAGCAGCTTTCCCATAAAACTCGCCCCAAGTAAACTAACCACAATTTTGAGAGCTGAGCTGCAGAGCAGAGAAGATCATCTTGGAAATTTGAAGATGAAGTACTTTCTTCTGCCAACTCATTTAGCATTTCTCTGTAGCTTTGCACTAAGTAAACCCGTCCAGGTGTGTCCCTGCTCTGAGATGTTGAGAATTTACATTGCTGCTGCTGAATTGCTCTATCTTAAAATTAATTAGAAACTCTTACTGCTGTTATTCTACTTGACAGAAGTTTTCTTCTGTGGAGATGAGCATGTACTAAAATATATGTGGTTTTTTTTTTCCAGATAGCTAGAAGAAAGAATGACTTAGGTGAGTTTCATTGTAATTATTATATAAATAACTACAGGTTTTGGTGCAGCTGCATCTGTATACCTCAATATCATGATTTGGTATCTTTTTCTCTTTGAAAATGTTTGGGCTTTTTTTTTCCATCATCAGTGGAAGGCAATTCACAGAACTCAAATGTGTTTTAAAGTGATATTCAGTGTGATTTTTTATGCTGTTACAATAAAGAAATTAAGAAGAATTATTGAACAATTGCTACATGAAATGTTCTTTTCCATATGTAGCCTTAGCAAATCAGAATATTTTTCACTTTTGTTTTCTTTCTTATGTGATATATGCTTCTTTCCTGTCTGCTATGCCAAAGACTTCTGTAATTTTTTTTGCCTAATAACAGATAGCTTTTGTCTGTGAGAAATGTATTCCAAATATTTTAGAGTCAGAACTAAAAGAGGAGCACTTCACAATGTCTTATGTCAAATTCACAGTTAACCTGGAAATTAATAGCTTCCATACATTCAATATGCATGACAAAAATAATGATTTCTTTTCTGTGATTAATCCTATTTTTGCAGAGGTCAGTTATGATTTTTCTTTAATTCCACAAGCTCTCATGAAGAGAACAATGACTTATAACACTCAACATTCCCCTCTGAAAGCTCCCAAAGCTTCTTAAGCTGAAGTTTATTTAGTCGCAACTTTGATTACAGCTGCACTACGACGTTTATATTAATACTAAACTTTTCTATCCAGGAAGCAAGGCAGACCTAAACAGTCTTAGCATACTAATCCTTCCTCACATTATTAGGAAATGAACTTCAGTGAAAAAATTTTCCAAATATGCAAAATCTTTCTGCAGACGTATTTGCCTTCTCAGTGCCTTGTATGTTCTTTATTTTCTGCACCTGCCAGGGAGTGAAATAGCTGTGTATGAAGGAGACATCCTCTTGAGAAGAGGGCGACGCAGTGCAATTAACTGTGAGAGTTGTTTATGGCCCAAGTCAAAAGATGGACTGGTCAAGGTTCCAGTTAACATCTCTTCTGATTTCTGTGAGTGTATGCAAATGGATGCTCTAAAATTAGCCTTGGTTTTTCAGTCCCTATACTCCCTGTTATTTTATGTTTCTCTGGCATGCACCAAAACCAACCTTTGCACAAGTGAGAATTTATTGACATGTATCCTTTACTATCCTATTAGCCCCATAGAAGTTTGGCTAAGACTCCAAACAGATCACACTAAAATATGTGGGTACTTGGGCCAGTGGTCAGGTAATTAATTGTAATTTCAAATATTAGCTTGTTCCTCTTAGCTACAATGTACTTTGATATTTAGCAAGTACATTAGAAAAGGCATAATTTGTTCACATTATGAATGTATTTTTGTCAAAAGTACCACTAGGAACATGTTTTTAAACTCTGTAATTTTCTTTCAAATCTTTCATAGAAATATTCTCACACTAGAAGCCCTGTAAAGGCAAAAATGGAGGAAAAATCCTTGGAGATATTTTTTCCTTTGTGGATTCCCTCTAGTCAGTCATAGCTCTGTCCTGTGCAAAAGGCTGCAGGAGTGAATTCCATATAGACCGTTCTTCAAAGATCTTACCTTGAGAGAAAATGGCATGGAAATAAAATACAGCCTGAGCTTGATTCCTGTTCCTCAGGGAAAGGAACTGAGGAAAGCTCAATCTCTGTGTTATCTAGGCTGCTTCTCTGCCCATGTGCCTCCAGAACTGCAGTGTATACTCTTGTACAGAGTATATACTCTTGAGGGCTATTCACTCTATCTCCCTCTCTCCAGTGTTTAAATATCAGGAAATTGAGATACAGATCAGTTGTAGATGATTCAGAACTGAGGAAGCCAAATTAGGCCAAAATGTTCCAAACGAGATAAACACTCTGATCGTTATTCGGTACCTGAATAGAAACACCGTGATCTCCAGAGCCTTGGCTGTCTCAAGGGATTCCAAGGGGGCTGTGGCAGGCATTTGCTCTTTCTGATAAACAAAGTAGGGGTTTGGTGCTTAGCTACAATCAGCTGGCTCATTTGGGATACTTTAATCCAACTATACAACTTTATTTGTATCTGAAACTGCCTCATTTCTTCTGTCTAATGGAAGGAACTATGCCAATTTTTTGCTTTCCATCAGCTGTCTCCTAAATAATATGTGTATGGGATAGCTGTAATTACTATACTTCCCCATAAAATTCCAATCAGGTTGAAGATCTCTGAATGTTTGGTGCCCTTTTTTTACTACACTTGTATGATAAAGAGCTAATGAGTGCTGTGAAATTTTAAAGGAATGCACCCCATCAATGCACCTTGGTTTTGATGAACCAAGAAAGCTTTCTCCTGGCCCCCTTCTCTTTCTAGCAATTACAGAGAGGTCTTGGATTGCTGATGCTTTGCAAGAGATCTCCACACTGACCTGTGTGCAATTTGTAAATCACACTACAGAAACAGACTACATTTATGTTGAACGAGGGCAGAGGTAAGCTCCCCGAGAGTGGCAGCACTCAAAAGGTCTTTCAGATTCTTTTCTGGTTTGTTTTGGATTTAACTAATTGGTAGTTTTGTCTTTTTTTTTTTTTTTAATCCTAGCAGTAAAGACTTAGAAAAAAGGTGCAATTTTTCATTTTTCTTTAGAGGTGCTGGTAGTTGCATCAGCTAATAAACTGCAGGAATAAATGTGTGTGAATTTAAAGATAATGGGGTATAATTCAAAATAAGGAACTTTCCTTAATTGTTGTAAAAATTTAAATAATTGTTTCAGGGTCTTTGCTTAACGCTTTATACTGCTTCGCCTGAGTTTGATATAGCCAATTTACTGGTTTAAAATTTGCCATCTTCATCACAAAGGCTTTATTTCCCTCCCACCGTGTCATTTGGCAGCCTTCTGACGTCTAGATATCTCATGCCAGTGACTGCACGTCCCCTGCTGTATATATCTAGAGAACCTTGGTGACATAATCAATAGATCTATATATTTGTATTTGCCAAATGTGATCCTTTCGCTTATTGATTGCTTATTCTTAGCTGCTGGTCTTACTTTGGAAAGATTGGAGGACGCCAAGCAGTAGGCCTGGTGAAAAATGGTTGCATGGATAAAGGAGCAATTCAGCATGAAATGAACCACGCTCTGGGTTTCATCCATGAACAGGCACGGAGTGATCGGGACAGGTTTGTCAAGATTATGTGGGAACACATAGTGGCAGGTATGTCCACTAAATCTTAAGAGAAAATATATACTTACAGTTAAAGGGGAATGTGTCTCCTGTGAACAACAATACAAATAAGAACCATGATTAATGCTGGCTGAATTGCAGCAGCAGCAGCAGCACATTCAGTGTGATGGAATTTCTTGTTCAGTGTTTGTGCCAAGGGAATTTCTGTGGCTACACCTATGGCAGTGTGAAAGATGCAGCCTAGAAGTAGCTTTATATTCTTATTTTGATTGCCATCTTGAGCCCAGACCCCAAAATACCAGGATCATCAGGATTACAGAATGTTGTTGCAAAGACTTGGCCAGGAGGCAAAACTATAGAACCCTTAACTGAGGGGGGGTGGCGTGTGAAATTCAAGATCATGTTGGGAAATCACACAACAATTCCATCCCGGGAAAGCCATGGAAATAGGGGAAGGCAGCCAATAGGCATCTTGGCAGTGAGTGAAATGCACATATCCTAAAATGTGTATGAACAAGGGGCTCGATGTGGAGGCACTGGAAACACACGCAACCATTAGCATTTGCAAAATTCTGGGACCTGGCTTGATGTGAGAGGAAAGACTGTGATTATTTCCTCCTTGTGGACAGGATCACATACACATAAAAAGAAGGAGCCATGGGGAGCAACCAGGAGTGGTAATTCTGTAAAGGAAAAACAAATGGATACTATTTACAGAAAGGAACACAGAATGAATGGTTTGGGCACGTGCCCACGATCTGTGTGCTGGGAACATTGGCTCATCATATACAAGAGCTCCAGGCTCTGGGGAGGAAAGGGTAGAGAGAATGGCAAGAGATCCAAGGGAAAGTGAGAAAGTGGTACATAAAAGGAAAATACCAGAAGAAAGTATACAGGGAGTCACTTGCCTGACAGCTGTTAGAGAGCTGAGTAATCCATAACAATTATAAAAATACAATAGTCTATTTAGTTCATTATAGAAAATAATAGTAAATGAGGCTAGACAATTGAATACCAAATTCTATTAAGTCTCTTCAACAAATAAGATACTCAACTACTCAATATCATGCACAGCTAAAAATATATCCATCTTTTTTTCCAGATGGAACTTGATTGTTTTTATTTCAAATTCCTAACACAGTGTTCTCCAAACTTTCTTCAGCTATTCCCATGACATCCTAAGTAAATTCCATTTGTGTTGTTCTTTATTGAGGTTTCAGCTCTAGTCTTAAGGTGTAATTTTGCTGTGAGTTGTTTGCCACTGTACAACACGGGTGTGCCATGTTTGAAATGCCAGCGAAGGACGTGTTAGGAAAGAGAAGTTGAAAACATGAAGTTGTATACACTAAACACACAATCTTACACTAGTGTTGCAAAGGGAACTCCACAGGCTCAGATGTCATAATTCCTGAAGGATACAGATGTAACCAAGCTCTGATTCAGGCACAGTATCATGAAATGATAAATGAGGGGGAAGAGGTAAAGACGACAAGGCTATGCCAAAGGAGATGAGGTATATCATCAGTGTTTGGAGTGCTCACCGTGGGTGGAGAATGAGATGATTGGTGTGGCAAGGGAGTTGGAATGCAGAGTGCGCAGCTCAAGCACTGTAGGGGAAAAATGCAAAGATATGAAGACACGCAGAGCAAAGAAAATGGAGAAAGAGCTATGTTCATGAGGACTGTCATGTAAAAACATGCTGCTGTTAACAGTGCTGATGGCAGAGCTCCTGCTGACCTTGGTGGTGCAGCACTAGACCTCAAGACCTTTTCCAGTGTCTCAGCTCTCTCACACAAGCTGTTTATCTCCTGCCAGGACTTTCATATTGTGAATGTTTTCTGGGTTTTGTTTTTATCCAGCAATTTACCTTGGAAGCCATCCTACTTCTTTATTTTGACAAAATGCAGCCTGATCGGTTGCTGTCCACTTAGCTACTTGAAACTCAGCTTGATTTTCCTACACTTTTTGGGAAAAAAAATATTCAGGGTCTTCAGCCATAGTTTCCTTTTCAACTCTTCTGAGTCACTTCACTTTTATTCTTGCAGAGGCAGATTTTTTTCTTTTTGAGAGTGGAAAAGATGGGGTAAGTCCCCAAACATGTGCAGGTCTAGACAGCCAGATCTCTTTGGCATGTGATGAAGTAGGTAATAGTTTGCTGGCAGCACCTCAGTCCAGCCAGGATGCTGTCACTTTTTCTTTATTTAGCAAACTAATTCAGCAGAGCACTTCTGTGCCAAACAGTAGCCATATGCTTCAATGTTTCACCATGTTTGAACTGTGTTCTCTGTTCATCACCTCAAAAAAAGCTGCACACTTGCTGATAATTCTTTCTGAAGTCAGTATAGCAGATAAGAGGGACTGAGATTAAAACAGAGTTAGGAAGGCCAATGCTGTTGAGAAACAGTTTAAGCCTTAACTGAGTTTTACACCCATGAAAAGCTCCAAATTCATGTTTATTCCCAAATTTTCTATTAATTCAAATCTTCTTTTTTACACCTCTTAGCCCTCAGTCCAGGACCAGTGCTGAAGGACATTACTTGCTGAGATTTGCTCTGGTTGCAAGCTTGCCAGCTGAGTTGTGTAGATCTCAAGGATATCCAACTCAGAGCTCTTGTCCAGACGGTCTGTGGTTTACAAACCACATCTGTAGTTACAATACTGAAGGTACAGAACTGGAAAGGAGTGCTCAGTGGCTAGGGCTTTAGTCTTAATGCCAGGCTGGCTGCATTCAACTCCCTGCTGTGACAGCGCTTGTTTGCCTGTCTCACCATGGAGAAGAGACCCAGTGTAATTCATATTTGTGATCTCCAGTTAGTGAGAAAAAGAAGTGCCTTCTTCACATGAAACTCTCTCCAACTGTCTCTCTTTCCCTCTCCTCTGACTATCCTGGAAACCTTGGAGATTAGCTTCAGTGCCTTACATGGAGAAATAAAGCTAGGTGACATGAAATCCAGTATCTGTCCCTGGGTCCCAGCCTTGTTCAAGTGAAACACCTTCTTATCTCATATTGACTTTTTAAGGCTAAACAGATGAAAATTGATAAGAAGCTCAGCAGCTGTTCAGACAGAAATTGTTTTTCTGCTTCATGTCATATCACAGAGTCACATCACTTCACTCCAGTGACTGCTGATGGGTTTGACCAGGGACAAAGCCAGTACATGTCTGGTAGCATGGGCTCTGGGGCAAGTAACAGGGGAAATGTATTCCTTTCTTTTGTGGTATTATAACCCTGTGGTGGAAGGACTCAGCAAGACAGACATCACCCATGCATAGCTCTGAATATTTCATCTAGGTGGTCAGCCAGATTTCCCTCTCAAGGTATGGGTGCAGCTTTGGGGACATAGGTTGGATGCTTATAGTATTCAAGATAATGCACTGAAATATATATGGAGACACCCTAATAAAGATGGACAGAGGAATACTTTTGCTTGAAGAGTAGAATGTATTCATTGATTGTATCAAAACTTATTTGATTAACTTTATATTCTGAAACCTACTAGACTGTAAAATGGGTTCCATGGATTTCAAAAATCTCTGGTGGTTTTGATAGATCCAAGATCTCATGAGAACACATATTAGTATCCTATGTTACTCTCTGGATAATGACAACAGGCAGTGTACTATTACAGCAGTAATAATTGTTCGGACTGAAATGTTACTTTCCTACCTTACAGGGGAGCAAGGGAACTTTGGAAAAATGAATTCCAAAAACCTGGGCCTTCCCTATGACTACTCTTCAGTGATGCACTATGGCGCGTAAGTTGTTTGCAGAGTTATCCTTTCAAAGGAGCAAACAGCTTTCAGAACTCCTGCTCAGATCTAGGAAGAAGAAGTTGCTCTGTGCAGGGAGTGACTTTTGCTCTTCATTTAAAATCGAGTGCATGGACCTAATTAAGGGTGAGCATACTTTCTTTGTCAGCAGGATTCCTGGAAAACAAGAGTTGATATGGATAGAAACAAAAATAGGACAACATTTTCTTCCAATGTACTCTTGCCTCCTTCTAAAGGCCTTTGACATGCCTGTGACCCAATGTCTAACTCTACTGAATCACTGATCTAAACCAATCCTGAAGTTTAAATAATTTAGTAAACACAGTAACAGCTGATCATAGACAATAACATTCAAGTATAGAGGCAAGAAAGATGGAATTTTTTTATATCATTGAGATGTTGTATGCGCCCTTACATTAATGTGGGAACGCTGTCTAAGGCTGCGTTTCAGTCCATAATGTACAAGCTTGTATCACATGCCTTCTCCTTTATTTCCACAAGCAAGTAACAGTTTCTGAACAAAACCATGAAATAAAACTGGACTAGCAGCAGGCAGGAAATTGCTGATAGCAAATAGGCAATTAGTAACTGAGACAGAACTATTTCTACTCAGGAACCAAGAATGTGGGATTCAGTCCATTTTGCTGGACATTGGTGAAAGGCCTTTTCACTCAGGACAGAGCAGCTTTTCCTGCTTGCTTGCTTTCACCTGCTGAACACCAAATATCTGCCATATCTCTTCAGGGAAGGCTACTGAGTCTCTGAGAAGCTTCTTGGCCATTTCCACTAAAATTCTGTTCATGTGGTCCATGAAAAATTATTATGCTTCCTATGAAAAGCTATCTAGAAATGGGATTTCCTTATTTCTACAGGTATGATTTCTCCAGCGCTCCAGGAAAACCAACTATTGTACCAGTTCCTGACGCCTCTATACCTATTGGGCAGAGAGAAGGGCTGAGTAACTTGGATGTAGCTAAAATCAACAAGCTCTACAAGTGCAGTAAGTGCTGTAGATAGAAGGCATGTGAATACAGCTGATGTCTGTAGGCACTGACAGACTGCCCCAAAGGAACACAGCCCACAGTCCCTTCTCTCTCACCCTACAACAGGAAACACAACTGTCCCTGTGCCAAACTGCTGCCTTCTTGGAAAGGACCATTTACTTTCAATAATTCACTTTCATTTTGAGTTATCCTCACTGAATCCCTGCTCTTTGAGATAAGCAAAATCCATCAGAGAACTCAGGGTTGCTACCTCTGTCAAATTCTCATTTCAGGAAAGCTCTGAAGGTTGCAAAGCATGTAAGCTCTCCTCAGCCATGAGTATAGCTTAGTCATGTGCATCAGTAGAGGCAGCAGATTTGTGATTTCTCTTAATTACAAAATTACTGCAGGGCTGTAAGTATGAGTGCCATTCAGCCTGATCAGAACACCTTTGAGGAGAAAACCATAGGCATTTTGTAGAGATAACTACTTTCTTGCCACATGCATTTCTTAACTCTTCCCTGAGGTATCTTAAGGTCTACAAATACCTAGCATTCCTCTGTAAACAGGAATTCTTCAGCCAAGATACACAAAACAGGTATAACATCATGCTCTTGCACTGCACGGGTTTTGCTTAACTCCCAGAACAAAGGCTGATTGATTTATATGGTACTTCACTTTTCTGAAATGTTATGCATTTAGTTTCCACCAAAACAGCAAAAAGCATTAAAAAGACCTAAACATTAGTGTACTAAATTCTGCTCTTGTGTTAAAACTTGGTTAAATAATTAGAATTTAGAAGTAATCACCTTTTCTTCAGTTGGATTATTAGGTACAGAAATCATTGCTGGCAGTGGCTACTCCAAATTCACAACTGCAGATAAGATAACTTTAAAATTTATGTGTCTCAAAGTTAGTAGTAATAAATATTTAGTGATATTTATTCTCGAGAGTGTGGCTGGGAATGAATCACACTTCAACATCGTTACTATTTAATTTCATAATTAGATTTGTATTGGAAGAAAAGGACTAAATTAAAAAAAAATCAGAGACTAAAAAAAAACCTATAAAAAGTCTGGTTGCCGCAGGAAAAGTAGGAAGCAAGAGAAAAATGTCATAAATTCCTATGAGCAGATGTCATATATTCATATTTTGTAATTCAGAGAGTTACACAAAATGCAAAAAATGAAGATGTTGAATGACAAAAGACAGATGAGATTAGACTTTGTATACCAGTCACTAGGTCTGTAGGTTGACTTCAGTGCTCTCTGTTACTCTTTTCCCTCAGTGACTACCTCTCTTTGCTTTGACAAAATCTTGTTTTCAAACAAGATTTTTTGTGCACACTTATGAATACACACAGTTGCTGATGGAAATTGTGTACTGCTGTCTTGAAAGTACTCCTGTGATTGAAGTTAAGGAAGTTCATGAAAGATTCAGGCCTTTTTTAGTAAACTAAAATATGTCAGTGGAGCCCTATTTTCGTTTAAAAAAACATTAGTAGCTGAAACAGGCAAGTGCTTTAACTACCTTTATTTCAGTTGCAGGTTTTCAATAACTTTTACACCGGGAACAGCAATACAGTTGTAAGCATTATAATTAATTTATAGACGCTTGACTGCTGTAAATGGTTGGAAAGACTTGTCAGGCATTATGGGAATATTTTTGTGCAGTTTTCATTCTCTTCAATGCTGTTTGGTTCTTCCCTTCAGATTGCTGTAGCTCTGTGTTGCCTAAACCCAAAGGCTCGTTCTCCTCTGTCAATTACCCATCCCCATACCCAAACAATATCAAGTGTCTGTGGTTGATCCGCGTCCGTCGAAGCAAGGTAATTTTTATTAGGATCAAAAAGGGCTGAACAACATTATCCAGGCTACTCAGTATTATTTCATTACCATGAGTAAGCCCTGGGAGTCAGTTCATGGATCAAGACATTTATTTTGTCATGCAGTAAATGAAAGTCTCAACAATTTTCATAAGAATTAAGACTATTAGAGGGATTATTTTGCTCGATTTTTATCCAGTTAAATTGGATGGCTTTTCAAAGTCAAGCAGTAGCGAAACATGAGTCTCTGGGATCTCCGTAATAGGACAGCTAGATGAAATTCTCTGCTCTTTTTATATACAAAGTAAGGTTTCAGTAATACATGAATAGTAAAATAAATATGAAGGTTCACTTCATATTCAGGTAGATGGTTTGAGACCTTCCCTGTGTATAACATTTAAACCAAACTTTTGCTTTTTTGTTTCTCCAGATTTTCCTGCAGTTTGAGGCTTTTGATCTCCAACGCTCCTCAGACTGCTCTTCTGACTATATAAAAATTTACAATGGGAACAGCAAGAGCTCCCCTGTCCTGCTGGACAAGTACTGTGGGAAGGGCCCACTGCCCTCCTTAGTGGCATCTGGATCGACAGTGCTGGTGGAGTTTGTGAGCGATGGGAGCGTTACAGCCACAGGATTCAGAGCCTCCTACAACAGGGGTATGAACACTCCTTTACAAAGCTTGGAGAACAGCATTAGCAGTATTTGTACAAAAGAACCGAAAACTTTTATTATACATGACAGAGTAGGTCTTTTCGCTGTCACCCTTCACACTTTCACAGCAACTGGAAATGCAGAAGGCTAGGCAATGATGGGTCTGAAGGTTCACAGGAAACAGAAATGGGATGTTGCATGGGTCTCATGTTAATTATCCTGAGATCTCACTCACATTCTTCTGAGAGCCTCTGTTAGGCTTCTTCATATGTCCAGAACAATGTCTTTAAATAAAAATGATGCAATGACTGAAATTAACGGCAACAGTGCAGCCAAAGAGCACAAAAGCTGCAGAAACAACAAGAGACCTCAGCCAATGAGATGCAAGCAGGAGAGGCACTGACCTTGGGTACCTTATACTTTCTGAACTAAAAGCTTTCATTCTGTACACGAAACACAGTGCTCCCTGTAGTCATGTGAGGGGTGTCTTTTTTGCAAACACACAAATTCTGGACTGCCAGACCAAATTCTGTTGTGTTGCGACATGCTTTCAGCAACAAGGCAGTATCCCAAAGTTGCCTTGTTTCAACTGAAAATCCAAACTTTAGAGCACAAATTGAAGAAGTCTTAGAAAAGTGTTATTTTTACTCTTTTTGCTTTATTCAGTGGAGTAATTTCTAGAAAGCACTAGATCTAGCTTGATAATGCAATCTTGAATACTTGAGCTGATTCTTTTCTGAAGGGCAGCTAGTGCCATCAGAATGCTATGCTAATATGGTAGTTGACTGGAAAGTCAGATACAGCTTTAGATGCAGCTGTTCCCTGTCCTCCAAAGATTATTTATCAGACATGTTTCTAGGTCCTCCATTACAGCTGCTGATACAAATACCAAGTGAAGAAATGAAGTACTTCAGCAGTAGATTTTCCCGGTAGCACATTTTTTCTTGGTTTGAAGAAATAATACAATAGGGTATAGGCAAGCTCATTCCTACTGACAAAACACGCTTGTTAATATGTCTGGTTTTCTCCTTTACTCCTCAGTGAATTGTGGAGCCACTTTCAGAGATTCAAAGGGAGTCATCACCTCTCCAAACTACCCCAATAAATACCCCAAAAACCGAGCATGTTTCTGGGTCATCACTTCTCCAGTAGGATACAAGGTAAGGCACAGATGAATTCTTTTGTGGGTTTCGTCACTGTTCTCTGATGAAACCTCTGTTTCCCTTGAAGAATAAAAGCTGTTACATCACTTTTTCAGCAGACATTCTCAGAGTAAAAATCTGAAAGCAAAAATTTATTATAAGAATTTATGATGGATCTTGGTATCTGAAATGCTCAGCAAGGGAAAACCTTTACACATGCAAGTGAACTCTTATGAATCTAGCCTGTACCACAAGGCTTTGTTCAAAATAATCCCTAGGTAAGAGCTCCCACTAGAAAACTGAAACATCACACAGGTGCTGTTTTTATATTTCTCTAGAGGAAAGAATGTGAAGTGTAGAAGATCAATCTTGTCCCTTGCTTCTCCTTCCAGTCCAAATACTGATGAACTAAGCAAATAATTTGCTACTAATTTGCATTGCCATATGGGATCAGGATGTGTGCACGCACAGAATAAAAAATGGTGCCTGCACACAAGGAGTTTAGAGTCTTTGTTGTTGTTAAAAAATGGGTAAGAGAAGAGGCTGCAGCCTGGAAACAAAGTTCTTTGGTTGTATTTTCTCCAGATATCTCTCAAAATGTTATCCTTTGAGCTGGAATATAGTGACAGATGCATCTATGACTACCTGCTCATACATGATGGAAGCCACCCTACATCACCTGCAGTTGGCCCTTATTGTGGGACAGAGAAGGTTGCAGACTTTACTTCCACTGGGAACTTTGTGCTGGTTGAATTCCACAGTGATTTAGTGTGGGAGTTGCCCGGATTTGTGATGAGTTATACATTTGCTAGGTAAGTACAATAAAGATGGGATTTGAAAAACACAGAATGAGAGTAAGAGTCCAGCTAGCCACAGGTAAAAGTCAAGATGCCACCGATTTCAGAAAAAAAAATACAGCCTGATACCTTTAACAAGCATGAAGTTCAACTTCTTACTTTTTCATCTACAGTGGTGTAATTTCCATGGTGAATCAAGGACAGAAATGTTCCTGCCCATGGGATGCTTCTGTCTGAGACTGTATGCTTTTTATTACAGTATTCTCATTGCTGGTGTTGCATGGCCAAACACAATAGCAGTGCTGAAACTACATGAGCAGATTTTCAAGAACTTCTAGTGGTAGAAACTGTGCCCATAAAAAAAATTCAGAATATGGCTATGCAGCAACTTTAACCTGTATTCTGGCAAATGCTGTTACCCAACCTTAATATGCATTCCAGCATGCAGACAGAAAAACCTTCAGACACATTCATTTACATTTTGAAGCCAAGATCACTTACACAGTTCATATAGGCACCAGAGCTTAGCCTGGAAATCACCACTTGACACCAAACAAGTGGTGTCATAGTACAGTAGGATATACAGAGCCTTAACTCACTCCTCCTCTGTGAGATGAACCAGGTCAGGCCACAGATTTAATTAAAGAAACTAAAGTTAAGGGTGGCAGGAACAAGCAGTGAGGGAGAAGGAATGGAACAAAGTTCCATTGTTACAACTTTGCTGTGGCCTGAGTCAGGTATTGAAATTTTCCATAAGGTGTTACCAAAATATTTTTTAAAAAGGAGGCCTGAAAACCTAAGGCAAAGACCATTGAATGTTCTCTTTGGAGAGCATTTTAGGTGTGAAGTACCTTGTCTGTGGAGAGAAATCCTCCTCCCCTAGAGAGAGGGCTAGAGTGGAGAAAGAAATCACCACTGTAAACACCTAACACTTTGCCTTGATGTATTCAGAATCAAATGCTAGTGCCAAACTGGGAGATGCCAAAACTTAATGAATAATAAAAGATTTTGCTGAAATTATGTCTTTGTGAAGAAGAGCATGTACAAATTGCCAATTTGCTTTCCTGGTGCAGCCAAGAAAATTTTGAATTATGATGACTTTGTAGCAGTGTGGGGGAGGGGTTTAAGATCTGTAATGTTTTGCTGTTCAAGCACTGGTTAATTTTTACTCACAGCAGAATGATAATTGATATGTTGTGGACATCAGGGTTTAAAGCTTGCTTGCATCATGGTGGGAAAGAGCATGCACAGCAGGCAACAAATATTTGTATTTTTCACAAGCTCCAATCTTCTGGCTATAAAAAGTATTCCTTCATTTAATTTGGCTCATTATTTAGATTGGCATATTTTTGGAGGATGTAACCATTTCATCAGCATGACAGAAAATTAAATTCTACTTCTATTTCTAAGCTCAGCTTCAGACTGTAAAAAATGCTAATTCTTCTCCTTGAGACTGAGGACTTTGATGGAGGTGCAAAAGTAACAACCCCATGACAACTCTCATATATGTATAGCAAAGTTGGATGTGTCCCTGTTTTAAACAGACAGTGCTGAGCAGCTTTGTAACTTGAGTATTACTTTAGATGCCCTTCCCTTGGTCTGATGTGGAGCTCTACATACCTGCAGTGTTTTAGATGTTCCCCCGTATTTGGTTGAAGAGCATGAACAGCATATTCCAAAAACAATGTACCACATACAGGAATACTGGTCTTGCAATTTGTCCCTAGAAATATGGTTTTAAGTAGGACATTGCCCATGTATAAATACAGTCATATTCTGAACATATATGAAGGAAGAGTAACCAGCTAGTAAACACAAGGGACAGTATAGCCAAAATTTTGGGATTCAAATACCAGAATAGGAGGATTTTCAGAAGTTCTAATTAAAGTTCAGCACTAATTTAACACACTTTTGAAATCCAAAATGTAAGGATTTAACCTTAAAACGCAGAGGTATCTAGCAGTGGTGAATATATGCACTCCCATAGACATACATAACTCATAACACAAATGGGTATTACCTTAATTGCATACAAAACCAGATAAACCCACTTCCACAAGCCTGTGTGTGTGGAAGAAATAAGAGCATTGTGTCCATGTATTCCTTTTTACCTGCTTTGAGACTGTCCTGGTTCCTACCTGGGAGGCAAATCAGAGCCTTTGAGTGCTATGCTTTTGTAGTCTGTAAGAAACAGGAGAGAGATCTGTCAATTATTGCTGCAGGAGAAAAACCAGCCTGGAATAAAGCATTACAGAAGCACACAAAAATGTACTATTCATAGGTCTATTTTTGTGTTTAATTTAAAACACATTTCCCTTACATAAATAAATAACTGTGGTGGAGATGACACTTGATTGCATGACTACAACCCCGGTTATTGAATCACAGAATACTTTGGGTTAAAAGGGACACGTAAAGGTCACCTAGTCCAAAACTCTGCTATAAGCAGTTATTTTCAACTAGACCAAGTTGCTCAGATCCAACTTGATTTCGAGTATTTCCAGAGGTGGGACATTCACCATTCCTATGGGCAACCTGTTACAGTGTCTCACCATTCACACATAAAAAAAAATTATCCTTATATTTAGTTCAAATCAACTCTCTTTTAGTTTAAAAACATTGTCCCCTGACATGTCACAACAGGCCCTGCTAAAATTCCTGTTCCCATCTCATATAAGCCCCCTGTAGGTTCCGAAAGGCTGCAATAAGGTCTCCCCAGAACCTTCTTATCTCTTGACTCGCCCCAACTCCCTCAGCAAGTCCTCATAGGAAAGGTGCTCCAGCTCCCTAATCATCTTCTGGATGTGCTCCAACAGGTCTTTGTCTTTTCTGTGCTGAGGACTCCACACCTGGATGCAGCAATCCAGGTGGGAGTTCTCCACAGCAGAGTAGCTATAACTACGTAGCACAGAGAATGTACAACTTACTGTGCAACAACTGGCAAGAAGAAGACATACAAACCAAAGCCCATTTAATCTCTTCCTATCACTTCAGATGGAAATTGAAAACCTTATAGACTAAGTCGTCACACGGGGTTTTATAATCGAATTCGCTTTACCATGGGAAATATAAAAAAAGAGGAATAAAGGAATAAAGCTGCTGCAGCTGTGCTGCCAAATGGCTTCGGTTCAGGCGCTGGAGACCCGCGGGGGCCGGGCCCCCCCCTGNATGCAGCAATCCAGGTGGGAGTTCTCCACAGCAGAGTAGCTATAACTACGTAGCACAGAGAACTTACTGTGCAACAACTGGCAAGAAGAAGACATACAAACCAAAGCCCATTTAGTCTCTTCCTATCACTTCAGAAGGAAATCGAAAAGCTTATAGACTAAGTCGTCACACAGGATTTTATAATCGAGTTCGCTTTACCATGGGAAACATAAAAAAGAGGAATAAAGGAATAAAGCTGCTGCAGCTGTGCTGCCAAATGGCTTCGGTTCAGGCGCTGGAGAGCCGCGGGGGCCGGGCCCCCTCTGGCGGACACCTGCAGGGAACGGGAGCGGGAGTGGGAACGGGAGCGCCTAGCGCGACTCTGCAGACAGGGGCGAGAGACACCTCGCCTGTGCCGGCCTGCCACGGCTCCCAGCTCCATCTGGCAGAGCAGCCCAGGCGTTCCTCAGCAGGGAGGCTCGGTTTCCTGAACGTGATCCCCCCCGCACCTCTGCTGCCGCTGCTCCACCCACGGGAAGTTTCCTTGGGTTGCTGTTTGTATTTTCCCCTGAAGAGCAGCGCTCCAAATTCCACCTGCCAAGCGGTAGGCTGCACTATAACATCAAGATTGAAATCTCCTCTTGCTGTTTTCCCATTAAGCAGCTCAATGGCAAAGGCGATGAAGCCTTTTATTTGAGTTTATATTTGTCTCGATTCCCTGCTTTAGGCCTACAATATCTGGAATGTCCACGTAGTCTCTTAACAGAACTGCTGGACAGATGCAAAGTTTAGCTTCCAGTTGTCCTTCTAATGGTTTTTACCATTAAAAAACCTAGCCAAACAGAAACCCCAACAAGCAAACAAATGCCAAAAACGAAAGATTGAGAGAGAGCACCACAAATTTTTTCCTTTAAATTAAAGTTTATTCAGATATTAATGAGTTTTACTTCCTTGAATAAATCAGTCCGTTTCCTAAGCTAACCGTGTAGGTCTTTACAACGTGGGGTTATATATTAAACTGGAAAGAATGCACAATGTACCTGCAAACCCAGGCAATTAACAGGATGACGCGTTTGCACTCCGTGACTCTTTTTGCAAACACTGCGGGACGCTTACTCCTGAGGGCAGGCAGATCAACACTGGCAGAAGGATGGGCTGGGGATAACTAGAGTATTGCAGTTCAGCTGATTCTTGCTACTCTGACCCAGGATCTTACCACACGTTTAGGACAAAAACAAAACAAAACAAAACAACCAAACAAAAATAATAAAAAAAAAGCAAAAAAAAAAAAACAAAACCAAAAAACAGAGTAGCCTGAGCGCAACACTGTCAGCCTTAGAGAATACACTTTTTTTATCTTATTAACACAACTAATTAAGCACAACTAATGCCCTTTGGGACATGGCGCGTCCGGCGGAGGCGAACAGGCACCAGACTGCAGGTACCAGAATGCATCGCGCGGCGATGGTAGCCCAGCCGGCCCGGCTCCGAGACCGTGGGGAATTCTGGGTAGTGTAGTTTGTTCGCGGAGAGCCGCCTGGCGTCCGAAGGCGGCAAGGGCGGGGCAAAGGACTACAACTCCCATGGGACCGTGCGTCACCAGGTCTGTGGTGAGGGGACGGGAGGGTGGTGTCCGCGCCTCCGGGCTGGTGACAGCCCCGCTCGCCGCCGATCCTTGGGCCCGAGGCAGGCACAGGAGACCATGGAGCTTGGCATAGCGGGGGTGCAGCGCCGTGCCTGAGGGCGGCCGGGGCGGTAGCGCCATGGATAACCGGTGCTATGGGTGCGCGTCCAAGTTCTCTGTCTTCAAGAAAGAGGCAAGTCCGGCTGCGGGGGTCAGGAGCGCGCCGGTCCCGCGGGTGCCTCCCCCGCAGTGCGAGGGTCTGAGAAGGGAGCCGGGAGCTGCTTCGCCCTGCACCGAGATACACTTCCCGGCCAGCATCCTGGTGTTGTTATCCTTGCTTACTGAGCTCTCGTGGTACCTAATTCCGATGTGTCTTCAAATATGGGAAATTACTGACAAAAAAAAAAAAGAGT
Source organism: Bombycilla garrulus (assembly GCA_013400315.1). Lineage (NCBI taxonomy): Eukaryota > Metazoa > Chordata > Aves > Passeriformes > Bombycillidae > Bombycilla > Bombycilla garrulus. Next base: position 672,212 of record VXBU01008276.1, read on the forward strand.
CATTGAATGCCATCCCTCTAATCCAGGATTCTGTCATGATCTCAGACAATTCACACACACGCTTTGTTAAGCTATGAGGTGATGACAGCTCCCAGCAAGAGTTATGTGCTGATGCTCTAAGCCTCTTGAGTCTCCCTATCTTCAGCAGCAGCTGGTGAAACAGTTCTGTTAGAAAAAACCAGCATAACCCCAGCATTATAAGCGGCCCAGGGGGGCGTTGGGGGGTGTGTGGTGGCCGCGTGGTGATCCCTGTCCTGCCCTCTCTCCTGTCTCTGCAGTGTGGCTGCAAGAACTGCGGACGATCCTTCTGCTCGGGCTGCCGAAGCTTCAGCGCTGTTGTTCCCCGCTGTGGAAACACTCAGCAGAAGGTCTGCAAGCAGTGCCATGAAAAATTAACTGGGTAAGACAGGAGTGGTTCTTCACCCAAAGGCAGTTTCGTGCTTTTTTTTTTCCTTCAGTTTATATCCTCTGTGGTGTTACAGGTCTCTGCAGGAGGGCTCTGCCTTCCATATGTGCATGGATGCTGCCTGTACCCTGGCATCTCAAGACAGGACGTCTCTGAAGTTGTTATATGAGCTATGCAGTCCTAAAATAGGAATCAGGATTTATGTCTGTCGTCCACGGTTGACAAAGTAGTTTGAAAGCATCAGGTTTAAATCTGCCTGTGGACAGCTTAATTAGATGGGCCGAGGTTAAGCCACACTGTGTTTTTGCCCAGAAATCTACACCCTTTTAACAGGTCTGGCAGTCTTCTCAGATGTGTATAGCTGAGTAGCCTGACGATAAGATGCTCAGTGTTACTACTTCTGTGGGCAAACAATTACATAAATCCTCCTCTCTGCTATGTGTGCCCTGAAGACATAAAGTTTTGTAGCCTAAAATATATAAATTTTTTGCTTTTAAAAGAAAACAAAATTATTTTTACATAACCAGTAGACTTCCTGTTGAAAACGTGTAATTCAGTAGCAGCAGGATTATATGCTTGAACAAGCAACACAAGAACACATGTGTACACCCGAATCCCTCTATCAACCAACTCTTTTGTGTCCTCCTTTTTCTCTTGCATTTCTCTTGTTCCTTTTTCTCAGTTTTCACCTAGAGCAAGGAATTTTCACCAGCAAAGGGAGAATTTTCTGGTTCTGCAGGTGTCTAAAGGGGAAGATCCTCATTAGTGGAAGTCTTCATTGTCATGGGCTGCTGAAAACAGTAAAAGACAGTATACAGTCTTTTCAGTTTTGAAATTTTCTGATTTCTCTTCATAACTTCAAAGCCATTAAGAAAACAGGGCTGCCTGTCTTGACATTTCTTCTGGGTCTTTCTTTCTCTTAATTTTAATATCAGTTCTAGACAGCTACAGCAGAAAAACAATCTTCCCTGACTGAATAGCAGGTAGATTATAGAATCATGGAATGTCCTGGGTTGGAAGGGATCTTAAAGATCATCTATTTCCATCCCCTGTGCTTTGGGCAGGGACACCTTCCACTTCTGAGCAACTTCCACAGGTTGCTCAGAGCTCCATCCGACCTGACCTTGAACACTTCCAGGGATGGGGCACCCACAGTTTCTCTGGGCAACCTGTTCAGGGTTTCACCACTCTCCAAGTGAAGAACTTTTTTCTAGTATCTAATCTAAACCTGAACTCTTTCAGTTGAAAACCATTCCCCTTGTCCTGTCAGTACATGCTCTTCTAAAAAAGTCCATCTCCGTCTTTCCTGGAAGTTTCCTTCAGGTGCTGGAAGGCTGCAGTTAGGTCACCCTGGAGCTGTCTCTTTTCCAGGCTGAACAAATCCCAATTCTGTCAGCCTTTCCTCATAGGAGAGGTTTTCCATCCCTTTAATCAACTTGGTGGCCTCCTCTGGACTCACTCCAACAGGTCCATGTCCATCCTATGCAGGGGACTCCAGAGCTGGATGCAGCACTGCAGGTGGGGTCCCGTGAGAGAGGAATAGAGGGGCAGAATCCCCTCCCTTGCCCTGCTGGCCTCGCTGCTTTGGTTACAGCTCAGGACACGGGTGGCTTTCTGGGTGTGAGCACACATTGCTGGGTCATGTCCAGCCTCTCATTCACCAGCACTCCCTGGTCCTTTCTGGCAGGGCTGCTCTTGATCTGTTCATCCCCCAGCCTGTGTTGATACCAGGAGCTGCCCCAACCCAAGTGCAGCACCTTGCACTTTGTCTCGTTTAACCCCATGAGATTCCCAAGGGCTTGAGCTTATCCAGGTCCCTCTGGATGGCATCCTGTCCTGCAGGTAATACACACAGGCTGCAGTTCTGTAAGCTGCATGTGTTGTTCTTCATGCAAACAGCTTTCAGAATTGAACCCTTAGAGCTTGGGAAAGCGTTCGAACAGTGTTACATCCAGTCATTACTATATGGGCCTTAGCTGTGATTTCTAAGAATAAATAAAACATGCCAACTAACTTACATACGTGTCTAGTTTAGTCCCTCAGCCTGAACACAGCAAAGCAGAACTGTTATACAGGTTTGTGGTGTGCAGTGTTCAAGCGTTCTGGAAGATGTTATATAATGACTTTTGTAACGCTTTACTTGTACATTATATAATTCTGTGTTTGTTGCATGCCCCAGCTCCTTCCAGAGTGTCCTGCTGCATGGAAGCTAATGACACTGGGAGTCTTACCTAAGTACTCCCTACCTGCTCTCTGAACTGGGAGGTGCAGGCTGTGGGAGGCAAGGGTATTTCAGCCCCACCTCCTTTGGGTCACTGGTGACCATATTAAATCACATTCTCTCCAGATGCAAAACAACTGGACCAAAGGACAGAGATGAAGGCTCCCGCTGTCCTGGGCAGCTATATTATCTTAATCCCTTGCATAAGCTGATTCCTCTCAGTATTAATGAGGCTAAGAAAGGGGCTGTACCAAGAGGTCAAGGAACGCCTACTGATTCCTCTTGAGTTCAGAGACTAGATGATTGTCAGTATTGTCAAGTATTGCCAGTATCTTAAGAATTCAGAGAAATCATTTTTGTCTTTCAGAGAAGGATCTCAAAGCAGTTCAGCAAAATGGTCACCACCAGAAAACTACAAAAAGTGAGTTGCACTTGCCAAGCAATTCTTTCTACTGCAGACGAGCCTTTTAGGCCCTCCTCTTCCCTATGGATACCAGCAAAAGTGGAGCTTGTGGTGGGGGTATTTGCCTGTTCAGAGTTAGATTAAGAATGGAGCTTTTGTTTTGCTGTTTGGATTGTTAGTTTGTTTGGAGGGTTGGGGGGTATGCTCTTTTGAATAGACTCCTGAACAGCCACCTGCCTGCAATTATCTGCAGCTTATCAGAGTTGGCTTGGAAACAGGAACCTTGTGGTGAAATGTTCCTTGTTCCCTGGGAAGTACTGTCAGGTGTGCTGTTCTTGTGAGCTAAGGTTTTCTGTACTCTTAGGAGTACTTTATTGTGCTGATATTGGAGAGAGTGGTTTCATTTCTCTCCTGCTCTAGCATTCTTCAGATAGCCTGTTGGGTTCACAGAGGGTGTTTTCTTATCTCTGGGTTAAAACCCCTGTCATGTATTTTTCCCTCATTGTCACAGGCGTGTAGCAGCTTTTGAGGCTAAACAAAACCAGCTGAAAGACCACCAGAAGGCAGCTGCAAAACGCCCAGGTCAAGCAAGCTGCAGATACCAGGGGCTCTCAAAAGAGGATAGAGCTATTGCAGAGAGACTTCAGAGGCTCAGGGAGGAAAGGAGACCAAGTGAGTTTTACAGAATACCATAAATACCTTGGGTGGGAACACTACTATTTGGGAAACAAGGAACCTGGAGGGAGAGGGAAGTGCTGGGTTTTAAGAGGCTGTGATATCAAGGGGATGAAGGCTTAAAATAGGACAGAGCATCCAAGTTCTGCTGCCACAATGGCCAACTTCTGCAATGATTTTAGATCAATGTTCCAGTTGCATTTTGCTTCTTGGGGTTTCTCTTGAAACTACTACTCAGTTTTGGAGCAGTGTCTTACCTGTAAAATCACTGTCTCATTTTCCATTTTTTGGGGTAAAAACCTGTGTCAAACCCACTTGGAGTAGAATGAAATTAAAGTCTTTGGCCAAACTATTTTGAAGAAGGTTTTTCTGTGAGTCATTGTCTTGAGCAACAGCAGTCCCAGTCTCTCTGGGACTGTGTTCTGACCAGCCTTGTCTCACAGAGAAGGAAAAGGATTTTCATCCCAGTCCACAGCTGTCAGGTTTGGGGCTGCTTTGGGAGGAGCTAGGGTATGCAACAAACACAGAATTGCATGACGTACAAGTAAAGCAAAGGTTACAAAACTTATTATATAACATCTTCCAGAACACTTGAACACTGCACACCACAAACAGGTATAACTCTTCTATTTTTCTGTGTTCAGCCTGAGGGACTAAACTGTATTTTTATTCTCTTGCGGGAGAATAAACTATTTTAAATGTTATATGTGGTTTCTAAAAGAAAAAGAACACTCTTCAGAGTGGTTACCTGGTTATCATAGAATCATTGAGTCCAGCTGTTAACCCAGCACTGCCAAATCCACCACTAAATCATACCCCAAAGTGCCACATCTACACATCTTTTGCATACCTCCAAGGATGGTAACTCAGCTACTTCCCTGGGCAGCCTTTTCCAGTGCTTGACAGCCCTTTCTGTGAAGCAATTTTTCCTAATATCCAATCAAAACTGCTCCTGGAATAACTTGTAGCTATTGCCTCTCGTCCATTATGTGGCAGGAGAAGGTTTCAGTCTGAATTTCAGGCTGGAATTGCATTAGGAGATGTTGTACCAGTGGACTGAACTGCCTGAATAACACTCATTTCTCTGCCTGTCCCTAGAATCCCAAGTCAGCTGATTTCCAGATGACATCATCCTAATACTTGTGTTATGGCTAAGAGATAAACTGGGAAGGAGGCAAGGACTTGGAAGAAAGAGATAGCATCAGGGTAGTCTCTGAATCACTGCAGCGTGACCCCTCTTTCACATTAGCACTGGGCAAGGTTTTTGCTCAGGTGTTCAGAGTCTGGTTCCAGAAAGAAATACAATTTTAAGGAAAAAAACACGTAGCTTTTTATTTTCAATAACAGAATAATCTCCTTCCTTGGGTTATTGTGAATTGCAGAGTCCATCCCCACTCAGGCTGAGATTGAAGCCAGGCTGGCTGCCCTGAAGGAGGATGGCCGAGGACCTGTTCCATCCACACAGGAAATGGAGGACCGGTTGGCTGTCCTTCAGGGGAGAGATCCCCCTTCCCAAGCTCCCAGACCTGTAAGCTCCCTCAGCTCTTTAGTCAGCAATTTATTCTGAGCTGGCACAGTAGCTGGTGTCACAGCATACTAACCGTTCTTCCTTCTCCAGCTTTTTTGTGTCCAGGTAGCTTCCTTCAGAAATCTCTGTTTCCTGATTGTTTTGTTGCTCTGGAAGCAAATCACCAGCTTTTACCAGTTCACTGCTTCAATTTGAATGCAACATGTTCCTTTATGCTATGTGTATATTTTTAACAAGAGATGCTAAGGTTTTTTACTCTCAACTCATTTGTGTACCTGAATGGTCGTAGTTTTTCAGGGCTGTTTGTGCTGGAGGCTTATCAGCCCTTCCTTCTAATTACATCTTCTAGTTGTTATTGCATACTAGCTGGGCAGAATCCTATTAATTTTTCCAGAAATGGATGTCCAGCGTTATTTGTCTGAGGTTGCAGGGGAATCAGTTGGATATATGCCTTGAAAGCCTATAGGAATGATCTTGTCCCCCAAGATACTATTTCCTTATGGTTCTTTCAGCTGCATGCCCAGCTGTTATCATAGGTCTCTGGGGCTGCTGGCTGGCACTGTTGAGAATGGCACTTTGTTTACACTGGAGGTAGTGGCAGAGCTGGAGTTGGAACCCAGCAGCATTCAGCACCCCTTTGCCTTGTTTGGGTGACTGCTCCTAGAGCTGTGTGCATTCAGCACTTCTGAAAATGAAACCCTTACAAATCTTACATCACTGTAAACTGAGATTCTCAGTGTCACTGGGGCCATCTTTGTATGCTGCTCCCATCTAGGGTGATCTTGGTTGCCAAAATTCTCCTTAGATTGAGTATGGCACTTTCCTCTCATTTGCCTTTTCCCATACTCCCCTGGTATTTTAGGCACACCAACCTCCCGATACCCGAAGTCTGGTCCAGCAGACAGATGACCTGTTAACTCAGCTGTCTGAGGAGGTTGCCATTGACGAGCACTACAGACCAAGAGTTCAGCCTCAAGGTATCTGTTTTGGCTTCTAAAGACCTGTTTATGTCTAATAATGTATGTGCTATGCTGAGAAGGGAATTTGTGCCTCCTTGTGTAACTTACAGGCCAGATGAGTGCCCAGTTTGTCCATATCTTTCCCTTATAGCCCCTCCCCACTGACCAAGAGCAGCCATCTGGCTCCACACTGGGTCTCAGTGTCTTTGCTTGGAGATGGTTCCTTCTTGTCAGAGTTGTATTATTCAGATTCTCTGCTTATCTAAAGTGACTCCTCACAGGGGAGGAGCTGTTGCTACTCCTAATTCACCTGTGCACTGTTAAAAAAACATCAGGCATACCATTATCTTCCTGACTGCATTGCTTTCTCTGTAATCTCACTGTAGGCAGCAGATTAGCTCATTTTCTTCTCTTTATATACAGTGAAGTTCCTACTGGCATACCTTTTCTTCTTGTTATCCAGTTTCAAGCTGCTCTCATAGCACTATTTGTCATGTTTTCTGTGCCCAAGGAACATTGCTGCTGAGTCACCAGTGTGTTCTGTATGTCTGTCTGCAGCTGTTAGTAGCCAAAGTTTGAATGATCTCAATCGGGAAAGTGAAGATTGTGTTTGCCCTGCAAATCTGGACCCGAAACAGCTGGAGGAAGAGAAGAATAAACTTCTGGCAGAAGCTGCTGCTGAGCTGCAGGAAGAGAACACTAGGCAGGAAAACATCCTGCAGGTTGCCAAGAGACTGGCAGCACTCAAAGGCGAGGACCCAGAGAAAGGTGGGTAGCAGATGAGAATACAGAGCCAAGAGAGGAATCAAGTTGCTATGACAAAGTAAATTCTTTATTAGTGTTTATCCATTTAATTCCTCTGTTCTGCAAGAAACAGGCTGAGATTTAGTTCTGTCTGCAGAGTTGTACAGGTTGGTTTGTCATGAGATCAATATGAAAGATCTAAGTTGAGGGTAAAGGCTGGGACTGTTAGGTCAGACTGCTTTGTTTTGCACCCTTCTTTGGGATAATTCTAGCACAGTCTGGTGAGGTCAATAAAACTTTTAAAACCAAAACTCTGGTTTTGGTGGGGATCTTTTCCTTCTCTCTTCCAAGTATTAAAAATAAACAGTAACATCCTTTTTGAGGAATTTGCACCTTTACAGGTCAGAGCCAGTTCACACCACAAAGAATTGTCTCTGGTACATTAGTGGGCACAAAGCTTGAGGCAGGTGTGAGTTACAGTCTCACATTTCTTACTCCTACAGTTACACTGGAAACCTATAAGCTCCCTGACAGTGATGAGGAAGTGGCTGAGGAGGAGGCCATTCGCCGAGTGCTGAAACAGGTCAGAAGTGGCAGCTGTGGCCTTGTTTTTTTTCCTCTTCATTATACCTCGTGTGTGTTACCTGGTGAGCGTACAAAGGATGTGTTTCTGTTCCTGAGAAGAGTTTCATTCCTTACTTTCCTAGTGCTTTTCCCATACTAGCTCCCATGGGCCATTCAACTCTTTGACAGGCAATTGACAACAATGCTTCTAGTCTGTCACATTGTCTTTCTCATTCATGCTTAGTGTCTCCTGTATAACCACACTTTGCTGGTACTTCCTCACTTCTTGTTCTGTGTTTTTCTCCAGCCAGTTAAAACATGGGTGATGAGATGTGTGCTGTGTAGCTCAGCTTACACCTACATTTCTCCCTAAAATGTCTCTGAATTGTGTTGCAGACAATCCTGAGCTTAAGTTTGTCTGATCTGTCACGTGTGTGTGATTAGCATGATGCTGAGGGCCTGTTAGCTACCCTGCAAAGCAGAGTGTGTGCTGCAGGCCCCTGCTGCTGCAGACTGTCCACAATGGACACACAGTGTTCTGAGTGCAGAGCGAGCTTACATCTCTCTGGGTAACACAGGCTGTATTCAGACTTGTCTTCTCCTGTTACTGCATGAGAGCAACAAGTGCAGGAGGTTTAAGGCCAAGAATGAGACTCCCAGCTGTATTTGAAACAAGAGACTTCTTCCTTTGTGTTGTTACCAGCTCACAGAGGAAGAAGCCCTGGATGAAGCAAGTGGATTCAACATTCCCCCAGATCAGACCACCCAACCAGGACCCTCACAACAGAAACTGTGTAAGAAAGCAAAACAAAAGGTCAGTGAACTGGTCAGGATCTCTTGAATTGATATCTGGAACATTCCAGGGTGTCAGCAGAGTACAGTTCTGCAACAAAAGTTTGTTGTATCCTAGCCTTGATGCAGAAAAAAAAATACCCAACCAGTTTCTCCAGAGCAAACAAGCCAAACAGCTTCTGCAAAGCTGACCAGCTCTGAGCTCAGCTGTGAATCATCCTTGTACTTATAAAATGAATTGTTCCCTGGAATAGAATTCCTTCCAGGCTGGCTTTGTGTTGAATGCTACAGTGTCATGTAAACCAAGAGAAGTTGGTAGACACCTCACAATATGGATATTAGAGAATTATACATACATATATGTATAATTAGATCAACAAGGCCATGGTTTAGTACTGTACAATCTGAACCAGAGTAAATGGGAGGTTTACCAGTGCTTTCAGCAGGTGCAGAATAGAACCTCTGGATAGTGTTCTACTGTTCATGTTCTCATATAATGTCAGAGGAAGGAATTAGTAGCAGGATATCCTATGCTCAGAGTGGATTCTGGCCTACTATGGAAATATATACATAATCTCTAATGTGTATCAGAAGAATTAATTGCAGCTGTGACTCACAGGCCTGCTCCCAGTGGAAGAAATTGTATAATTGTAAGCACTATCAAAAACATGCATCTCAGCTATGACATGTTGCATTTCTGAGATTACTGATGCAAAAGATAGTGCTAGGAAAAGATTGTGTCAGGAAGCTGCCTTTGCCAGTATCCAGGCACTATGTCTCAGTTCCACAAGAGTTCTCTGTGGGGGAGAAGGAGACTATAGTTGGCTGTATGGATGTATTTAGATTGTGATTTCAGAAGATCATTTTGCTTCAGCCTCGGGTACAAATGAATAGTAGGGACCTTTTGGCAAAGCACTTCCTTTGTCACACAGTTTTCTTTATACAATAGGGAGAAAACAACACCCCCACCTCTGCATTCCTTTCCCTTCCCACATGGCTCCTTTCAGCAAAACTGTTTGATCTCTTGCTTTTGCAGCAGGACTTGTCTGTCACGTGGTGTTGTTGTGGTGCCTGCCAGGATATCTGGGCTTTATGCCTTTAACACAGCGCACATAATGTGGGTGTACGTCACTGTAGACACTAAATGAGGCTGAATACCTGTTTGTGTTCCAAGCAACATAGATTCAAACCCAAACTCTAGCAAGTACCTTGGGTTCTTATTTAACAATCTAGACACATATGGAGCCTGTCCCTGCACTCCAGGAAAGTTCATCTCACAGACTGAGGATCAACAGAGAGGGAACTGTGGACCATGGGACAGGTCACTGTGGCCATCATGAATTGCAGTTAAAGTCCTTTATTGCCTGTGCTGGGGTTTGAACTCTCTATCTCTTGTTTTCTATGTGAATTAGAGCTACACTCCAGCCAGTGCAGCTCTTGCAAGGGCAGATGATAGTGATGAGGATGAGTTACCCTGGTGCTGCATCTGCAATGAGGATGCCACTTTGCGCTGCCATGGCTGTGATGGGGACCTCTACTGCCAGCGCTGTTTTTGGTGAGTCTTGTAATTCCTCTGGGTCTCAGAGGTGGGGCAAAGGTAAGCTTTGCCTCATAGGGCAGAAAAACAGGCAGTGGGAAGCAAGATTTGAGAAATACAGATTGGAGCTGAATGCTAGTTGTTAGAGAAATGCTATGTGTGATCAGTAGTTGTGCCAAGCTTCAGGGACTAAACTGGTCCTGGCAGAGATGCTTCAGTGCCTGTTTGGGCACATTGTCTGAGTGTTCTCTGGAGCAGCTGATGTCTTGCATTACGTGGGATGGGATAAATGAGACCATTGTTCAGTGACTCCTATGGCTTGTTAATGCCATTGATGGATGACCTGGGCTGGACTCCCTTAAAGGGGGAGATCAGATAGTAGGAATTCCTGAGGCTTTTCTTAGGTTGAAACTTTGCAATCCTAAGCCATATTAAAAAATTCTTTGTTGAACTATATATGTGTGAACCTTTTCTCACCAGTCAGGCCTTGCAGCAGCTCTAGTCTTGGTTCTTAAACATGTATAACTTGATTTTTGGCAATATTTTCATGTCTCAGATTTGGAGAGTTAATTCCTTTGAATACAAAGCTCTTTCTAACAGGTTGTGTGACTTCCCTTTTTTCACGCCTCAAAAGTATTGGGTAGTTGGCTGAGTTCTCAGATTAGTGCTGGTAACATTGAGACAGCAGGTTGCTAAAAATGTGGTTGGGATAACAAGAGATGTTTTTGTGCATATTCTCTCATTTCCTGCAATTGTATTTGTAGGGAATTCCAAATGCAGCAGGGTAAGACCATATGAAATTGTTCAGAAAACATATGACTGGCAGTGTTAGATTATTAAAAACAAAGCATACAAACAAAAGTATATTATAGCAAACATCAGTAAAAGCAGATTTAACAGTCTGGTAAGTGTATCAGCCACACACTGCGGATGCAGGCTTGTATTTTACTCAACACTGCCTGTTCCTGAGCATGGTTAAGACAGCTGCCAATACACTGCATTATTTTCGGTTATTTTTCCAGAGTTTTCTGGAGGAGGCTGTCATTTTGTCTGTTGTCACAGTTCCTAATGTCCCTGGAATCACAGACACAGTGCTGAAAATGAGCCAGGAGTTGCATGAATCTCTTCAAGAGGGAAAGAAACAGAAGGACCTGTTGTCATTTTCAAATCCAGCTGACAAGGATGAGCAGACCTTCCCATAAAGAACCTCAGAAATTTCTGTTACAAGCAAATATTTTAAGTGCTTAGTCCACATAGCTGCCAGTCAGGTCCTCACAGCCAGCCCTTGGGATAAGTTTCTAGTTAAGGGCTGCTGGGAGATACTGGGTATTTACTTCTGACTGCACTTTGTATTTAGGGAAGGCCATGAGGAGTTTGACCTGAAGGACCACCACACGTCCCGCTATCATCTTCCTTGCAAACAGAAGTGACCACACTCATGGACAGAAAATGAGCTGGAGAATGGGAAAACAGAGGAGCCGGCCAGATGGAAGAATCCAAGTGGATTTGCAGCCAAACTGGGTGATGTTTTGGACAGTTAAAGAATGTGCTGTAATCTGAGAGAGGTTTGGAGGGCATGTGACTTTGTCTTCACAAATACACCTGAGAAGTGCAGGGTTTGCTGTGCATGCTTGGGGATAAATGAGGACTTGATGTGAGGAGGTGGATCCAAGTCCATAAATACAGATGGTAAAGCAATGTGGGTAGCAGTAAAGATGTGTGTTTAAGGCAGTCCTGACTGGCTGGTAAATAACTTCCTGCTTTTACTAACAGCTTATACACTGGTTCAACAGGCAAGCAAAGCACTTTGCACTGAGAAAAATGTCTGCATTGTGATCACTTGTGTGATGAGAACTTCCAAAGAATAATAAAAGTTATTTACAGAGGCCTGTGGTTAAAGTCTCTCCTGAATCTGCCTGATAGTCCTTCACAAAGTGGTGCTTTCTTATAATGGTATGTTAGTCCTAGTGTCAAGCGGCTTAGGGAAAGAAATGAAGAATAGTGAAGTAATCAAAAATGTTTCTGTGGTGTGTCTGCAAAAGATGCAGGGCAGTGTTGCTCACTGACTTGGAAGGAAAGATCCTTTGAAAAGGTAATCTGCTACAGATACAGTGTTGGGGCCTGCAGTGGCTGTGCCAAAGTTATGTCATCTGTAAGAGCAACATGTTAGTCTGAAAGAGTTGTGTATTAGTCTGAAAGCAGGATTTGACTTTGTTTATTATTTGTTCCCCTGGTAACATAAAGATGTTACCTGGGTGATGCTCTTCATCTGGTTATGAGAGAAGCTCAGTTGATATGTCCATATCCCTCCTGGGAGATAATCCAGATGCAAGTGGCACTTGCCAGTGCCCAGAACACTCAAAATCACTTTAAATACTCAACTAAATTGGCTGTAAACATGCTCTATTGTTGCATCAGGATGAGCTCTTTCCAAATAACATGACTTCTGAGGGAGCTCTCTAAGGCTGACAAATTCCAATTGCAACAAAATAAAGGATTTGCCCTTGACAGGGAATTTCCAATGAATCTTGCCTGTCTGGTTTGACACTGCCACTCCCAGCTGTCTGCCTTGCCCCCGTGCTTAAGGTCAGTGCCTCCAAGGTGAAGTGATGAAACGGTGTTTACCTGCACCTCTGGTCAGAGGACAGCAAATGAATTAAACCACTGCTGAAGGTGGGTTTCTGCTAACATGCTGCTCTGGATCAGACTCTTCAACAGAAACCTGATTCAGATAACGTAGAGTAGTAATACTTTAGGTTAGCACACTAAAAATGGCAAGCCTATCCAGCAGTATCCATCCCTTCCCTTTTCTTAGGAAGGGGTGGCAAAACCTGACTTCTGTGGAGGATTTTCTTTCTCCTGGCAGCCCTTGGTTCACAAGTGCCTGTCTCCTTGGGACAGGGAGATGGGAAAACAAACTCCTTGAGTTGTTCTGATGCAAGAGCTCACAAATAACCCTGTGTAACACAAAATTTAAGTAAGTTACAGCCTTGAGGAGCTTGCAGTCTTAAAAATCAAAACAAAATGCTGTTCTTTGTTTATATTATTATAGGAGTGACACTTTTTCATTGCTATTTGACATGGATAATTAGTCTGAGAGTAAGACAGCCCAATTCTGTCTGAAGTTAAATCCTTCATGTTTTGCATATACAGGGGAAGGTGCAACTCTGTGTTCTTATTTCTCTCCTAAATTGATCCAGTGCTTTGGGCTTCGGCCTGTGTCTTCTCCAAGGAGTTAGTAGTAATTTTATTTCTTGATTTACAGCTGCTGTTTTTTTCAGTATCTTAGTAGGAGCTGATGTGTTACTGGAAACATTTTGAATGCTTCATCAGCCACAACAAAACTTTGAGCTCCCTTGCAGTGAGGCAGCCTCTGTCGTGTAAGCCCTGCCCTGTTCACATCAGTATTAATGGAGCAGGTTGCAGCCGGAAGCATTTATTTAGATTCCCAGACTGGTTTCTGTGGGGCCATCCCAAGGAACCCAGAAATGCACCCAACCCATTCCCTGAAATAGAACTTAGTCATACATGAGGAGTCTCTTCCGTCATACAGACATATGCTGCTGCTTTCCCTGCACCACTAATGGACATTTTTGTGGCTGCTGCACTTTCTGCATGTAATGGGCCATTTTAGTAGCCCAGTCACTTTCCCCTGAAAGGCCATTCCCAGTGTAGCTGTTGCCTCAGTGAACTCCATGTAGGAGGGGCAGAGGGGTATCCAGATGGGCTGTCTGCAGGAAGCACACCTAGCTGAATCTGTGTTGTGGAAGAGGAGTGCTGCGTGACCTTTAAGTGGGCAGTGCACTGTTAGCTGTGTTGCTTACTCCCTATCCTTGTCTTTTCACTGCTGCTGGTAAACAAAGATACTGGTAATCAATCAATTCCTGACAGGCTAGATTAGCTTCAATCATAGCTCTTCAAGGACAGAAGTCAGCTTGGCATCTTCCAGAAAGAGATTCAGCTTGCTTGCTCTTGTCTTTGTAGCAAGCCATGAGGGAAAATGAGATTTTCTTTCCCTCTCAAAATGTTTTGTATGTGAATTATCAAATGTAGGCTCTCCTCCAACAAGAATTCAAATTAGAGAAACATACATTGAGGTATCTTGGGTATAATCAAGAGGGCAAAGTTATTTTCAAGCAACATTCTTAGATAGTATCTACATATTTATGCTAGTTCTGGTGCTGATAAACAGCAAAGTTAACTGGAAGATGTTTGTAAAAAAATTTTTCAAGGATTGATTTTAATCTATCCTTGTGGTCTAGTGTGAGAACAGCCAAAATGTAAATCAAGCCAAGTATGATTTACTACTGTTTAAGAACGAAACAAAAATGTTACCCTGATTGCCTTATGTTGTTTTTTTTCTTTTGCACCCATGAGCTGAGAAATTATCTACCACTGGCTACATGTTGCCTTGCTCCCCTTATCTTGCTGTGCTCAGTTGAAGTGCTCTCAGGTGTCATTATTGATCAGAATTCCTTATGTATCAGAACCAGCTGCACATGATAGGATCTGCATCTTACTCCTTTCCTGCTACTTGCAGAATAAGCATAAAGACAACTTCGGTCAAGCAGAGTTTTCAGAACCTGCTTTGATTCTCACCATGTCTACCTTAAAGCACAGACAAAATTTTTCTTTGCATAACTCCATATTGAGGAAATACTGAACGGTGTCAAGGGGGGAGAAGCTATTTTTCTTGGGCCAGAGGAGAGGCATGTCCTGTCTTTGTGCTGTTGCAGCTCAGCAGAATAAAACTAATCCTGTTGGTGGGGTATGTACGTAATCTGAACTCCTATACTGCTGTGCTGTAGGTAATTGCATCTCTAGTTTAGGACACTCTCCTCAGGTCCTGTCCACCTAGCTCTTCCACCTGAACTTCTGTTTGATCCTGGTCTGTTTTTAACAGTGCTCAGTGCTTTTTGTCAATATGCTGCTCTCCCTTCTTAAGGGGTGTGTTACGTGAATCGTAGCAGGTGTCATCCATAAGCAGTGCCAGATCTGCAATCATTGCAGCCCTGGATTTAAATTTTTTTGTAATTATTTTACTGATTGGGATTTCGTGAAGGTAGGCATGTCCCACTAGTCCCTTTTTAAGCCAAAACTGGCATGTTCCCAGGGCTACCAAAGACATATATTGGATGTGATAAAGAAAGACCATTTCTGTAGCCTGGCGGGTGAAGCTTAGAGCATCTTGGAGCAGCCTTAGAACAAGACATGAGGTCCAGGGCTTGCCAGCTTCCAGTCAGATACAAGAGCAGCATGTGAAAGGAAGCAGGCCCTTACATCACAGTTGTTACTGCAGCTTGGATTTTGTCCTCTCAGAGAACACAACCCACAGTTTGTTCACTGACAACTGGAAAATAGGAGGGAAGAAGATAATAATCATCACTCTGCTGCTGACAATACAAAAAGACCAATGCATTTAAGATATTACTGGTCCAGCCCAAGAATCCTTGTTTGTCTTTGTTAGCTAACCTGCATGTCCCTCTGGTTCCATAGCTGGTCCTGGCTCACCAAACAAAGATGTACTCAAAAGCTGGCCTTGAATGTTCTGCTCTGTAGGAGCTCCTCTGGACATGACTCAGGCTCATCTCGTGTGTCTGTGTGGCAGGCAGCAGCGTAGGGACAGGGCATAACGCGAGAGCGCTCTGCCTAAGCAATCAGCCTCCGTTTGCTGCCTTATTTCCTAGTCACATGTGTCAAGTTACTGACTTGCTGAGAGGCTGGATGTAGTTTCCTCTGTATTTTTCCAGGCAAACATTCATTGTAGCCACAAGAGTTTGTGCACAGCAAGGTACTGTGCCCTACTTCACTGCTCGTTTGTGAGACCTACCTGTCTGCAAAAGACTCAGTCTGAGATGCTACCTGAAGGAACTTGGGAGCAGGTGTTTTTTTACTTCAGTTTTTCTTAAGTATCTAAAGAGAGAGCAAAAGCAAGTAGTGCATGGCTGGTTTTCTCTCTTTTAATATAAAATAAGTATTTTTCCAACACTTTTTAAACTAGGAGAAAAATCATTCCCAGACCTTGTTCCTTTTGAAAAGGCTTCTAAATCTTAAGTCTTAAATTCCACAAAAAGGAAAAAAAATTAGCCATTAGCCTTAGCAGCTGTTTCACAAACTTCCCCTTAAGTAGACCAGGTGCACTTGAAAATTTTCCTTCCATGCTATCATATATTTTCTGTCCAACCTTCATAAATAACAGAGGCTTAAAAAGACTTTCAAAGTACGTGCAGTGCTGTAGAGTCAGGTACAGCAGTAACAGGCAGGAGATCACAGTTGGGTCCAAGCCAGACTGAAATGAGGTGCAGCTTAACATGGCTGATTTTCCATGTTGATGAATGAGTGATAACCAGTGCCTTGTTTTCCTTGCAGTGGACGAAAAAAAAGAAGTCTTGATAAGCTCCTGAGAATTGTATTCAGTGCTCCTTGGCCAGCATGGAAATTCCTAGAAGAATCTAAAGGAGGGACATCTTGTCCTGTTCCTCAGGTTAGCACACTCTTTAAGAATCAGGAAAATGGACAATCTAGCTCCCTGCTGTGTGTGTAGATCTGGATGGAGTGGAGACTTCAAACCACTGGTACAAAGTTCATAGACTTGGTGATGTTTCTCAATAATAATAAGTCCTAAGCATACTCAGAAGTTCTGTTGCTGATCCTGGTTTTTGTGAGGAAGATGCATGTTTCCTTGTAACCAAAGCTGGGTTTTCCATGGGAGCAAGGTCATTTCTTCTGAGGATTGGTGACTCTCCGGAGACCTCTCAATCGACTAAGCAATTCCGTAATGAAGTCCTACAATAAAAATTGGTTGAAGAAGGATGTTGTATTAATTCCAGCACTCACCAGCCCAAAGTGTGCTGTGGTATTTCCATCATTCCCACATTCACCCTCTCATTGAGCAGAAACCAGAATTTTGACTTATATTGAGCAAACCTATCTTTTAGCTTAGGAAAAGAGACCTTGTGATGGATGAGAAGGATCTAAAAGCTCCTGTACTTCCCTTCCCCTGTCTCAGTTTGGAGCAGCCATACTTACTTTCTCCTCAGGAGCTAGCCTGACCCTCTTCATCCCAGATACCTGCTTTTCCTACCATGAGATGACCTCGGGATGCTGTTGTTCTCTTTTGGGTTCCTGTTCTGCTTCCTGTTGCCACCATAACCTCCTGCCCACTTCAGCTGCCCTCCCGATCTAGGGCAAAGCAAGCTGTCCCTCTTGTTGAACCAGTAAAGCCCCATGTTGTGAATTGCAAACCATCCTGGAGCTGTGCCAGTTCCACAAGGAAGTGGCTGACAGAGAAGAGGTGGAGCAAAACATGTAGGACTAATGATAATGTTGAGCAGAGGTTGAGGACTGGCAGAGCAGATAGACGAGCAGTTAATGGAGACAAACCCTGACTACTTTGCTGACATGGCCAAGGACTATGAACTAAACTGGCCTATCTGGTTATTCCAAGCAGAAGGCAATGTGACCAGTGTAAACTTTACCCTCTGCATGGCAACTAACATCACCATAAAGAAGTGTGCAGCCTTTCTTACCCTAAGACATAGCTGCATGTTCTGGTAATTAGGCAAGGTCACTGGAAGTATTGCAGCTTGTAACCATTTGTGCTGCATGGAAGCCCACATCCTCGCTTGGGTGATCAGAGGTTGCCACAACATCCTCTGGAAATAAATGCCTAGGATCATACATTACTTTTCAGTCAGTCCTTTCAATTTCTTGTCTGTTTTCTGCAGTTAGATTGCTGTGATCTTTCAAGGGGACTGGATTCAAGATCCCCAGGGTGAAAGTACGTGTTTTTGCCAATGGGGTAGCAGTACCTGTGCTGTCCACGAGACACTCCCATGGCTTATGACTTAGCAGAGCAAACTCTCTTCATTTATTACTCTGGCAGTGTGGGATTCTTGCCTCAGATCTGACATTCAGACACTCTGAGAACTATTCCATATTCCCAGCTTTGCTGAAACCCCTGCTAGGAGGGTATCTGTGATGATTGCTACAGCACAGTTTAATTTCAGCGATATTAACTGTGATTCAGTGAGTGAATTTCAGTCATGCAGTCATCTCATTTTCTGTATGTTCGTCACTGCACAGCCACATTGGCTCGACAGCCCATGGAGTCTGATGGATGATGTGCAAGTAGAATGTTCACATGAAGTGCATGTGGCTGAAGCAATGATGGAGACCACATCTTGCATAGGTGTGCAGTGCAGCAAAGGCAATCCCTGTGTGGTGCATGCACACAATATTGCCTCCAATCATCTGGACATTGTGGGACTTAACTGTCTAATTCAAAGTCAAAACTTGTAAAATTACACGGGGGAAAAAAATCCATGTGTAAAACTAGCCTACATGGCCACTGCTCAGCAGTTATCTGCCCAGTCCAACCTAAGGGCCCTTCTACATTCCTGTCACTCATAACCCTAGAGTGTTTTAAGACAAGAAATCTTCTAGTTAACAGTGTAAAAAATGACTATGTGATCTATGTCACTGTCTGTGGCTTTTCTACACTGAGAATCAAATAGCAACTCAGACCGATCAGCTTCCTCTGATTGTACAGCATAATTCCTTATTTGCTCCAGTGCTCTGCCTGCAGTTCATCCCTGTGCACTTATATGCAATTTTACAATCACAGAGTAAATTGGCAAACACCTCCCATGATGATTAAACAAATCTGCAGCACAGTAGTATCTTGGCTACTCAGCCAAGCAGCAGCAAAGACACTGTAACAGAACAGAATAACATGTATACATGTAAATTTATATGGTGCTTCACTCACCTCTGTGGGGCTGGAACACTCATGGAGGATTTCCTAAAAAAAACAAGGAGTCATCATTTTAGTATTTTATGAGTTGATCTAATTCTCTCCTCTCTACATAAAGGAAGGCACAAGAAAGCATCATGCAACACTACAAACACCCGTTCTCTACCCTACATGCCACTAGTCCTTATGAAGAAAACTTCATTAACTTAAAGTCACCAAGTCCCACTATCTGACCTGTAGTTTTAATTTCTGTTCTTCATTAGGGACCTCCAGGAGATCTTCAAGATCAATTTGTGGTTCAGGAGCTGCTGCCTCTGTTTCCTCCCTTAGCTAAAAAGAAAAAAAAAAAAACCAAAAAAAACCACCAGAGTTAATTAACCTTCAAACTTCTAAGAATCCTAGAGGCCATCTTGAAAGAACTAAGCAGCTGAGTTACAATAAAACTATGCTGCAAAATTGAGGTCAAGATACAAATCTTCTCAAAAAAGAGTAGTTCTTATAATGAGGACATGGATTCCAACCCCTTTTCGGCATCTGCTACAGCCACACATCCTGGAATACACATTCTTCATCTTTTCCAGCCACTACACTGTTCATCCCTGGAAGAACATTTCAAGGATATCAAACTGCAGTGCCATGTACACCAGCCTGTGATACCCTTCCTCTATGAAGGGTCACCAAACAGAACTCCAACAGGCTTAATCTTAGAGAGGCATGAATAATAGAAGGAGATTTTAGGTTTTCATGATAATTGCACTGACCTACTTTGTAACTATACAAAGGCTTTTTGCAGTAATGGAGAGAAAAATAATTATGTTGAAAGACCTAACAATATTTTGCCAGCTTTCTCTGATAGACATGAGAGGGTTATAACAGCCTCCTTTAATGTAAGAGGGACCCCAAGTTTTGGTAATTTTGGTCTGGAGGAATAATCTTGAACTGCATGGGGGTGTTAGTTGGAAACATTTGTAAACCTGATCTTAGACACATTTTACCTTCACAAATCTCTGCAAGGAAAACAGCCTGCGTTTTTCCAGTGTATTTGCAAAATGAATCTTTCACAACACAACACAACACCAGTGATTTCTTGGCATAGTAATCAGTAAAATAAGGATACTGGGTGAACAGCACAGTACCTGGTTGTCAGGTTGTGGCATTTATCGATGTGTATGTAAAACATGAAACAATAAAGGCAATACTTACAGGAAAAAAAAAAAGAAACTTTTCCTGAGCAGTCACTGATCCAAGCCAGAGAGGAAGTAGAAAGCCTTTGTTTAGCTTTGATACACAGCTCACTTAAGAATAAATAATAAATCAGAGTTAAATATATTGCACTGTGACCCACACTGTATTTCTTCTTAAAAATAATAGTTTTCATGTGGCTTTTTAGAAAACAGGTGTTGATCCAGTCTGACTTTGGTTAAGAAGCTAACTAAGTTGGGAGGGGAAGATAAGGTGGGAAATCCCTGTGGTTTTAGTTCTAGTGTGGAAGCTGTTCTGCCTTCCATATGCAAAGAATCATCTTGAAAATCAGAGTCAATTTTGTTGCAAAAAAGTCTCATGACAGTAAACATTCATAGCATTCCCTGTATCAGGAGGTGATGTTTGAACTAACCTTGTTGGCACTTGAATCTCTGGAAGACACCCAGGAACTCTGCACTGCCAAGGGCAGGGGAGCAAAGAGGTAACAAAGAGACAGTTGTAATGGAAATTGATGGATGCAAGGAAACCCAAAGAAGCAGGGCAACTAAACAGTCTTGTCACAATGCACAGAGGATGACCTGCTGGACATCTCTGTGATTGCAAGTAATTTACTGTGGCATATGTATGTATTTGAGGAGATCCTATTCACAGTCTCTGACCTGGCACAGCATTATGTTATGTAGCTCCTTGCAGCAAATATCTTATGTTGGGCTGAATACATCAGGAAGCAGGAAAATCTGTTGTGCTGAAGAGATACTAGCAAGGGCAATCCACTGGCAGCCTGTTCCAGTAAGGGCATGGCTGGGTTTCTCACTTGTGCCTGCTGGGATTTTGCAGTAGGGAAAAAGAATCCCCTTTGGGCAGCTACAGTGATGACAGTAAACAGCTCTTAGTTCTCTGAAAACAGAACTGATGACGTCAACTGACTTGTTTTTCTGACACCTTTACAAGTGTAAAGGTCTATCTCTGTACACTTCAGCAAGTAAGAGTAGCACAGGGAGAGCCCCACCTTGGGTCACGTTACTGGTCATACCAAGTGCTTCTTGTCTGCCTCAGAAAAAAATAGTGCCAAAAATTTAACTCTTTAAAACTGCAGTAATTCTCCAAAGGGCAAGATGTTCTGTTAATCAAGGCAGCAGCCATTCTCCTTGCTTATCTCTACAAACCTCAATAGTCAGGAAAAGGACTCTCTGAACTGAGCTACTAACTGCAGGGACAGTCCCTTAAATGCCAGGGCATGCATGGTTGGGAAGCAGTATTGTCACTGCCACTCTGTTGAACAGCCTTCACTCACCAGGACCACCACTTTGCAGGCACACTGAACTTTGCCTGTCTGACTGGGTCTGCTGATAACTTCTGCTCCCATGTGCACTGTGTAATGGTTCATAATGCATTATCAAGAGGCCTAAGATACAGCTGAGAATTAATTACTATAATTTTAATAAGCTATAGAAAACAACAGGAAATTCACAACTAACTTGAAGAGACTAGTCATTTTTATTAAGCAAGCTATGTTTGGGAAATCTAAAAATGTTAATTAAGAGAAAGGAAGCAGTAATATACTCATTTTCGGAGGAGCCATGCATTCGCAGCAGAAGGAAGGACTTTTTTCTCAATATTTGTTTTCTGCCTGTTCTTTGCATAAGGCATAAATTAAAAGAGAAATTAAGTATTTTTACCTGTCCTTTTCAGAGAGAATCTGGCACATTCCCACAAGTATCAAATAGGAAACAGTCACACAGAAAATCATTACAATAATGATTATCATAATAAAAAACACCAGCAATAATAGTAATAAGAACAGACTTAGAAGCAGTTCCTGAAGTCTGGGTTTTCAGCTGTGGAGGTGACATCATTCTATAGTTCTTAGGCCCAGAAAATCAGCCTGGGCAAAAATTTCTCTGTACCATCATGGCAAGTAGCAGGAAACCCACTACTCCTGGCCTGTTCTAACATGTCCACTTCACTGTTGATTGCAATTTGAAACTGCTGATGCCCAGAGAGGAAGACTCTAAACAATCATCAGCTCTTATTTCCTTGTATCTCAAATGTGTGCTTAACACTGCACTGGGATGCAAATACAGAATACAAGGACAGAAAGGGCCTGGCGGTCCATCCCCATCCAGGACATAAATAAGTGGTTTTACACTGTTTCTTAAACCCATCTGTGTCCTCTGTTGAAGATGGAGATTCCCTGCGAGTCAAGAAAGCTGTGTTCTCTTAGTATCAGCCCACTGCCCTAGAGGGAAAAGCAAAACCCTTAATCAAGCTATTTAAATGGGTTTAAGATCATGGTGTACAATTAGGGAAAGCGTTTCATCTTTTGCTGTATTGCACTCCAAAGGATTATCTCAAACACAGAAAAGCACTATTGCTTCTGAAAGCACCCAGCATAAGTGTCATCCATCTAGGGATAATATACGAATAGCAGTGATAGCAAAGGGTTATAATTTCAATATATCCAGGCAATGCTGGAACTTGAATGTCACCAACCCAGCGAAAAAATGCAACAGCTGAAGTAAAGACCTGTACCATTCAGGTGCTGTAGGAACTCCTGGATCTTTTCTACTGGGACAGCTCTCAGGCAGGCAGGAAGAATTTGGGAGGGACTGTTCCTTGTGCAAAGGGAAGCTCAGGCAAGGGAGACAGCTCTGGGCATTGGTGAAGAAGCAGGCATAAGATCTCTACATTTGAACAAAGAGGTTTTCTCCCATTCTTCCCTGTTGCCAGTAGAGTGTCCAGACTCTGCAGTTACAGATACAGCACATTCCAAACTGTCTCATTCAAACAGCAGATAGAGCCTCACTGTAGTGTCAAAAAGGAACAGGGATACAGTGATCACTCTAACCCAGCTAGCTTGGATACTGCTCACTGCAAAGCCACTCACCACATGGAGTTCAGCAATAAGAATCATCCTAGGTTTATACATCTCTCTAGGTTATGCTACTCATGCTGAGCAATAGCTACACCCCCTCAGTGGGTGCAACACCAGGCAGTTCAAAGCTACTTGGATTGCATCAGTGCCAGCTTCCCTGCCTGCCGACACACCAGGCAGAGTGCTGCAGAGGGGGCATGGAGATACCTGTTGGGAGCTGACAACAAGGAACTATTTCCAGTGAGGCAGAGCAGGCAGACCTCTGAGGCAGCACACAGGGCCTCTAGATCCATTCACCTGACAAACAAGTGGCTGGTTTGCCCCAGCTACTCACCCGGCATTGGTACAGCTCCTGCAGCTGGGCGTTGATCCATTCCTCCAGGTCCAGCCAGCGCTGGAGGTCCTTGCGGTTGTACTTTATGGTCAGCTTGCCCAGTTTCCTGTGTGATGATTCTTCCCCGGGTTTCTCTGGTGTCTGGAAAGTCACTCGGGGCAGTGCACTGGAGTTGCTGGCCATCCTCACCACCTCCTCCTCTGACAGCAGGAACTCTGCCTTCCTCTGGCTCCCTCGCACCTTTTCTCTGTCTCCCTCAACCAAAGCCTCTCTGCAACCAGTGTCTCCCGGCACAAGCTAGTTACAGGCCCCAAAGGTGGGAGGCATTGGTGATCCTAGGGGGAGAGTTAGGGGTGGCCACAGGGCTGGGGCAGCAGCCAGGCTCTGCAGGCTGAGTTACAGCTGCAGACTCTAGGGTTTCACCATCAGATGTGCTGACATGAGCAGGGAGGCAGGCAGACTTGTTGTAATAACATTGGTTGTTAAAAGAAGCCAAGTGAACCAGGGAATTGATGAACCACCTTTGTTAATATTTAACACAAGTCAGCTCCAAGAGGTGGGGAAGAAGGAGGTTTTAAGTTTCTGTTTCCCTACAGGCATAACTTACATGCATGTGCAATTCCAGAGGGCTGATCCATACATAATGCATTGAATCCTGCTACAGTTCACACTCAGTAAACTGCCTGCAACTACAGGGTTTAGCTCCCTTTGAGACGGTATATTTGGCATTTTCCACCTAAAGCACTGGACCCAGCACAGATAAGAAGTGGTCTGAAATCAGGCAGGTCATCCATTATTTTAGAGCAGTAGGTCAGGAAATTACACTACAACCTAAAGTTGGGCTCAGCAGTTCAACTTTTCGTTCTATATTCTCTAAGTTAACTTCACCTCTCTCAAAAATTTCTGTAGAAATCCCAGTGACATGAGTTTGAAATTACTTGAGCAAGGAAATTCAGGGATAAAAGAAAATATCTGTGCTCAAAAAAATACAGTATTTTATGTGATAGCACTGCAGGAGAAGATCTCACTGGGGATATTAGCAGCATCTCCTTCCCAGAGAAAAGTATTCATGACAAACAGGTTCACCTGCTGAGGCATCATAAATGGCTATCACACCACTACGTATTATCAATGCTTGGTTTACAGTTCCTTCCCAGCTGGTTAAAGGTCTGCAGCATTATTACCCTATACCAGTTAGAAGGTTATATTTGAGAAATGCACACTGCTGCTCTGTTCAGAACAAAAAAAAAATCAAGCTGGATGTGATTTCAGGGTGCCAGGACACTGGGACACCTGTGTCCCTCCAGACACTGTCACTCCTCTTTATTCAGCTGTTCCCAGAGCCCTCCAGTAGCCTGCCCTGGGACAAACCAACTGAGACCCTCCATCCTGAAGCAGATCAAACATCTCCAGTCTCATGATTCATGTGGAAAGGGCAAGTGAGCATCTGCTGTCAGGGGCCAAGGTATTCCAGTTTGGACACCAAGAGCTAGATAGGCCAAAGGAAAGGCAACAGACCCTTCTCCCACTGAAAGGTGCTGCCAGGTAGCAGAAGGCAGTCTGCAGAGGGGCCAGTTCCCCTGGCACAATTCTGTCCCCAGAGGGATGGTGGTACAGCCAGCCAGAAAAATCTTGTACACAGGGCGGTAGAAAAAACAGCGGGGCCATTCTTTTCATCCTTAATGTGAGAAAAAAAAAGTCCTTTTCAGATGGGAAATCCTGTCATTTGCTTTCACATACATGAAAAATAAAGTATTAAAGTATACCTGAAACTGATATTATTGCCTCTGTTTCTCTGACAGCCTAAAACTTCTGTTCAGAAGACAACAGTTAGCTATTTAATTTCAGCAGCTTTACCCATTTTTCCTCACTGCTTGGCTCTATCCTCCCCTCTAATCCCACTCCTAAAACTTCCTTATTTAGATCAAAGTTACACAGAAAAATCTGTGTTGAGAGGCTCATAGCATACTTAGTGAGTGCAGATTCTTCAGAGAGTCTTAACTAGTGGAAACCTTGTAAAACCACTGAACAACTTATAATGCCTTTACAACTATTGACTTTTCAAAGGTCAATATGGCCTAAAATGGGCAGATACTCACAAGGTAGGTCTGGACCCAAGGACACACGTTCAGGTGATAAATTCCTGTCTCCACATAGAAGTGCTCTATTTTGGTGTCCAAGGACTGACATATTTGAAAGGGGAAAAGGGGGGAAACTGTACTTTTTTTGGCCCCAAGAATCTCCAGAGAGGCTGGCATTAAGATCAGAGAAAGAGGACCAGACTTAAAGAAGTTATTTGTTACCACTGAGTCACTCCAAATATCTGCAGTGGCTGAAGAGCTGGCAGGGAAACCCCTTTCTTCCATCCCCTGGGCTAACTCTGGTGCTCTTGAGCAGTTGAGTTAATCTCTACATGAAAGGTGGGGTTTGCCCTGATAATATTCACCCAGCATGGTTGAATTTACAAAGCAGAGGATCCAGAAGTCACAGAACAGCTGTGAAAACAAGGAAAAAGGGAACACAACCTACTCGAGTGGCTCTTCAAATAGCTTGAACCACTGTTGAGCTGTAACCTCACTTGAGCTGAGATGCCACATCTGAAAGAGGCCAGAGGCCTGTTCTCTGAGCAACACACTCGCCCCAGGGCCTGTACTCCACCAACACAGTAACAAACAAGGGGCACAAGCCCTCCTGCTGCTCCATCAGTGCCACTCAGAGCTGAACAAGACGTTCAGAGGATGATGTCAGACACCCTCTCAGGAAAGTTGAAAGCCAAAATGAGCCAGATTACAGGATGTTCATCATACTGCTTTGGCCTATTTCAGCTTAGTCATGAATTTGTTGTAATAAGAAGGTGGCAATATAGAAGCAAATGTTTACTGATAACAAGGCCTCCTCCAGTAATAAACTGTTTTAATCTATGATTAAGGCAAGAAGAATAAGCAAAACCAGCCCAAGACTGGACAGAGGGTGTGGTAGAAGTTGCTGCAGGCACAGGACTGGGTGCCTCATTCAAGGCAGGGGATATTGTCCCCTTGAATGAGGCAGCATCTCCTACGGGTGCACCAGCCACCTGCCAGGGCTGGTAAATGCCAGCTGCCTCCAAAAAAGGAGCACCTTCAAGACTTCCTTTACAGTGCCACACCCCATCCTGTCCTTTGCTTGCATCACAGCAGACTCACATGGCCAAAGGGACAGAAAGACATTCACCATTTTGTTTGGACATAATCTCAGATCTCAGGCATGACTGGGAGATGGAATCTTATTTTCAACCTAGTTATCCCTCCCCATAGCCTCAGGCATACAACCAGGTCCAGAATTTCTGGAGCCATCACACATACTTAGGCAACAGAGTCATCTAATCAGACAACCTGTTTTTTCACAGGAGCTGTGCCCATGAAAGCTCCAATGGACCTCCTGCTGCATCTGCTTGTGATAATGTCCTCTGCAAATCTGCATATCACTTATGTTGGTGAATAAAGGGAGTTTAAACACGGCCAACGCATTTGAATTGTTAGACTGAAAGAAACTATGCCTCAGTTTCCACAGTTTCCATATGTGTGAGCTGGGGTTGCTGATCCTCCAGGCCTACCCTGAAAGGAGGGGGGGATTCAGTACCATGGAGCTGGACTTTTATGACTGTCTATGGTGCCAGAGAGGGCCACCAAACCTATTTGAGCATAGGCACCATAGTACCAAACAGCCGTGACATTGATCCAGGCAGCAGAGCATCCAAGGGCATGAGTCAGATCCAGTTACACTCCTCTGTTCCTGAAGCTAGTAATCTCCATCCCACACCTGTGACCTAAGCTAGTGCTTCTCTTTCTTCCTGAGCTGATGACTGTGGTGTGTGCTTAATAATTCAGCAAGGTCCCAGCTCATCTTTCCATAGAACCAGGTTGGCCCCTTTCCCTCGAGCTCCAGGCTAGTGAGGAACATTTCCCTTCAAGACAGCAGAAGCCACTCTCCACCTGCTTTAGAAAATAATCACTTTCCCTGTGGTTGCAAACATGATAGTTAACACAAATTAAACCAGAGAAGCCAGCAGAGATGACTGTATCAATACTACAGTGACACCACAAGGTAAAGAGGTTCTGTTCCTTCCTGGGAACAGGTATAGGCACAGAAAAAGTGTTGTGCAATAAGACAGTGTAGCCAGGACTGGGGATTTAAAAAAAATCCAGAGCCCTAAGTGAGCAACCCCAGTACATCCAGCATCTTGATGTCCATCATCCACTTTCTTTATTTTTCAGCATCTCCATGGGAGCGTGGAAACAAAAAAGGCTGCACCATTGCCCCAGAATTCTAGCAAGTAGAGGGAGAATGCATCATCTCTCACCCTCAACTTCTGGAGACATAGGGAAGCTGACCAGGACATGCAGCTCATACAGTCCCCAGCTTCACCTGAGATGTACTACCACCTTCCCATCAGCACAGCCTGAGAAGCTGCTACATTCTTCAGCCAGGTGTCAGTGATCAGCCTTACTCCTTCCTCCTGACTGGCTCACCTTTCAAAAGGCACTGAAAGGGCACTGGGAAGCAGTAATGACAAGGGCCAGAGGAAAACATTTCCCAATTTGACTGATCAACCCAAAATTACACTATTTGGCACTGGCTCAGAGAATAGAGAGGTCTCAGCAATAGAGAGGTCAGGCGAGCTGGCCTGCCCCTCCTGCCCTCCCTCTGGCCTCTGTTACAGGCAGTCAAGTGAAGCAGAAAGGCTAATATCTCATCAGCAGTTCAGAAGGGTAAATGAGAAATAGTTGTACTACTGTGCGTCCTTTGGCACACAAATTTTCCTTGTCTGTGCCCATCCACAGACATCTGGAAGTAGCAGGTTGAGTAAGTATCTCCTCTTCCCCTCGAATACTTAGGTGAAGCTGACAACATGAATTAGATGCCAAAATAATTGTTCGTCAATCTTTGAAAACCTGCCCATGTTGTTTGTTGCTCTCCCTCATTACTGTGCTGTTTCCCTAGAGGAAGAGGTCTGAGGCACTGATAGCCTGATCAATGTTTTTATGTAGCACAGAAGTTTCAGCAAGTCTTTGAATGGTAGAGTTGAAGACAAGAAAAGCACTGGTTGAATAGTTGAAGGGGACCTTCCTTGTTTTCCAGCCTGCTTTCAACATTTTAGGCTTGCAGAGGCTGACAGCTCTTGCACCAAGAAGTTTATTATAACCCAGTCCCCTTGAAGAGGTACTGTTCCATTTGCAGGGACTGTACTGCTCACACCTGCAGAGAAATCAGCATCTACATGCAGAGGGAAGAGCAGACTTTCCCAGGAGGCACTGGGAGCTGGCCTGACGGTGTTGAAAGAAGATTTCTGGGGATGTGGTTGCTGTAGGAAGTAATGGAGGAGAGTCTACAGGGAACCCTATGGCAAACCCTTTTCCACTCAGAGGTACTACGAAGAACGGATCAAGTTATCTGAGAACTTCAGCGGGAAATGTAAGTTTATTCTAGTTCCTGCAAATTGGAGGTTCTTTGCTTCACATTTCCATACCTGTCTCCCTGTAAAAGCCTAGCATAAACAGGACAAAAATGCAAATACTTTCTTGGTGTACCCAGTCTAGACACTGTTTCCATTTCTTTCTTTCCCAGTGATCCTGCCCTTAAGGGTTTACCTTGACCAGCAACATTAAAATAAAAACCAGTGCCATAAAATCACAGACAAGAACATCCCCAAAGAAACAATATAACCTTATGTTATAACTACCTGCATGCGAGTGGAATGGCTCTCAGGAGGACTCAGCAGCCTGTCATCCTTTCTCCTGCTTTGTTCCACAGGACCAGTGGTTAGTCACAGCCTCACAAGATCCCTTCCTGTCTCCTTCCTTTGCCACATCTTTGTGCCGTCACTTGCATCCGGGTCTCACCCCTAAACCACACCAGGAGGTTTAACCTGAGGCAAATACGGCAAAACAAACAAGCAAACCTGTCTCCCAAGTGCTGATTACACATGGAGCAGTTCCCAGGTAAAACACAGGGAATGGATTCGTCTGCAGCAGCCGGCAGGATGAGCTGCCATGAGGAAGTCATTGCACATGGTGATGCCACACAGCTGGGCTGCACAGCAAGGCAAAGGGGAACCTGAATTAAGTCTTCCTTATTTTTCTGTCTGTTGGAATCACTCCCTCCTGGAAGGTGAGCGTGCAGCTCCAGCAGGTGCTGTGGACTCAAGAGCAACTATGCAGAAAGAAGGCAGGTGATGGAGGCTCCTGCACTGCATTTGTTACAAGGCATGCATGTCTAAGACCTCTTTTAACCTTAGTCAAATATTAAACTGTGGTGTGGTTTAGCCCCCTGAGTCATCCTCAGAATAGTTATTTCCAGACTGAGTGCAGACACCTCAAAGACAGACAAAAGTTAACAGTGACTCACTATTTTAGGACCCCTTAAAAACACTCCCAAGTTATAAAATCACACACCCTACTTTCCCTTCATGCAAACATGAATAATACATGTCTCAGCTGAAGCCCTGGGAATTTATTTGTTTTGTAGAAGATGAGGGCTGTGATGGAATTTCGAGGTTAGGAGAGTGAAAATTGAGTTACTGAGTTGGAAGAAGAGCTGCTGCCACAGAGACGGATTCCTAGTGGAAGTCCTTCATCTTGGGCCCAATCTCAATTAAAATTTTAATTACTGAATCCCTGCAGAATAAACTGGGCATATTTAGAAACTGTGCTACTGTTACTGAATAAACTGAATAAAACTAAGTATAAAGTGACTATAAAGACAGTTAAGGTGAACAGCAGCAGAAAACCTTGCAGCAGAATTTAGCACAGCCTTCTGCTAAGAGTAAAAGCCATTAAAAACATCTATTCTAAAGGTTAGGCTTCATCTTCTTAGGAAGGGACTCATCCTTTCATAAATATTTTTTTAAAAAGTGGATGGAGACACTAGAGATATCAATCAATGAATCTTCCCCGCTCTGTGTTTGTAGGAATTACATTACTCCTATATTGCTCAGCACAAGCAGAAGAGACACATCCTCCAGGTTTGTAGGAAATCTGTCACAGGTGTTCTAACACAATACTACTGCTGAGGTAGATCAAATTATTGCCAGTGAAACAAAAATACCAAACTGCAGTGTTTAGCACAATTCTGCCAGTGTGGATATCCAAACAGAGTCACTGGTTTGCCATGGGGCCTGCTGCTCCCTGAGCTCCCTGCTCCTGTGTCAGAGAGCTGCACTGAGACTTACCTGGCTCCACTCTGAAGGCTTTGAATATTTACCCAGAAAACATCTATTCCAGGTTAAATACAAGATAGAGTTCCCAGCAGAGCATTTAGGCAGTGCAGAGCAGAAGGAGGAGACAAGGTTGTTGCCATTTTAGTTTCTCCTGCATATATTTAGATGTTCAAATACAACAAAACAAGCAAGGTCAGCTCCCCCTTTACTGCTTGCGTGGTCTGCAGGCAGGTCTCAAAGATCTGGTTCGTAAATGGAGTGGGAGACACCCATGCATCTTCTGACAAAGACTCATAAAACCGATGAAGAAAGAAAACACCTCTTTACTCTGCAGGTATGCATGTTTCCTCCTATCAATTTTTAAGGGTTTTTTTATACTTTACCATTTCCAGATTGAAGCAATTCCCTTTTCCTAACAGATGTCAGTACTGTACAAATGTCAACATAAGGCCAAAGAAAGTCATGAGAGGTATGGAAAAGTAATACTCCCACAATATTATCTTCCCGTGGTGCATGTGACAGCCAGGAGGCAGGAAATGTCTCTAAGGACTCTCAAGAAATCCTGTGAGGATGCACAAGGCTGGGTCAGAGGCACAGAAAGAAATAGCAAGAACTGAAATGCTGGACACCAGAATGGTCCCCCACACCACAAAGCCAACTGCTGTTTGATACATAGCTGGTGCTCACCACATCTTTCTGAAGACATTCCATGAAATGCCCTCTCAGATTTGCTGTTATTTTAAGTGATGAAATATTTCATTATAATGTCCAAGCAAATTACCAACACTCCCAGCTTTCCTAAGGACAATGACAGAGGGATAAGAGCAGTTTGCCCAGGGGTTTTAGGACTGTTTAGAGAGGGGGCAGATGACACAGATGTATGTGTTGAGCAGAGGAATTTAATCATGGATCTGCAAGTAGAAGCACGAAGGGGAAAAATACATGGACAGGCAGCGTTTTTCATTCCTGTGGCCCCAAACAGCACCATCCTGCAAGGCAAGGGCACTACAAATGGACCACAGCTAACCTATATGAGATTGAGGAGAACAAGGAAGTGCTGCTCATGAGTGGGGGTAATTACTTAAAGTTTTCACTGCTGCGGTAGCAGGGGTCCCAACACTCAGGCAGCCTCCAAGTATGATCCCAAGGATTTTCACTGAAAAAAAATTTAAATATATTGTGTCCCAAGAGCAGGGAACTCATGATTTCGGGATATCTGCACTGAGCACAAAACCTCTTGCAGCAGTAACAGCAATGGGCACAGCAGATAGGGCTGCAAGGCTGACCCGTTTGGGCTAGCGAGACACGGGCTAATAATGGTGCTCCGTGCCAGTGACCACACCGGAGCACGTGGGCGACTGCCACAGGACACAGATCGCCTGCTTCTCGGCGTTCAGTTCCTTTGGAGCATCCTTGGCACGGGGATGCAGCTAGCACTCGGCAAGTGGGATGCTCGTCTGGAGCGGCTGCCCTCGCACCTGCGGGAGCGAGACACTCTGCCTCGGCTCCGCTCCAAGGGGAGTAGAAGATCGTATCAGCTTGTCTCTCCTCCCCTTCCTCTTACGCAATTCAGCATGCAAGGGAGTGACTTGATTTTTTTTCTCCCGCACTCTCCCAGGGAGTTGGTTTTCACTTCCTGTGCTCGCCGAGCCTTTGTCTCCGCTGGCCGCGGGCGCACCTGAGGGCTGACGGCACAGCGGGGACAGCCCGCTCCCAGCAGCGGAGAGCGCCCAGGTGCGGGGCGGGAGCACATGCCCGGGGATGAGGTGCGGGGCCGGGGGACACAGCGGCTGCCTGGGGGCGAGCCGGAGCCCAGAGCGCAGCCTCGACCACTCTCCGGCTCCCTCTCGCCCCGGGTTGGTGTGCACTTGAACACCGTCCCTCTTAGCTTCATTTGTCTTCTCCCTTCCTTTAGGAAAGGGCTGAGGTCCCAAGACAGTGAGAATCGGGGCGCCAAGATGGCCAGAAGGAGTCCGGGTCTGTGGTTTGTGCCCTGGGTCTGCTTGGTGCTGCTGCTGGACTTGGGCGAAGGGCAGAGTGAAAAGCCCTTCGGGGAAATGTGCCTGGAGGATTTTACGGCAGGGCTGCCGGACTGGGTGCTGGACACAGACGCCTCCGTCCAGAATGGAGCCACCTTCTTGTCGTCCCCCATGGTGCATCGGAGCAGGGACTGCTTGAGAGCCTGCTGTAAGGACCCCGCTTGCAACCTGGCTCTCGTGGAGCAGCGCCCGGACTCGGAGGAAGACCACATCCAGGGCTGCTTTCTCCTCAATTGCCTGTATGAGAAGGCTTTTGTCTGCAGGTTTGCCAGGAAGGTCGGCTTCCTCAACTTCTTGAAGAGGGACGTGTACGATTCCTACCAGGCAATGCAGAATCACAGACCTAGTGGTAAGGTGCCCATAACAGAACCCTGCAAACCGGGCCTGGAAGAGCATTCATGGTTTCTCGGTGCCAGCTCCTCCGGCCATCATATGAGCAACAGTGCTGCCAAACACTCGGGGTAGAGGGATGGTAAAGGTGGTGTTTCTCTGTTTTCTTCTGCCACAAAGGTTTTCCCAAACATCAGTGCCCACTTTTAAGATCTGTGCTGCAGTTTACCTAATAGTAAATGAATAGGGAATCTCTCTTTAAACTGTTTGAAGCAGGTGGAGTGTGTGATTACCAAAGTCAGAGGTTTTGCTACTTGGCAATGTAGAGAAAAAGGTATTATTTTTCTTGTCCCTTCCCCTGGGCTTTGAGGTTGGAAAGTGAAATCCTCTAAAAATCTACACATCACCAGGTTTTAAAGGACTGCATTAATCTCTTAATTGCTCAGGGGCTGGAGGCAGGATGCAATCCACTTACCTTTATTTAACAGCAGCCTGGATGGTGAGGTGTGTCAATATTGCTCTGCTTGTTGGGGCTGGTCACTGCTGCTGGGAGAGGAGCAGCTGGGGGAGGCTGGTTATAAAATTTCCCCTTGGGAGGTGGGTTTCTCCTGCCCAATCCCTGTTTCCCTGCTCTAAAAAATTGCACCTGAGCACAGAGAGACAGGTGGAAAATGAACTACTCTGAAGCTGGCTGCCTGCCTTTTCCAAAGAAACACTAAAAACACAGCAGTTCCGCCTTTTGCCCCTCCTTCTGTGTTTTGGTTGAAGCCTAAGAAAGCTGTCATGTTCCTGGCCTGGCTGGGTCTTTGGCAACCATAACCAGTTTATTGTTTGTTGCTCCCTGGGCAGGGCTGTTAGGAGATATCTCCACGGGTAATCCTCCTCACACCCCCTTCCAGCCCACCTGTGGGAAGGAAAGGATCTGTGAAAATGGCAAGGGGAGCATTCAGGTGGGTGCAAGGGCTTGATGATGTGAGCTGAATAGATCTTTGACTTTCTGCTGGGATGTGCCAGCCTGAGAAATTGTGGGTGCTGGAGGGGGGAAATGGCCCCAAATTCCACAGTGACCACTTCTCCATCCTGAGCAGCAGTGTGAGGGGTTTGGAGCAGGGCACAACTTCTCTGAAGCAGCCCTTGGGTGTTGCTAGTTTGAACAGAAGTGGTCCTTCTGGTCCTCTGTCCCTACTTGTGGCTTCCTACTGGGTTTTAGGGCCTTTTGGTAAAAGTGTCTCACTGTTTCAGTAGTTCTCCCACATCTCCATTCCAGACTCAAAATCCTTTTCACAGGAGCTGCAGTTAGGGAGGAACTGAAGGCCACATCACCAAGACTGGAGGTGGCATGCTGGCAGCTGTCTGAACTCCCATGTGCTTTGCTGTAGGTGGAAAAGGGAATGCATCATCTCCAGTACATCCTGATTTCACAAGATTAGATTAAAATACAATGTGCTGTTGAGCAATTCAGCCTCTTTACCTCTGTGGAGCAGTGCCTCATACAAGAAGACTGCAAGCCCCTCGTCCCTTGTTTGGTCCCAGGGTCTGGCATTCCAGTGTGCAGATCTTTAGAAAGTGTCTCACGGCCAC
The DNA here is from genome assembly GCA_013400315.1 of Bombycilla garrulus. Taxonomy (NCBI): domain Eukaryota; kingdom Metazoa; phylum Chordata; class Aves; order Passeriformes; family Bombycillidae; genus Bombycilla; species Bombycilla garrulus. The sequence continues at coordinate 706,353 of VXBU01008276.1, forward strand.
CGACCTCTCTGTGTGACCAGCAGTGACATGTTTGCTAAAATATGGCGCCGAGCTGCAGCACCAATACGGCAGTTGCTGTCTTGCAACCCATCCCTAGTGCTCCATTCACCGATCCTGGGATGGCTATGGCAGAGCAGGAAGACCCAGGAGGGCTTATCAGTGAGAAGAGAAAGGCACTCCAGAAATGCAGTTTGGGTTACTCTGCCTGGAGGCGGCCGTGCCTCTCCTCACTCACGTGGGGCTTGTGCCTCAGGCTGCTGTGTGTGTAGGAGGGGCTCAGGCTCTTCTGCAGCTGTGTTTGAGCTTTGGAGGGTGCTGGGTGCCAGGCAGGTCTCCAGCTGCAGTGACAGGCGCTGGGCAGCTCACCGCTGTGTATTTGGATCAGGCTTCGATGTTTGCTTTGTTGGGAAATGCCTTCCCCTCCTCTCTGAAATCTTTAGGCATTGCCTTTGATACCAAGAGCTTTCTGAATCACCTTGAATAACACTGGAGGGCTAGCGGGGAAAGAGATCAAGGGAGTTATCTTACTGGAGAAGTAGCTGAGTCCTCCTCCCCACAGCAGTTGACGAGACACTTAAGAATGCAGATGTCCATTTTGATTCAGATACGAGCCAAAAAAATCCAAACCAAAGCCCCCTCCAGCCACGATGCTGGAATTGGGTCCATGCAGGACCTGTCTGGACAGGAAGGTGGATGCCTGGCTGTCACTGAGGGGGAAAAGGGGAAGGGCACAATGGGGCAGAAGGCCAGATGAAGGAGCCTCTGGGCACTGAGCATATCCACCTGGCAGCATAAAGAAGCTCTACAGCATTTTTGCTTCTGGGCCTTTTAGGGATGCCTGCAGAGGCCAGGTGAAACAAGTGTTAAAGGAAGCTGTTTTCAGCAGGCCTTCCTTCCAAAATCTTGGCCCAGGTTTTGTACTGGAGACAAAACTGTGCAGTTTTCCTGCTGTTGTGCTGCATCACTGCTAAAACGTGAAGTTTTGGGGCTACTCTGGATCCCAGGTTACTGTCAGCCCCCTGATCCTGGCTCTAAGGGTCTGCAGGAAGCTTATCTGCTGCTTTATCATGCATTCCTTTCCTATATGTGCTGCTCTCAGGTGTCCTAGGAGCCTTTACCTGTATCACTCTTCCCACACCCTCTAAATGCTTGTTTTTTCTAGTGAATAATGAAATATCCAGTTTATGATCCCAGTGGGTGACATTAAACAAAAAAGTCACATGTTATAAGACCCACCCACACTACTACCGCTACTGCAGGGAGCAGACCCGTTGAATTAAGAGGTTTAAATATGTTTAGGAGGAGACTAGGTAACACTTGAAAGAGAGTGCACAGCTGGGGGCTGCTGAATGGACAAATTTAATCTTGGAGTGTTTCTAGAGCCTGGTGGAAGTGGCTGAAAGCTGGGAGAACATATTCATACAGTCCTCTTGCTCTTGTTCATGCATCTACAGTGAGACTGTTGACAACTGAACACAGGGACGGGGTACCTGCTCTAACCCACTGTGGCCACTCTCACGGTGTTATGACTTCAGAAAAACCTGTAGGTGCAGGCAGCAGTGAATACAGCTGAAATCTGGGTTTTGCACATCTTCTGGACATATTTTCAGTATTTTGCAGAACAAGAGCTTCTGAGTTCTTTGTAAGCTGGTGACGACAGCTTGGCACTGTCTCTTGCCTGTTTCAGCTAACGTACAGCCTGAAGTCTCTGATGTTGTTGTTAAAAGGCATGATCTTTTCAAATGATTCCTGAGCCTGAACTTTGGTGCGAGTTTTCTGCCTGGCTCATCCGGGAGGGGCAGGCTCACCATGCACTTTATTGGCTATAATGGAGCCCAGTGTTTAAGTAACTAGCCCAGCTTATTCTGGTCTAGGCAAACCAGTTTTGGGTGTGAAACTGGAAAATAACCTCCCTGAACCTTTGTCCATTTCTTGAACTGAACCTTTTGTTGTTGTTGTGAAATGCTCAGTGACACTCTCCTCCTCCTCTTGGATCCAGGGCTTGTGAGTGGGAGACGGGAAGTGCTTGGGAACCACAGGGTTCTGATCAGATGTGTCTGCTCCTGCCTCACCATGGAGGGAGTTTTGCAGGCTAAAACTTTGGTAATGCATTCCAAAAGGAGAGCTCCCCAAGAGTGAAGCCCGTCCCTCCTCAAATATCTGTCCCATGCTGGTTTCCATTCTGTGGGCAACTAAAATGAGCAGCACTGCTACCAGAGCTGGGGCTGGGACAGATCCCCCTTTGGCTGATGCTGTTGAGCCCTAAGCCAACTGCTCATCCTTAAACTCAGGCCAGGAGATGGGAAGTTGCACAGTCAGTGCCCACAGCACAGATGCAGACTGGAAGGGTCCTGGAAGACCAGCTGGTCCAGCTCCCTGCTCAGAGTGGGTGATGAGGGGCTTCCACTGTGCTTGCAGTGAAGTTAGTGTTTGTCATGCAGCATTTACTGAAGCGGCTACATCAGGTCCTGTCTCCAGAGGTCCAGTCTTCTCAAAGACACTGCAAGTACAAACCTATCTTTACTAAAATGGCATCAATACCTGTGGAAGAGTCTTTCCCTCTGCCTGCTAAAGCAAATAGGGCTGGTTTCCCACACTCTGAAGAAGGATGGAGGGAACCTAGTGCCAGCAGCATCTTACATTATTCTGGAAATACAATCCGTTCAGTCATACTGTATTGTTTTAGAGAGCTTAAGTTGACCTGCTGTGTGCACCACTTACAAACCACTACAAAGACCTCTAGAAACTAATGCTGAGAGCTGCTTGGCTGTGCATGAATTGTTAGAAAACTGTATGGCTTTATCACGGCTGTATTTGCTGCCCAGCCAGGATGAAACCCTAAAGTAGGAGCCTGTATTTCTCTTTCTCCAGGCATTGCATTTCATTACCTTGTTCCCTTCTCTCTCTTTCCAGCTCAGACAAATTAATACTGTGGCAGCAGTGTCATACTTCATTACCTCTGCCCATGGAAATGGAGAGTTTTCTGGTGTGGATAGGTGAGGAAGCTCTTCACTTTTGAATGACTTCCCTGGAAGCAGTGCAGGAGCAGAACTTTAGCATTTATGGGAAGAGCCACTCTTCTACCTACCTGCTTTTTCAGCAGACAGGTTTTGCTGGCTTTTGACACTTGAAATCTCCAAGGTCCTGTGTCTCATGGATGCTGGAATTTGGGTGGCCTCATTTTTGCTCCTGTCTCTGGTGAGGTCTTTCCCTTCCTGGTGCCTCATGTCCCCAGTACAAGCCACACTTGTCTCGTTTTCAAGTTGCTCCTGCAAAGGCAGTCAGCAGTGGTCTGTAAGGGCCCCTCAGTCAGCATGAGAAAGCTTTCCAGCTCTTTCTAGTGACAACCTCAAATCATTCTGCGTTATTTTTAGGCATTGCTTTGTAGTCTCAGCTACTCAGGGTGTATCTGCCTGAGCTCTGGAATGGAGGAAATCTGGTTTTCTATAGATCTCAAGGGCTAAAGGTAATATGTCAGTTCCTGAAGAGAAAAGCCTCCAAACCGTGAGCTTTGCAAGTACATTCTGCCATGGGATTTCAGTGGTGCCTGCAGGTTTGCATAGCAAGGTCCCTAGTGAGGTCTCTCCCTCCACTTAGATGCTTGCTTTTGAAGCCCTTGTAGAAATTTATTATCTTTTAAATTACTGTACCTCCATCCATTTTGGTTCAAGTTAACTCATTAGAGGTGAAGCCAGACAAGACACTGACTGGATGAACTTTTAAACAAGAAGAAATTTTTTAAACAGCTAAAATCAGGGTCTCAGGTGTGAATACAGTGTGAGTAATAAAACTTTTTAAAGCAATTTGGATTTCCTCTATCAAGCTTTCCCTTGGAATCATAAAGAAAAGATAGATTCCTTACTGATGTGTTGTATAAATGGGAGTGGAAATTGTTGCTTACGATGTGACTCCAGGAGTATGTTTCACTGCAAAGAGCATGCCACAGACAGCATCATAAAGCTTTAACCTCCCTGTTAATTACAACATTTTACAGCAGAAACTTTCCATGGTCGAAAGAGCATTATAGCAAAGGTAACTTTCGTTTTTCCTACAGGCTTTCAGAGCAAAACAGAGTGGAGTCTCCATTGTACGAGCAGTTTGCAGATACTCACTCTGGCTCAGTCAGCACTTGGTTCTGAAGCTCAGGTGCAAAACAGCCACATTGCCAGGGAAGACTTCATACAGTCAGTGGGGCAGAAATGCTCCAAAGTCACTGAACTTTCAGGCATCCTAAGGAGAAAAGGGATAGACTTGAAAAACAAGTCCGTAATTTCTAGTGAGCATTACTCCTTGGCAGGCACCACAAATAAAGAAATACTCTTGACTCTTCTTCTGGATGTGAGGAGAGTCAGTAAATTTGGCTAATCAGACATGGGAGCTGGAGAAGTTGCTGACCCATAGAACTGAACTGAGCTTTTACTTGATGGTGCAACTCACAACCCAAAGTAACTGGATGTTTGGCCTACAGTTTTTTGTTTAAAGTATACATGCTTAAAAATGTCAAGGAAAAACATGATTTGGAGTCACGAGTTACAGATCAGCCTCTGTGTTGTTGAAAAACTGGTCTTTTCCTTGTGCAATTGCACCCACCTACTGGGCTCACCCTGGCAGGACGGTGGCAGGGAGTAGGCTGCCTTTCTCCCTGCCAGGCTCCTGGTGTTTGCCTAGCAGGAATGTGTCCCCTTTCCAGAGCCTGCAATGGTGTGTACAAGATGACAAAAGAACTAAGTGGCCTGTTTTAATGTGAGGTTTGTTTGTACATATGCCTTGTTTAAATGTCCCTTCAGTAGACTGCAGCAAGAGTCAGCAGCTGGGATCTGAATCCAGATACACAAGATTCAAACAGGAAATTAGGAGCAAGTCTGCAACAGTGAAAATAATCAGCCAATGGAGTAATTTTCTAAGGGGTTTGGACACTAATCCTCTCCTTCGGTCACAGTCAATATAACAGTGTAATGGCAGAGTGATTTCTATCTAGCTTATAAATGATGGTTGGTGCCTTTACAGAAGGCTCAGGTTGAGCTGGAACACTGAGTCTTGGACTTGGTACAGGTGCTACCAGGTGGAGTTTTAGAGGCTGAGCTATGCACAAAGCCTGCGGTCAGAGACATTCAGGCCAAAATGAGTTGTGACTCAGGCTCAGCGGTGTCATTGTATAGGCTGTTCTTGCTGGTAGGGGCAGGGATCAGTTTTCATCTCTTGTACTTACAGTCTGGAAAAACATTTAATAGATTGTGGAAGTTGCTGGTAAACTAATCCACAAAAATAGCAATCTCATGAATGGTGTTTTTGTGCTGTTTTAAAGGCATGTATGTCAGAGAGTGGGGTGGCACATGAGCTGGAAGAGAAATATTTCCCATCCAAGTCCCACAGTGTTTATCTCTGGCTAAATACACTAACGTAGTGCTTAGAGAGAGTGGTAGGAATGATGAGAGGCAGTTCCACATTCTTTAAGACCCTCATCAGGCCATCTCGCTAAGTGAAGGGCAGACTTTGCTCTGTGGTGTTCTGCAAGGATGTGGTCTCACTCTCAGAAGCACAATAGCTGTAGCCACAGGGCCACCCTCTTATGGTGGTTCCTGTGGACAGAAGAGCCCAGGAAGCCGACTGGCTCAAAGAGAATGCCATAGTGAGTTGTGGACTTACTAAATTAGTGAGGGCAGTAATAACAGTACTGATTGCCTGGTGCTTGCTCAGGCTGCAAGGAGCACAGCTGTATAAAAGTGTTTTCCTTTCAGCAGTTGAAGTCTGGATTGATTCAGCCTGGAAGAATCCCCTTCCCTAATGGAGACAAGGACTGGACCCTTCAGCCTCTTACCCAAGCCTTGTTCTACATTTCTTCTGCAGATGACCGCCCTCCAATAGCCCGTGCTGCCAAGGACATGAGGGTACAGCCGGGGGAGCCAGTGATGCTGAGAGGCACAGAGAGCACGGATGACCATGGGATAGTCAGCTATGAGTGGAATCAGATCCTCGGCGACCCCTCTGCAGAGATGAAGGTAGGGAGCTGCAGGGAGTAAGCAGCTTGCTAAGTGGCACCTGTGGTCTGCACTAGGTTGGTCGGTCAGAGCCCTGACTTAAAGGTCACCTGGTCCTTCCCTCTTCAAGCCAGTCCACCCAGGAGCCTGTTCCCAAAAACTATGGAGCACTCCATGTGGTTGCCCTCCTTCTCTCACACCCTACTTGGAAGTGTCATTTCGGCCTCATTAGGTCTCAGGCTCCCTGCACAGGATGCTGTCACAAGCCTTCCTGAGCAACACCTGAGAGGGCAGAGCTTCCATGCAAGAGCTGCCTCTGGTCCAGAGATCCAGTAGTTCAGTGAAGGGCCTTCTCTTACTTTTACTCTGTCCACTTCAGTGCATTTCCTCTTCTGTCTCTGAACAATCCAGTCTCAGGCTCTGCTTCGGTTCTCCTGGGGCTTCTCCTGGACTTTGCTTCTCTTTAAAGTGCTAAGTTCTTCCTCCTGTTTTATCTGAGCTGGAACAGAACTCCTGACTCCTGTCTGGATCCAAGATCTCTGGGGTGTGAGCACTGCCTGTTTGCTAGATGTTAAAAGTGAACTGTGGCTTTAGAAGGGCAAAATATTTCTTTTAAATTTCTGCAAAATGCTTTGGAAAGCCACGGAGTTGGTATGGAGCTCTTGTGGCACCTTTTGGAAGAATTAGCAAATGAGTACATCAGGCCCACAATTGATTTTGAACATCAGCAGCGACAAACTGTAGAGTGCCAAGGGGTCTGTGTGATTCAGTAAGTGCTCCTTTCCTTTTCCCTTTCCTCTAGCCCGACCAAAGCAACTTCTGTGGAGGGGGGGAGGTCCCCTAATATTATGCTGTATTAACTACATAAAAATTATATGTGGCAAGGCTGTGTTCTTTTGAAACCTAATCAAAACCAAGAATAGCATGGAAATGAAGGTCCAATTCTGTTGTAAATAAGAAGAAAAGTTTTATCAATAATATTGTAGCTTTCTCTTCTGACAAAATAATTAAATACAGCTACCTTATTCCCTACGTATTAAGTAAATTATTCATAATAGGTTTTAAGTTTTAAAAAGTAAAATAAAAACTACAGGTATTTCTGTCCTCTCCAAGGAGTTTTATTTTCCCTTGTGCTTTCACAATGCCCCAAACCATGAAATATCTGATTATGCTTGTGGTGCTTGTTCTCTCTGTATTCCAGCTGGGTACCAGTCCATGGGTTTGGGGGATTGTCTAGCATTGAAACATTTTCCATGCATCTGCTTGAAGGTTTCCATCCAAGTTCCTTTCTCCCTAATGCAGGAACATGGATAGCTTCATAACTTCAGTCACTCCTTCCTTAGAAGTACTTTTCTCCTACATGAGCCTTTCTTTTGCATTCTCAGAAGCACGAAGAAGGTCAGGTAGAAATCTCCAACCTCCAGGTGGGGACTTACGTCTTCCAGCTCACTGTCACGGACACTGCACAGCAGCAAGACTTCGCCAACATCACCATCATGGTGTTGAGCTCTGAGCAGACAGAAGGTGAGCCTGAGCCCACTCATATCTACCTGCAGTCCTCGAGCCTGGGTGCTGCTCTGGCATTATTGGTGCTCTTCTCAGAGGGGTGGATGGGAGAAGAGCACAACCGAGAGCCTGGACTTGCATGTCAGCTTTTCCCAGTAATACAAGGTCTCTGCATTCATCGTGATCTCTTTTGGGGTTTTCACGTACCCTTGCAGGAGATGGTGCCTGCAATAACCCCATCTGCTCTGCCTGTCATTGCTGGGTGACACCAGAGCGGATGAAGCTTGGGATGCAATTGAGGTTGCAGAACAGGAGAACGTGAAAGCTCTTGTTGACTCTGTGGTTTTACTGTGAAGGTCCTTAGGTTGCAGGGTAGGTGGAGTCATCTGCAAGACATTCAGTGTGTCTCTGGATTTTTCTTTTCTTTAATGGCTTTGTTTAATGATGAAAATGTTCAGCATTACAACTGTATTAGGAGTAAGGAGTTCTTGGACAAATGGTTGACTTGTAGCTAAGCAGGGGATGTCTTCTCCTACCTCAGGTACCACAAAAATATAAGAGCAGCCATGTCAAGTGATGCTAAAGGTCTGACCAAACTCCAATGCACTGCATTCAACAGTGCGCAGAGATTGGTACTTTGGAAAGAATGCAAGAACTTGACGAGCTATCAGTAAATCTCTACTATGCTTGACTAATCCCCGAGGATTTTGCAGCTGGAGATTTTTTTTGATGTCTTTGTGTTTAATGACTATGTATGAATCCCTTTTTGACCTGATGTAATCTTTGAAAAGCAGCAACCTCCTGAAGCGAGGAGTTTCACAGTTTAGCTGTGTGCTGTATGGAGATGCAGCTCCTTTTGTTTTATGAATGTGGCACCTTCTAATTTGGTTTTGTGACCCTCCCTTTCATATTAAAAAAATTCATTCCATTATTCCCTACTTGCTTTTTACACCTTGGTCAGGATTTTACAAACCTTTCAGACACGTCCTCTGGAAGATTTTGTTTACCTTCATATATACAAATACAAGTCTTTAACTTATCTAACCCAGACCCTTTTCTGTTAACTTTCTTGACAGAGCATTGTTTGACTCCAAAGAAGGTGGGTTGGTGTCGGGGATCTTTTCCACGCTGGTTTTACAACCCGAGCCTTCAGCAGTGTGAGGAGTTCATTTTTGGTGGCTGCAAGCCCAACAAGAACAACTACTTACGGGAAGAGGAGTGTGAACTCGCCTGCAAGAATGTCAGAGGTGAGTCCTTCAAAAATCCAGCCCCCTCTTTCTCATAGGATTGGGATATTGGGATGACCCTATGGTGACCTACTGCAGCCTCTTGGCTGACATCTAGTTAGAGCCTCTGCCAGGCCCATTGCAGTGCACAGCTTAAGAAGGAGGTTAAAGCCTTGGAAAAGAAAGACAGTTTGGAAATGTCTAGCTTGTGGTGGGAAGTTCCCCTGTGGTCCTCCAAGCCTGCCTCACGTGGGTACAACTCATCTGGATCTCTGAGTGGTGGGCATCCTTATTTCACCTCTGTAATCCAGGGCCTCCTGCCAGAAAATGCGCCCTTCTTATGTGATACATGAAGGCCAAATAAAGCTGATCTTATGCTGACAAAATGCTGTGGTGGTAAATTAATTTTATTTTATTTTTCCCCTTGTCTCTTCAGGTTCTGTTGGTGGGCGACAGCAGCCAGGTGAGTCTCCCATAGGACAGTCTAATCCTACTGCAAGTTTTGGCTGGGTGTCTCATGTCCATTCCTGTGGCTTTTGATTAGGACTCAGTGTGGAAAGTGAGGCACTGGAGACTAATTTCTTTACTAAGCCTTTCACTTTCATGTCATAGGATAATTTAGGTTGGGGATTACCTCTAGAGGTCATCTGATCCAACCCACTACTGGAAGCAGGTCCAGCTTTGAGTCACACTAAGTTGCTGAGCTCTCTATCCAGTTCAGTTTTGGATATCTCTGAAAAAAGGGATTTTACACTTTGGTCAAGCTGTGCCGGTGTTTGATGACCCTCATTATAATTTTTTCCCCTTATATTGAATTGCTTTCCCTTGTTGCAAGTCCTATCTGTTGCTGCTCATCCTATTACTGTGCTCCAAAAAATGAATTAAAATAAATTAATGTCTCTTCTACAAAATCTCTGTCTTCTTCTCATGCTAGGTCTTGTGCTCCAGGCTCTTGCTGATATTTACCCTAGTATGCCAATGTTTTTTGTCACTGTGGAGCTCAGAACTGGGCACAGTACTCAGCACTTGGGACCACCTCTAGAGCAAAGAGGTTTGAAGCTCTTGCAGCCCAGTGTGCGGGTTTCAGTTTGGCTTTCCTAATTTAATCCCCCATGATTGGGCAATGTCTCCATATTCTTCCTTAGTAGCTCATGATTGCTTCCACCTGCTATGTACTTCTTTCTGAGAGGAAACATGGCTGTTTCCAGAGCAATGTTTTCTTTATAAAGAGAATTTATTTTTTTTTTGAGTCCAGGGTGGCACTAAGGAGAGACCTTTACCAATCTGCCTTGTTTCTTGTTCGCCAGCCCTATCACTAGCTTTTAAGTCCTTTGTAAAGCATCTGGCAGGGAGAAACACTGAATTCTAATGAGCTGTCTGACCTGTTTCTGATGCAGTATGCGATGGGAAGTGTCAGGCCCCCTTCTTCAGATGCAAGGATGGTTGCTGCATTGATGCCTATCTGGAGTGTGATGAAACTCCCGACTGTGCTGATGAATCGGATGAGATGTACTGTGAGCGATGTAAGTACTTTAAATTCTGGCTCAAACAACTTTACCATCTGCCCAGGAATGGGTCTAGTGTAAGTTATAGCTGCTGAGTCAATAATTTTTGGTTCTGTTCTTATCTCCTGACCGTGCATTATCTCTTTCCACAGTATTACATTTGCAGACCCTGCCATTTCTTGTATCTCTGCTGACTGCAAGAGATGACCTTCCTTCTGCAATGTTTCCTGCCGCTTAAATATGCTTTGACTCTCTTCTCACACCTATCTGTAAGACTTCAGGCTTGTCTTTCTATCCCCTTTCAATATTTTTCTCACTGAATGACCTTACCTGCTCTCTTGGAGTTGGGAAATGGGGAAGGAAATCACTATTTCTCCAAGTCTGTCCAGTATCACAGTCCCCTTAACATCCTCTTATGCTAATGTAAATGCACAGTGGTGAGATGCCCAGATCCACCCTATCTCCTGCCTTCTTCCATCCCTCCTCACCCCTTCTGAATTCCCATAATCTCTTTCCTATGTGTGGTTGTTGTGTTGCCTTTTTAGATTTGCAAGCCTATGATTCATCTCTTGCCCTCTCATATTCTGCACTAGTGCTCTTTTATATTTCTTAAAGCTTGGAGTGACTTTTCCCATACTTCTTGATGAAAAATATAAGAAAGCAGCCTTTGTTTTCCTTAGTTTTGTCTCTGTATCTGTGGATTGTAAATTGGGAAGAGTTTCTTGTTACTACGTTTTATTTTTATCGTGTTCCTCTCATAGCTTTGAGATATGTAAGAACACCAAATGATATCTCCCTTTCTCTGGCTTGTGATAGGAAGTGTGTGCAGGAAAGCCCTGTCTGCCCGTGTCTGCATGGACAGAGGCATTTCTTTTCAACTGGTGAGAGAAGTTTTAACGTGAAATGTTTCCCTTGCAGACGCCCGTGAGTTCAATAGACTGCAGAAAATCAATGTCACAAATAAGCAAGGTATGTACCATCCAGAACACCTTGGCTGATCTCTGCCAGCTTTTGTTTTTTTCTTCAGTTTGTTGTTCCACGGTAAAACTGCTTACCTCTGTAAATCCAAAACCAGGTGTAGCATCTGGATAGTCTCTGTACTGAAAATGGGCAAGGGCCTGTTCTCTGACCTTGAGGACAGCTGTTGACAGCAGGTTTTCACTCTCCTGCCTAAACTTTTTCCATCCAGGTAGGTCTCATGCATGTTGCTTGCTGGGCACAATATCTGACCCGTACAAAACCCTGCAAGTTGTTTGTTTTTTTATAAATAGTGCAAGCCAAAGCAGTGTGGTGGGCACAGCAATGTCTGTGCTTGATCTCATATCTTTGCCCTGGTTAAACTGTAGACAGTGGACCTATCACTGGGCTAAAAGAGTATATTCCAAGTCACTTAAATGCAGCTTGGTTGTTGAGACCTGGGCTTATCTGTGGTTTCTGTGTCCAGGCTCTTCATGTTCCCTTCTGCCTCCCAGGGAGGACAAGTAATTTCCACAGGGGAGTGAATCCAGGTTTACCGTGACTGCACACTCTGATGTTCCTTTTTCTGCTTGCTAGTTGGATTTATGGCAGGTGCCAGCTCATCTTGGTGTTGCCAATTTGACCAGCTGGCAGCTGAGCAGTGGGGATCTGACAGCCACTGTTCTGGCTATGGATTTCCTCTGCCATGGTGCTTGTGCTCTTTTGTTGTGAGCAGAAAATTTTGCTGCACTGGGAAGATGCTGCTTGGGCTAAAGCATCTCTGCCTTGCTTTGCCAGGTCACTGCGTGGACTTGCCTGCTAGTGGACAGTGCACCGAGAGCATCCCCCGCTGGTACTATAACCCGTTCTTGGAGAAATGTGACCCTTTCACCTACGGGGGCTGTGGTGGCAACGGCAACAACTTCGAACGAGAGGAAGAGTGCATGAAATCATGTTCAGGCATCACAAGTAAGCACACCTAGTGAGGTCTGGAGTTTTACTGATCAAACTGGGAAAACCACTTCAGATAAGTTCTGTGGTCCCAAAGCTGCAGTGCCTGGGGAGCTTTCAGTCAAAGCTGCCCTGCTCTCAAACCCTGGCCATGACCCACAGTATGGAATATGGGGGATGGTGGATCTAAAGCATCTTTCTGCAAGGCAGTCTGTCATTGCACAGAGCTGGAAAGCATTTTGAGTGCTGATGTTGAAAAAGAGGCAAAGGAGGATGACAAAACCAAGAGAAATACCTGCTTTGAAGAGAATCTAACCTCCTAGCTTGGCTCCAGGTCTCCCCAAGTGAGACGGGAGAAATTGAGAAAATCCTCAATGTCACATACCAACCTGAAGTTTTAAACAAAAAAAGGGAAAGGGTTACACTGTACACTTGGAACCTATTGCTTTGGAGGCCAACAGGAAGAATTCTGCCAAACTGTGTCTGTTAAGAGGCAAGCTACCTCCCTCAGCTACACTGAGCCTCACAGCCTGCCCTGAGAGCTCAGTACCATGGCTGTTGAGAAGGGATGCTGTGTGCCTTCAGTCACTCCAGAGCACTGCAAATATGCTCCTCAGAATCCTGTCTTACCCCATGCTTCCCAACCTTCTTTGTAAAACTTTTTTCCCCTCCCTCTGTGTTCCTTGTTCAGAAGCAGATGTCATTGGCCGAAGATGGGAATCATTTGAGCCCCAAAATGCTATGTTGAGTGAGTACCAATTTTCCCAACCAATCTTTCTTGCTGCTTTTCCTTGTCCTGAAAAATACATTGTCTTTCCTCCCAGACCCCTTTTAAAGCTGGGGGGGGCAGTGTGGGGTTTGTGGGATGCTGGCAGTGGCAAGAGGTGCTTCTGTGCACTGTGCAACTGTGGTCCATTTCCTCCTGTGTCTGTGATTCAGTAGCTCATACAGAGTCCTGTTTTTCTTTCCATCAACTTGCATGAATGTTCCACTGTTCAACATCAAAAAGTGCGATGTAAAATTCTTTGTAAGGGCCAATTTCACATAAGGACTACTAACTTCTACAAGAAAGAAAGCTCAAGTGGATATGTGAATAATATCAAGTGCTAGACTGTGAGGAAATGTGATGACCCTGTACAACCTCTCTATGACACTAAAAATGCCCAACACTACTGAAATACAAATTCTTTAAAAAGTGGCACATGAAAGTTATTGTTCTTAAATCCTAGAGATTGCTTTAATCTTTAAAATCACACTGTCTCTCAAATGCATCATGTTTGACTGTGCCCACTGATCATTCAGGGGTTTGGTTGGTTGGAGAACAAGTGCTCACACCACTGCCAAGAGTACTTTCCCACAAACTCAGCCTGTCCTTCATAGCTCACTCCCTCAGTGTTGTGCCAGCCAGAAGGTGCCTTCTGTGACCACCCTTGGGTGGCCTCTCTGTCGGGGTATAACACAAGGCTGCTGTTGCAGAAGGATTTGATACTCCCAGGGTTGTGAAATGGCCAAGCCTGCTAAAGTCACGGAACAGCCTTTAGAGGGCGTGGTGCATCTGGGAAATGATGGAAATACCGTTTGGGAGAGACAGGCTGGCTGTGCCATGCTGTAGCCATGTGCAGTGACCACCTGCTGTCATGCCAGCTGTTGCCTCTCCTCTTCACCAGCACAATTTCTGCAGCAGCTTTTGTGCTTGCTTCGTCCTGGCCACTCCTGCTGCATCAGAGTTTGTGGAGAATCCCTTTTAACATGTTCACTTATTCCTGCAGGTGCCTTTGAGGTAGTGATTGCTGTGCTCCTCGGGATCTCCATCATGGTGGTCCTGGTGTTCATCGGCTACTTCTTCCTGAAGAGAAGGAAGAAGGGCAGCCGCCGCCGTCAGCCGCCCACTGCTACCAACTCAACCCTGTCCACCACAGAGGACACTGAGCATCTGTTCTACAGCAGTGCCACCAAACCAGTCTGACCTACAGCCTGTCTCTCCAGTTCAGCACTGGGACACTCCCCAAAACTTCTGGAGTTCTGTTTTTAGATACTGGTCTGTGCCTGAAGGACTCGTTTTCTGTGAAGACATTTGGAGCATCAGGCTAACATTTAACTGTGATTTGGCAGTACTAGTATTTGTGATTGTCTAGGCTAAATGGCTGCCCTGGAAAGTGAGGAACTGGGAGCATTCTGTTCCTCTCTGACATCAATCTGTTCCTAACCTCAAACAATACAGTGAAACTCTGAATTACATATTTCTTCCTGCTCAAACCTGGAGCACAACTTTGCTCAACTTCCTGAAGGAACCTGGAACTGGATCTGTGTAGCTTTTATGTTGGTGTGGTACAAGCTCACCAGAGACAGCAGTTTGTTTTCAGTGTCACTTTCTGCTGCTTAACCTTGTATTTTCCTCCCCTTTTCCCAGTCCTCTGCAAGGTGTCCTGCCTTGCAGCAGTCTACCTGGTCATGGTGCATCTCTTGAGGTCTGTGGGATTCACATAATCATTCAGGCCTGATCCAAGGGCTCTGTGACACTCTGTGGCACTTCCTGTTCTCAACATGGACAGAAACAGAAATACCTGCTTAAGTCACTAGGCTTTTTTTTTTAACAGAAAAGCACACCTAGGCTTTTTGCTGGCTGGCTGCTGCGTTTCAGTCTCCCGTGTACAGTACGTGTTCACCACTTTTCTCTCTGTGAGTTGCCCTGGTTGCTTTCCCAGTGTTCAGTCTGAACCCAAAACAATGAGAAAATACCTGTTTATTCTCACATGAAGTGAACGTCCATACTTTTTCTGCTGATTGTGCAGGAAGGCTGCAGCTTTGATTTTACTGCCCGTTCCTCTGAGTACACAGCCTGACCTGAGTCCCTGGCAGAGCACAGGACTGGGCTGGGTCCCACCAGCTAATGTCCACAGGCTTCCTTGCTGCTGCTGCTGGCTCCACACTTCTGATGCAAGAAGAGCCCAGCCCAGCTTCAGGAGGGCCAAAGCTCATCTCTGGCCCCAAGGCAGTGTGTGAAATCCCCACTTTGGCAATGTCCTGGTCCCAGTCCTGGTCCTATATATTCCCTATAGTCCCTTTGACATGAGATGCTTCTGAGCTCAGTCCTGCAGCATCTCTGGTCCAGGCTTGTAGCTGAGTGAGCTGTGGATTTCTGTTTAGGCAGAAGAAGCTATTTATGAAGGGCCTGATGTGCTGCCAGCTGGGGGGCTGGTGCCAATCCCTAAACTTCCAGTGCCTCTGCTGCTTTGGAAAACTGCTGTGAAGAGAGAGGAAGCTGGTGTGTGCGTGCGTGTGTGTGTGTGTGTGTGTGTGTGTAAGAAGCACAAATCTATGTATCGACTTCAGTTTAAATGCTTGGACTCTTTCAGGGCCAACGTCAGAGTGGTTCTGGAATGCTCTGGTGAAGCTATTACCAGCTCAGGACATGGCTTAGGTCCTCTCAAGTGCAGTGGCAGGAGAGCTGCCTCCTTGGGCTGATGTCTGGGCTGAAAGGAAAGAAACTGCTGCCCAGAGTCAGCTGGCAAGCTAACTGCATGCCTATCCCCATCACAGGCATCTGCCTCAGCATTCCTGGGTCAGATTCCTCCTTTTTGTGATCTGTCTCATAATTTCTTCCATCTCTTTGTTTTTCCCACAGCCTATCACGGCCTATGCAATAAACCTAATGTCTTGATTTATTTTTTTGTGTGCTCACTCTGATAATAAAAAGGAGATGTTTGTCTTATCTGGCTTGGGAGTGGTGTCTGAGGAGCAATGACCTGCAGAGGGGGCAGGTGCCGTTCCCATGCCTGCTATCTCACACCCTTTCATCTACCTTTTCATCTGACTGTGGTATTTCGGGAGAGCTGCTGCAGCAGCGGTCCCATGGTGTGGGGAAGGCTGGAAGCGAGGGATGCAATGTATGTGGATACCTGAAGAGGAAACTACTGCATGAGGTGTTCTGGGAGAAAGATTATTACCCACTAAGTCACCCAGAGAGCAAGGCAGGGTGTAACCTGAAACTGGCTTCCAGCTGGTCAGACTGGTTTGGGCTTTGGGTCTGAAACCAAAAGCAGAGATTGTTCTTCAAACAGGAGTTGCTCTGACTGTGTCTTCAGGCTAGTGATCACTCAAGAACTGCGATGTAAAGTCAGCTAAGTGTAACTGGCTAATTGGTAGTGGGTTTGTATGGCAACCAGGCAGGCCTGCCCTGCACCACTGTGCTGGCCACCTGGCTGGGCCTCTGGGTGCTGCTCGCAGCAGGAACTCTCAGCATTCTCCCCACACTCTGCTCAGGGCTGTGTTTGCTCTGTCATGACCACAAACTCTACAGCAGCTCTCCCATCCTGCCATCTCCAGCTACTTACAGGTATAAGTGCCGACATTATCCCTCCTGTCCCCTGGAGCACTGCTCTGGGAGCAGCTCTGCTGAGCCCAGCTCAGCTCAGCCGATGGGGTCACCGCTCCCCTCCTGGCGATAACCGCTGGCCTGGGAGTGCCGCCTGAAACGAGGACTGCTTCTCTTGACAGTCTGCAGAGAGAGGTGGGTACGTGCTTTGCAGTCTCTTTCACTTACACCACACCTTTGTGTCCCCTGGTGTTGGACACAGCCCTGCTGGAAGCTGCAGGTCCGGCCTGAGCCCTCCCCTGTGTGGCTCTGGACCTGCACCCCCCGAGTCCCACCCGCCTTCAGCCCCTGCACTCCCACCTGGCACAAGGGCTCCTGCTTCCCAGGAAATCTCAGCTCTTGGAAATTTTCAGATGGGAACAGGAGCCCAGAGTTGGAAACTTTGCAAAATGAGAGTCCCACTCCTCAGGGGCCGGTGGTGAGGGGAGGCTGCCTTACTGCCCAAGCAAGAGCAATGTTCAGTGAGAGCTGAGCTGCCCCATTGCACTGGCCGTGTCGGACAGGGAGCACATCCTCCATGTTCCCCAGCTGCCAGGAACACCCAGCTGTGTGAAGCTGCTGGCTGGTTTGAGGCAGAGCTACTCCTCCTGGTGTGGAGCTCCTGGCGCATTCCCCACAGCTGCTCTGCGGTGCAGGAGGCTCCGAGGCCTGGACCTGCCGCTTGTCCTTGCAGTGCACGCAGACAATGCCTTGGCCACCGAGGTCAGTGTTTTCCAAAGGGTTGTTTGAAAGCCTTGAGGAGCCAGGTCCCTGCCAGGTCCCATGGGCTGCTGCCACTGAGGGGAAACTACTGCCCCTTCACATGAACAGTCTGCCTGTTGGTGGTGTCCATCTCTGCTGGAACCTCACTGCCCTTCCTGACCAGCAAAGCTATTTGGTCACCTTGCTTTGACTGTCAGGAAGGAGGATTTGCCTGAGCTTTTGGCTGAGATTACCCCAGCAGGCTGGAGGGGACCTCACAGGGTTTGTGTGACTTACTGGCCTGGATGCAGGAAGCATTAGCTCACAGCTAAATATCGTGTGTCTCTGGCTTCCCCGGGGCACAATGGCTCTGCAAACAAATGCAGCAGCTGCCCTGATACTAGGGATGGCTCCACAGTGGCAGGCCAGAATACTATGCCACATAAAAAAGCCGCAGTGGGGTGAAACTTTCTGATAAATTACTTTAGCCCTCAGGTCTAATTTATTGCCTAAGGAAGGAATTAATTTGGGTTTGAGACCAAACTGTTCATTCTGGTTAAAAAAAAGAGCTCTAAAGCTGGGGAGAAGAAGGAACAGTTTCATATGCAAGCACTGCATAATGTAAAGACAGATCTTGAATCTCATTTCTGCCCACCTTACTTCAAGCATTAGGAATGACCAGACTTGCTCCTACTGCAGTGTGCTTTGAGCTCCTAAATGGCATACATGCAGATTTGAAGTCTAGTCCACCATGTGGTAAGCAAACCTTGCTCACTAAAATAGTGCCTGTGTGAGAAATGGCCTGTGAAAACTTCCCGGAAAGTCTTTTAGTCTTCTTTTTTTTTTTTTTTCTCCTTGGAAAAATGGAGAGAGAAATAGGAAATACTCTCCCTTGGTTATCAAGCACAGAACTGCATGTTATTGTAATAGTTTGTAGTCACAGAGAAATAGTCAACTCTAGAAATTCTAGCAGCTCTGATCTCTTCTGCAGCACCTAACACAGCATGGAGGAACCTTTCTGCAAGGAAACCTGGCTGATTGGTAAGTGTTTCCTGGGCAAGGTGCCACATAAGGTGTGACAGAGTTTGTGTGGCCCTTATTCAATAGCTGCCTCTCCAAGATGTCCTCATCTCCAGCTGTGTCAGGAGTTTTGAAACTAAGCATCAGTTCCTGTAACAGCTTTAGAAGATTTTGCAGAGGCCACCCAATATTTAATTACCATCTTCTCCAAGTTGCCCAGAGCCAGCCTACATGACAGGATACACAAAATGACAGCGAGCAGCTGATGGGAGATGCAGAGGAAGAGGAGCCCTGCTGGAGCCAGCCAGGCGCTCTGATAGGAAGGGAATTTTTCCACAAGTCTCAGTGCATACAAAGAGCCTGTGTCTTTGTTCTCTGCCCTGACACACCTGACCCGTATGACGGCTGCTTCAGGATTGTTAAAAAATATTTGTGAGCAGTTGAAGCGAAACATTGGTCCAGAAATTTGAGCTGCTTGGACTCCCCCAGCCAGAAACTCTTCTTTAAATGAAACTATAGTGTCCCTCTCATGTAGGCATTGTGGGAGCCCTTCCCTCCCTCAGCTGCATCCCCAGGGCCCCAAAGACTCCTGCCTGCGGCACGGGCTCCAGGCTGCACTGCTGCATTTTTAAATCAGTATGGGGTATTGTTCAGCCAGAGCAGCTGCCCGGGGTGGTTTGCCAACTTCTTTTGAGATGTCCACAAGAGGGGGCAGCAATATCTTAGTATACCTGTTGGTGCTGCTTTGGACACTGTACTGTCAAAGCAGCAGGAACATGGTGCGCTGCTGGAGTTGGTGCTGAGGTGTGAGATGTGAGCATCTGTGAGCTCCATAAGATGTGAGGTGCTGTTCCCTTCCTCCCCATCTATGTTACGGTCCAGTGTTATGGTCCATATTACCATACTCCCCCGGGTCTCAAAGCATCATATCCACCTGAGAGACAGGGGAGAGGTGGTAAAACCTTCAGAAGAGCAGAGGATTGATTTAGAGTCTCCTACACCTTTTGTGGGTGTTCTGTGACCTGGGTTTTCTTTCCTTTGGTTTTGTATGGGTTACAGAGAGGAAGCCCCAGATACTGGGGTCACCAATCCAGCCCCAAAAACTTGTCAGTGAGACTTTAAAAGCAACCCTCGTGGGTGCTTCTTTTTCTTTAGCTATTTGGATCAGTTTCCCAGATTTATTTTGCTGACTTCTACTGCTCTCCCCAACAGACACACTACATTCTGAAAGAAGTGAGAGACTTTTCCCCAGTAATCAGTGTTCAGGCAGTAGAACCTCCACTAAAACCAAAGTAAGCTAAAACAGCTCTTTTGATAGACTCATCAAATTTGGAAGCTGGTAGCACTGTCACATAGAGCTTCACCATACAACCCTTCCATGCAAATCTACATTAGAGGATGAAGAGGCACTCGTGACACACTTGAGGAGGCTCAGCAGCTCTGGGGAGCTGTGGGGACATTGCATGGACCATGCAGCTCTGCAGGCGAGCAGACAGGAGCTGCCGGCAAGGATGCAACTCTCTTATTCTAATGTCCTCGCTAGAGGTTTTTGGTGCATGGAGTTTCTGTTAAACCAGTTTGAACTGGTTCTCTCTCATATTCAGAAACTATTCCTGCTTATGCTGTAGAATTACACCCTGTCAACAAATTTCCTTTCCCTCTCCTCTTAGTATTTTGGGACGGGGGAGCTCTTCTCCCCTTTACCCCAAAGCCTGGGCTAATCTGTCTTAAATGGAAAACGGATTTCCCCAGGAATCGCCTCTTGCCAGCCATGTCTTCTGCTAGCTGATCCATCCACCACTCCTCTGCTGCTCAGACATGCAATTTCCATCCTACTTCCCCATTCAGCAGCTAAGGGACTGGCCAGAGACAGAATTTGTGCAGTGCTCAACCCCTCAGGTAAAGGGAAGAGCCGGCACAGAGTGTGTGTGCCCAATACCATTCTTTCCATCACCTTGTAAATGCACATTCTCAGCCAGGCAGGCTTTATCTTCTCTCTTTTCTCTTGCATTCCCATCATATTACCATCTTAAATATTCAAGGCTGTAAAACCCATGCAAATACCCGGCCATCACCAAATGAGTAAGCATCTGGAGGGCTCTGCTTGGAAATAGTCGATGTACCAGACACTGCCATTTAAATATTAAAGCCTTGTGTACTGGGGGAACTTCCACTGCTGGCAAACCCCGGGGCAAGTGGGTGAGGTCCAGAAGGAAGTCCAAGTACCAAGAAAATAGCCATTTGTTTTCATCAGTATTTTTTCACCACTAGGCTCCTCTTTCTCCACAAAGCCCTGGATTCAAAGAACTGATCTAAGATCTGACATGTTCTACCTCACAGCTGATGTTTCACAATCCACTGCACCTTCCTCCAGAATATGTCTGTCTCTGTGCACTGGACGTGAGCCGTGCTCCATCAGATGGGCAAAGGTTTTTATATTGCCAAGTGCCAGTCAGGTCCATTTGGTGGGACAGGCTGGAAGGGACATTCTGTTTCTCCGCTGGGTGAACTTTCTGCTGAGCTGTCCTGGCCCTTCGTGTGGTGGGAGCCTGCAGGCAAGGGTGCAAGGCAGGGTAGGACCCCTGGGTGAGCTGATGGTGAAAACAGAGCCCAAAGCAGAAGCTCAGCATTAAAACTCAGTCTGTCCTACAGCTAGCCCCTGCTGAAGGAGTAGCTCTACACTCATTTCGCTTTCCTCACATTAGTGCTGCTCCCTCTGAAACATTCTGGAAAAAAGCAATTGACTTTCAGTGATCTGTTTTCTTGCCAGTATGGCTCCTTGAACCAACACCCCAGGGCACCAGCTGAGCACCAGTGCTGGCAGAAGAGAAGCTACAGGAGCGTGGCTTGGAGAGCATCTCTGAGGGAAGCTACCCAGAAACATCAAACCATACCAGTCAGTGCTGATATTTCCCCAGCCCCACATGCTCTGGCTCTACAATGCTGGACAGAGGCTCTAGGAAACTGCATCCAGGTTCTGTATATTGTCCTGCCAGTCATGTTGCTCTTGGCCCTCCCCATGGTTCAGAGAGGTTTCCCCTGCACCATTTGTAACAAGGCTGGTGTTTGGGCAGTTTCCCTGCTGTCCTGCTTTGGCCCACAGTGTTGAAGCTGAGGGAGCTCAAGTGCTGCCCTAAACTGCCCTCATCTGCCCTTTCACATGGACCACAACCTCATGAAAGGCTCCTGCTTCCCCCACGCCTCCAGGCTTTCTGCAAATTGCCTCATCCAGCTGCTGAGAAAAGGGGGCTTTCCCAGCTTTCTTTTTTCCCCCACTACATTCAGGTTTATGTTAATTTTGTGTGATTAGTCAGCTGTGGGCTGGAAACTCTTCTGACAGTCTTTTCCAAGGAAGCCGTGAGGAAAGAGCCAGGAAACAGTGGTGGTGAAGCCTGCATACGAAACTGCAAAAGCTTCTCCCTTGAGCCTGGATTTCTGCAGCAGGAGGAGCAGGCTACAACTGCCCAGGAGTGCATTGTCTAGTAGAACCTGTCTTTGGGAGAAAGGCGACCACTTATTTTTGCATAAGTCACCTGAGACAGCAGGCCAAATATTTCCTGGCAGGGTTGTTGTGTGATCATCAGTAGGTCAAGAGGAAAGCCTTTTTGTTTTTTTTTCAGTAGTGCCAAAGAGCTCGGCAGGTTTCTAGGCTGGAGGGAACCAAGCCCTTTGTCCCTGCTCCCCTTCTTGTACTCAAGAAAGTTTCTCCAGAAGTTCTTTGCGGCTGAGGTGATTGCAAGTCTCAGAAAACCTTCAGACTGGGCACTTGAGCCTCCCTTTAGTTGCTGTCTTTAGCAGAAGTGAAGCAGAAATGCATACTGGTTGTCTCCAAAGCTTGAGAAGAAACTGAAGAAATGAGGGTGGCAGAGAGCATAGGATGCCTGTCCTTCCCTGGGAGATAACTGTCTTTACTGGCTCTGTCCGCCTAATGCCTTTTCTACTTCACAGCTCCTAATGAGCTTTCCTTCTGAGATGGCCTAACTGATATGTAATTAATGAAATCCAGAATGGTTAATCTTAGTTTGTAATTGGCTTTGGAGTATGCTGTTTCTGTTTCAAAATGGAGAAGGGCTTGTGTGCCCATCTGTTTGCTGTTTTATTTGAGTGCTGCCTCTTCTTAGCAAGCTCAGAGCTTGGTCAGACCACACAAAGAGTGTACTTTGTAGGGTAGGAGAAAGGCAAATGTTCTGGATAGGGAGGGTCATTTCTCTTCTGTAAAGAGAGGATCATGTTAAACTGCAATGACTTGTGAGTATACCTGGTCCTGTAGCCAGGGCCTCCTCTTCCATCCCTTTCAGCAAGCAGATGCACCTTGAGGTGTGCTGCAGAGATCATTGAATCCTCCTCTGTCACCATCCACTTGCTTCCCAGGTCCTGCAATGGAGCTGTCACACATGGATCAGTGTTTCCTCTCCTGGTTCCTGCACACAAACCTGTGGCGAGGGCTGCCAGCTGACTGGCACACTCATTGCAACTCTCGGCCACCTCTCCTCCACAGGAACACAACCAGCACACAAACCCCGTGCTCAGGGCTGCTCAGCACCCCGGTTCCCACTGCAGTCACTGGGCAGACTGGGCTGTGGTCAGGCAGCAGACAGGTAGAACCAGTACCTGAGGCATGACCGGGCTTGTTCAAAGTCTAAACTTCCTATTGCTCCTTTGCCCCTCTCCCGTTCACTTTCCCATAAACTCTACCTTTGTTTGACTCTCAGCACACCCTCCTATCCTGTCTTTCTGTTTTTTTCTCCCTGAGACTTCAGATATGCATTGCAAGATGTCTGGAACTGCCAGACTGTGTGGCACAATCCAAATATCACAGCATCAGGCAGGAGACAGCATCTTTCTCCAGCTGCAGAAGCACCATGTCTCTCTGTAGGTTCCTGGACACCGTAAACTTTCTGCACCAGACGTAAGGGTGTCAGGAAAGGTAGTGGTAATAATTTTTCCCAGTTTGAGCTACTAAGGAGATTTTTGGCACTGTGCAAAACACTCCAATTGCTGTCTGGGTGGGACACTTGCAAACTTCACAGAAAGCTCAACAGAAGCCCTAATGATTGAAAATACACCTGTCTGTAAAACATTAGTGCCTCTGATTCAAAGAAAGCCAACTTCAGTTGAGTAAACAGCAAAATTCAGGATAAGGAAATGTTCACTCCTGTATATCCACACTGGACCCACACTCCAGCTCCTATCTGTGGGCAATGTCCAGCAATTGTGTGAAGGTAAAAACTACCTAGCTGTTCTCTAACACAGCTTAATGGTGCTTTTCAGCAAATACGGACCAAACTGGCCTCTCCAGAGAGCCTTTCATCTTCTTAGAGCAGAAGACAAAACAATTCCTCCTTGAAATGGTCAGAGCTTGAGTAGCCACCTCCAGACTGCTCCTTATGTGACATGGGTTTGAGGCTGTCTGCTGAGATGTTGTGCTCCCAGTGTCTTGGGTAGATTTTTGTGAGTCCAGACCTGTGGGGGGGCAGAGTCCCAGATGAAGCAGTAAGGAAATCAGCTCTGCCCAGCTTTCCCTGGAAATAAGTGACGATCAGGAGCGCAGGCTCCTTCCTAAGAACACTGTTACAAGGGAAAAGATGATGTACGGTGCATCTTAAAAGTGGCCACTGAAAGCAATGAGACAAACCATTCTTGGTTCCTAACCAAGTCAATGCTTGTTTGTGCTGCAATTAGAGTGGGGTAATACTTGTTGCACATAGCACTATCCAAATTTCTCATAGAGATGAGTGTTGTGGAGCTGGGTAAAGCTCAGGAGCCAGCCCCGGTGTGATTGTAATTGTGAGGCACAGCAATCCTTTGAAACTGCTTTAGAGTGCAGGGCTGGAAAGGGCCTCCTGACTCACGTCCACTTACCTTCTGTTTTAGACAGCTTTGTCATCTAGTAGTTCTCACAAGCAAGAAACGCTCAGTCTCCAAGGGAAGGGGTTGTCCTTACAGTGTTCCGTCTGCAAACCTCTCCAGAACCTCCAGGCTCTGAGACGAAAAAATATCTGCTTTCTAACCTGTCTTGAATTTTGTCTAGCTCACACCCACTTAATTTTTGTCCAAAATTGCTCTTTTATTCAAAAAGCTTATTTTCTACTCCTAGCATGAAGAGGCTAGCCAGTGTATATGCCTCAAGTTCTCCCTGCAGCTCATCCCAAACTGCGGTGAGTGATGGTTAGAGCACTGGACCACCTAGCGCCATAGTTTTAACAGTGAATCTCACAAAATAAGAGAGATTTCAGAAATTCTTGGGGTGTCTAGAGAAGACTGCTGATTCCCTCTAGGACAGATTAGAGGGGCTACCCTGCTGTCCCAGCATCCCTGTTCCTCTCAGGCAAGGGTCAATATCAAAGAGGATTCTGCAATGGCCAGTGACTCTTTCTAAGTCACTTGTTTGCCAGCCATACTTGGCCAAAGTTTAGATAGGGTGAGAGGAAAGCAAACCTCCATGTTTTCAAGATCTGTTTGCTCATTTAGTTTAAAAGCCCATCTGTTTTCACCCCCCCCCAAACTCTCATGAAGCACCCCTACCATTTGCAATGCCTCCCCAGTCCCTAAGCCTTAAAGCCTTGCTGGTTGTCACTGCTGAATTGAGGCAGCTATTTAAATCAGGAATGGGGACTCCACTGATGCTCTCTGCTTCACAGATACAAAAGAAAGAGATCGACCCAGCTCTGAGAAGTTTATTAGCTGATGCAAGTATCACCCCATGCCATCTAAACCTCCAGGAAGCAAGTCAGATTGATGCTCCACTGATAAACATATCAGCAGCTGAGGAGCTGTGCACAGTGCAGCTCCCATAATTACTGACTCCGGTTCAAAGGCTTTTATGCAAAGGAACAATGGGCACCAAAACAGTTTTGTAGCCTGTTATGCACGACAGTGTTTTGCTGTGAAGGAAAGGCTTGCCCTGTCAGAGAAGCCTGCTTTTCATGTTCCTGTCCTCTTCACAGCACAGAGGTAATTCCTACCGGTAAGGAGGCTATTGTCCACCTTTT
The DNA here is from genome assembly GCA_013400315.1 of Bombycilla garrulus. NCBI lineage: Eukaryota > Metazoa > Chordata > Aves > Passeriformes > Bombycillidae > Bombycilla > Bombycilla garrulus. The sequence continues at coordinate 731,544 of VXBU01008276.1, forward strand.
GAGAGCAGAAGCCAGGGATGTACATGCTGGCTAAGGAGACAAAAAAAGATTTTAGTAAAAAGGGAAGTGCCAAGCAAAAAAAATGTTCTTCTCATTGCAAATCTGTCCCTATTATCAAAGGATTTCCCTGTCACCGGCAGTGCCTGTGATGGAAGTGACAGCTCCTTTGTTTTACCTTCACTGCCAGCAGTGGAGCACATCTGTGCATGTCATTATGTAGCGTGCAGAAGACATTTACGTTTTTTCCTTATGTCTATTTTTCCTCTTTGCTCACTGAGCTGAGGTTCTGCCTTTGAAAATAAGTCTGTGTTCAGCATCATTTGGAAAACTGTGAGATGTGAGCTGTTGCCTAGCCAGACCCTGCCATCTCAGGGTGCTCACAGAGCTGCTCTCACCTACATCAGAACCAGAACCAGCTTCTTGTGCAACTCTGCAATCAGCCATGCATATTATGACTGGGCAGTATTTACTTTGCAGAGGAGTGCTCTGTGTAAAGCATTCATGCCCCACTCACTCAGCAGTGCTGAGGCAGGACTCAGGGCAGCATCTCAGATACAGAGTGAGTCTCTCCAAGGTGCTTTCCAGCCTTTATGAAAGGCACGCCTTTTTCCAGTTCCCTGGGTTTCTTAGAACTTGCACCTTTCTACACAAAACTAGATTATCCCTTAGAGTCTTTCATCTCTTTACTGGGATATGATTTATTTTTAGTCAGTTGCTTTCCTTCTTGACCCCAGAACAGCAAAGCAGTGTATTTGCACAGCAGCCAGAGCTACAGAAAGTGCATCCATGTTATTACAGAAGAGCAGAATTCTGTCCCAAGTGATGGACTGCTTGGAGGGCAAGGGAGGAAATAAAGGGGCAGTGATTCTCATGGAGCCATCCCAGCAGGCTCCTAACACTCGTACTTTTCCAACCTCATTTCATAGCATGGCAGGGGTGATGTGAAATGCTCTGCTTCCTGACCAGCCAGAGAGGTTGTGCTGGAAGTTGTGATGGAAGTGTGGCTTTAAACCACCAGACTTCTTGTGCTCTCCTGCAAATGCTTGCTTGGATCTGTGGAGGTACAGGCAGGCTGATAGGCCAGGGTCACCTGAGTGTTTATCCACAGGCAGGGTCTCTGCAAGGCTGACACTGACTTCAGTGGTGAGGGTGCCTACAGCCAACATTCAAGAGTGTATGTGGGCAGGCTGAGCTGAATAACAAAAACATGAATTAGTTAGTAGTAGTAACATAGTATCTACTTCATATTGTGCATAATATTAATTTTCACTTTTCTTCCAAGTGCTGCAGCTTGCTGGCAGTCCATTTCTTCTCTGGGGCATATATTTATACTGCTTTGAAATATTTCTGGTAAATATTCCAGTGCAGATTTTTGTTATGACCTACACTGAACCCCAGGATTTCTGTAGGACAGAAAACTTCCCCTCTAGGAAACCATGAATTCTTTCTCTCATAAATGAAAGAAGAAGCATGGTGTGTCCACCTCTGAGGGAATTCTTTTCCCACAGACACAAGGGATCTTGAAAGGGATATCCTTTCAGCCAGGGCTCTTATGGTATCAGAGCTGCAAAGGCTGAAGGTGCAACTTGTTTATTTTCAGCAGGAAGGCAAGAATCCTGAAGATGACCAAATGTCATCTTGGTCAATGGTCAATGTGGTTGGGTTTCTCCAGGATTCATAAAGACTCACTGCTGAGAACAGGCCTGTGGTCCAGCAGCCCTGGTTGAATTGCAGTGGGTTATGCAAAATAGGACTGTTCCACACAGAAATCTATTGAAAAAAAATAATCTATCAAAATGTGAAAGTGTTGGTTAGATAATTCCTGGTCAGCACCAGCCTATAACCCTTTTATCAGTTACTGTGTGAGATGAAAAGACAGGTATGCACAGTACATGAAGCTGCATAGTAGCTGGGGCTTGCTCCCTGCCAGGAGAGTTTCCCAGGAGTAGAATGACCAAAGGCAACAGCTGAGGTCTCCAGCCAAAGGATATGTCTGGAAGAACCTTGCAGGTGGAAGCAATCTTGCAATGAGTCACCCTGGGCTCAGGTCTGATATCCCTGCCTAAAGAGGCAAAGGTAATTGTCTCTGATTAATGCTGGCAAACTTCTGTGAACTCCAGTGAGGATATGAAAGGACTGACATGCCTCTTTGAGATGGGGGTAAGATAGAGTACAGCCAAGTGTGGGAAGAAAGTTAAGCTGAGATGTAGTTTTTAATTACCAATAAAGCCATGCTCTAGAATAGAGGGTTGAGAGCAGGACTCGGTCTCTTCCTACTCTTTTATGATCCTTGATGTATAGAAAGGAGTTTAGGGAAGAGCAACCCGGGATTGCTGTTGAGTCCCATTTGTAGCATTTAAATGCTTGTGCTGCCCCCTCGCCCTTTCTTGCTCAGAGGCAGTAATTATTTAGACCACAGAGTCAGCCAGAGATTTCCAGTGGATGCCAATAAAACGTGGAAGGGCAGCATCAGTGAAGTCAGCGCTGATATTTAGCAGAAGAAAAGCTACACCTTTACTGGCTGTTTGTGTGGATGAGGAAGGAAGAAGGCTGTACCCCAGAGTGTGCTGTTTCCTCCTGAGGAACACCCAGGTGCTCAGCAGCCCCATTCTGGTCTCACCTCTGGAAAACAGAGAGGGGAATGGTCCAAGCCATGAGCCATGCCTGACAGCAAGTGGCGACAGGAGGCTTTCGTGCCCCTTGGATGCATCTGTCTGCACCTCAGTCAGGAGGCACGATGAGAGCTCAGTGCTGGTGAGCTTGCCTTGTCCAACCACATCAGCACAGACTTCAATGTGGGGTCAGACATGACTGCTCGGGCCACCAGCTGCTTACCCAGAGACTTTGACCTCCTTGGAAGCCTGTGCTGCTCATCAGCTGCTCTTGTCTACTGAAGTCTGCAGAGGTGTCTCAGTATTCAGAATGCCTCTTCCTCCTCTGCCCATCCTAAAACCATAGACTCAGAGAGGGATGCTGTTTCTCTACCCATAATTAAAGCTAGTTCAGACTCTTTATCTGGAAGAGTTCCTGCTGCTGCCAGACTTCCTGTGTGGTGTCCTCTCATCCACATGGGCTGTGGCTGTGCTAAAATAGTTCTGCCTGTACTGCAGGCGTCACGTGAAAGCAGCAGAACAAACACAAATGTCCCACATTCTGCCCTTTATTTTATCTGGGGACTTGATAGCTGGGGGAAGACCCCACGTTTCAGTCTTCCTCCTCTCCCGCCACGTCACCAAGGTGGCATATGCACTATTTAAGAAGCAATAGGATAGAGCTTCCTTTGAATCATCTCCTAACTTTGCAGACCATAGGACTCATGTTTCCTTCAACAACACTAAAGTTTGGAGATACACTTTTGCTCTCAATGAATACTGTTTCTCCCTTAATTACCTGAACCCTAGAGCTGGAGGTATAACCAAGAGAGTTTGATTTTCCAATTCTCTATGGAAACTCACAGAAGGCAATAATGGAGAGTGGTACTTGGACACATTTCAGGACTTGTATCCCATTTGGAGGACCATGAGAAGAAGCATTGTGGTGTTCCTGGCAATAACCCTTCCCCTGCTGTGGCACCCTGTGAGTACCAGTTAATGAATGTTTATCATACCTCATGGAAGGGAAGAAACTCCATTTTGCAAATGGCAAAAGGAAGTCATCCACTCAAAACTGCACAGGGAAATGATGTTAAAGCCTGGGATAGCACTTCCAGGTTTCTGATGACCTAAATTATATTTAGACTTACCTTCTCCCTCAACACCTAATGCAGTATCTTTATTATCCAAAAAGAGATGTTTGGAGATAGTGAATAGGTGCACTGCATGTAAAGCTAGGATACTGCCATTACTGGTACTCACAAGGCAAGCAGGCACTGCAGGAAGTCCTTTTCCTCCCAAAGTATGGTTGTATTTGATTTATTAGCACAGAGTCCCTGTACTTCAGGTTTAGCATCCTTTGACAGAACTTTCATACATGTAAGCCTTTACTGTTAGATGCTATTATTCTATAAATCTATTTGGCTTACAAGAAAGAAACCAAATCATCCTGCAGAAGATATCACAACATTAGATATCCTCTCCTACCTTCCCTTCAAATGCTGCCCAGATAATATTCCAGGGTGGTTGACATCTTTCATCTGTTCTATGTTATTAAAACCCTTTAGCAAGTGGAATGAAAATGCCTCTGTGCTATGTATAGCACCGTGTGTACAACTATCCACGGCTGGGAGTACAGCCTGGGCACCCACACTTGGGTCTTTATGGTTTGGGTTTTGCAAGCCTTTTTTTCTCCGTGCCGGCCAAGCCTCTGGCTGGCTGGTGGCATTGGCACTTTGCAAGAAGCCTGCTGCTCTCCTTTCCTGGCAGAGGTTTCACAGGCTTTCAAAGTCTCCCTCCACTGCGGTTATTAAAGGCTTTTGTTTATCTTGTGAAATCTGCCCTGTGAATGCTGACACTGACTGAAGCGCTGGGAGAGTTTCCCTGACTCTTCCTCTCTCTGTCTCTCACGGGTCTATTCCCATGAAAATGATCTCAGGTGTGCTGTGCGTCATCAGCCTGCCCCGGGCGCTCCCCGGCTTACTGGCAGGGAAGATGAATGCGCTGTTTCTGAAGCGCTGCCCGTGCTGGGTGATCCTCATGCCTCCGCTCTGCGGAGAGCCATCCCAGCGGCTCCGGCCACGGCGGGCACCGGCTGTCCCCAGGCACACGGCGCTCCCGAGGCGCGCTGCCCGGCAAAGGGCTCCCTGCAGGAGAGCGGCTAGGGCTCTGCAATACCATCCGAAACCCGTGTGCTCTGCCGGGCCAGCATTTTCCCAGCCTCTCTCCCATCCCGCCCTGCAGGGATGCAGCCTCTGACGGGAAAACCGAATCCTCCCACGATGAGCTCTCCTTCAGCACGTGATGCTGACTTTCCCTTTTGGATGAGAAAGGATCTCAAGTCTGTGGGGCTGAGGTGTTGACGCACCTTCCAAGGGAGATCCCAGCTATATCCCTGTGTCCCTGGTGCCACTGAGCAATGCAACCAGGTGTTTACCTGGAGCAGAGGGTTAAGCCCGGTGGCAGGGTGAGATGCTTATGAGAATGGTTGAGGAAGGGGCAAGCCCACAGCATGAGTGCCCTGAGCTCCCTGCAAAGTTTAACATTTGTGGTGGCACCACTAGCACAGGCGTTCACATGTAGGAAACTGCTTGGGAATCACCAGTGCTGTCCCCACCAGGACATTCCACCATGCCGCCAACACAATAATTGTGGCAGTGCAGGCACAGGGAGGGGGCTTTGCTGTCTGTGACTGATTCGCTGAACTGCGCTCTCTTCCACCCTCACCACCAGCAGAGCCAGGTCCCATGGGTGGGCTCCTGTTGCCAGCTGGGGAAGCAGCAGGCATCAGGCCTGGCTCTGAGGCTGCCACTGCAGTGCTTCCTTCTGCGCTGAAAGCCTGGGGAAGGTTTCAGCAGTGTCTGGCTCGCTTTCTGAGAAAACAAGGAAAGAGAGCTTTACCCTAGACCCTGGGAAGCCCGTGTATTTTCATTGTATTTTAATTTTAAGAGATTGTCTGCCCCGCCCAAGATTATCTCATGGGAAAGAAAAGCCTGGCTCAGTGACTCGTGGTGAAACTTGTCCCCGAGCCAAATTTCTTTGCACCTGATGTTCCTCCATAGCAGCAGAAACCAGAGTATTTCAGTTCACAACACTGCCTTAGGGGTAGTGCTGGGGATAAGGGGTTGGAGGGGGAGGATGGGACCCACATCTCCTCCTGCTCCTCCAGAACAAGTCCTGCAAGTTTGGATGCCGAGCAGCTCAGTCTGGGAGCTGGAAAGGGCATGGTGTCACCCTGGGAACAGGGATCACGTGGGGCTGCAGCACAGGGAACCTGTCTCAGGGATAAGTTGAGACATACCCTGCCCTCTTGTGCAATAGGTCTTTGCAAGTACAATGCTGTATTTATACGGTGGGAACGGGGAGCCCAGGGCTGGACTCTGCAGAGGCATGAGTAAGCAGCTTCCAGGAGGCCCAGGTGCCAGCTGGGCCAGCTCTTTGATTCCTTTTCTGGGAGCAGATGCAGAGTAAGTGCTGGGCATCAACCAGCATTCTCCAGGAAGAACAGTCTTAGAGCCATATTGCAAAGTTCGAGTGGTTTCTTTGGGTAGATCTCCCAGGCTCACTACAGAGCGACTTAGCACGGTCGAAGAGAGGCAGTGATGTAAAGCAGACCCAAGATGTACAAGCAGCCCATGCAGCCAAGGACAACATCCTGGACAAAAAGAACTCTCAGCAGAATGGAAGAGCAGCAGTTCAGTTAGCACACAGGCCGTGAGAGGACGAACATTCCTTGTGGTGACAGCATCTGTCTGAGCAGTGCCTCTGCTCCCTTCTGCTCTTCTGGTGTTCCCATGCTGCTCTTTGAGAGGCTGCAGAAAGGACCATGGGAAAGGACCAATCCAGCCTAAATTAGGGGCAGGAAGGCAATAACAGCAAAGTTGAAGCAGATTGCTTAGTTGCCACTACAGCTGACAAAAGACAAACCAAGCTTCCAAGCTGGGCCTAATGGATAGATAATGTTAAACTTGGAGCAATCTGAAGAAAAAAGCCAGTTAGCACCTGAGGATTAAATTGGGGAGTGTTAAGAAAGTGATAAGGTTGTTAATGCAATCACACCCCTCTCAGGAAATGGGGGGAGGATGCCATTCAGAGGTAATTTGCATTTCAGCAGGGTTCCTCCTGCTGGACTCATATGTCAGCTCCTGACCTGGTAATAGTTCAGCCTGTCCCTTCAAATTAAATAGGATGTAACCTACAGGGCATAAAGATCTCCAGAAGGACTTTCAGACTTGCCCTTTTGGTGCTGGAAGGAGGATGTGCTGAGTCAAATGAAACTTGGTATATTATTTTGGGGTTTAATTCCCAGTCAGAGTTAAGTGGAAGCTGAGGAAAGTGTTGCTGGCTGGAAATCTTTCTGGCACAGCTGAGCCCATTTAGGGTGCGATGCATAAAGAAAAAGGAAACTAAAGGGTCGTTTCCATCCTGTGTCCCTACTGAGCTGACATCCAAGCTCAGGTCCTTTGGACATGGCAGCTGAGAGTGGCAGCAAGCACACTGGCTTCATGTGGATTTACAAAACACGGTGTGTACCTGTACAGCAGTACTTGTGCTGTTACCTATGCTGGGTTTCAACCTGCAATCTCCAGTACAGGAAGGACTCTGCTGGATGCAAGGATATGCTGCAGTCTGCTGTCCAGGATCCAAGTCAGAGCCCTGAGCAAAAAAGAAGGTACTAGAGAGTTTCTACCCTGTAGGAATGTTGGTGACTTTAGCATTTGATGCTGAGCTTTGTGCTATGGCACAAGTCAGATCAATTAATCATAAGGATCCTTTTTGGCAGGAAAGTAAGCAGCACTTGTGAGGAGTTGTGCTGGCCTAGCAATGGACTGGGCTAGCTTCACCCAGCCTGGTGGGGTGGTTTGTGTTAGCAACAGTCTCCCAGGAACTCCTCTGTGCTCTCAGCAGCATCTGAAAATACAGGTCAAGCAGCACTGCAAGGCAGAAACAAGCCCAGACTCTGCCAAAGCCAGGCAGCAGCACAGATCCAGTACTGCACCATAAGAGGGTGAGAGCAAGGCTGTAAAGACACCTCAGGTGGCTTTGGTAGGAATCTCCATTTAATGAGATAGATTCACCCCCACACACCCAGGAGTTCAGCTTTGTTCACGGATTTCAGGGAGTTTAGAGTGCTTATTGTGCGTATGACAGGATATGGCTCAGTGGAATGACTCACTCCCTATAAAGTTAATTCACACTTTGCTGCTATTTCCATTCACAGGTGCTTCTGTAAGATTTAGTGCCAGGAAGCTACAAAGTTGGGAGCCAGCTCCAAATATTCCCACAGGTTACTTTACCTCTAGTAAACAGTGGTCTGTAGAAGGACAGTGTGATTGAGGACTTGGTAAACAACCATGCCCCCTCCCCCCAAAACAAACCCAAACAAATCCTAAAAGCCCCAACAACCTCCTCACCCAAAACACAAGTTACCAAATAATGTTTTGTTGGCAGTAATTTCCCATTCCCTTCTAATTTCTGATTTTGCTCATTACCTCTGCTACACTGTTTTTTTGTCCATTCTCTTTCCTAGCTCTCTGCTGAACCACCCCACTCCTGCCTCATCAACCTCGCTTTCCACCCCTCTGACACTGGAGCAGTTATGGGGCCCCACATCTGGACAGGCAGGAGTCCTGACCTATCTGTAATGCTGAAGACAGGGCTAAAAGGTGTTATCCTGTGAGCTGTCTTGGACAGAGCCTTTGCATCCTATGTGGCACAGGCAAAATGTTTCAGCACTTGAGCAGTGTTTAACTACCAAGGCAAGTTAAGTGAAGCTGGTTGCTAAATTACCCATCAGCCTAATGACAGAGCAGCATGTTGTCATTAAGGCTCCAAATGCAAGTCCTACAAGGGCTTGGCCCAGTGAGTGCTGGGAGGGCCTCCTGATTGGTCCCTGGATGGTGGCTTCTAGGGAGAGGCATTGCATGTTTGCTACTCCATCCCCCTCAGCAGCCTCCATGCTGAGTGGCTACTGAGGTAGAGAAAGATTAACTGAGGTAACAGAAGGAACCTGGAAAGTTTCAGCTATGAGGGGATTTTTACCATTGCTGGTAGGGGTTAGAACATGGAGTGAGAAGTGGGGCTGTTTCCCTGTTACACATATTGTCAGTAAAATGGAGTAACTCCTTAAGCCCAACTTAATTTGCACTGACAAAATTACAAACACAAATTGTGGACATTAAAAAATTTATTTGAACAAATTTCAGACACAATCACATAGGAAGAAAGTAGCTCTCAGTACAGTTTCTTTTCCAGAATGAAATAACCCCTGTTTCATACCAAGCTACTGCAAGACAACCCTTGCCCTCCTCAGCAGGAAGGAGGCTGGTGTTCTCTCCACCTGTGGATTTGCTCCACAGGGACATGGCATGCTCTTTGGCAGGTCACACCACAGCCCCTGGCCTCACAGGCTAAAGAAATGTGTAAAGACCCAACAGACAAACTGAACTAGTGATCCAGCAAAGGTGCCTGCACAGGTAGGATATACACACAGGGATGCATTGCTGAGTGAGAGCTTTGTCGGGAAGTGGTGTCCTACCTAGACCCGTGTCAGACATGTCACCTCTAGTTACTGTCTCTGTGCTCACCATCTCTTAGGACTCCTCACAGGACTCAGATGGCATTTCAGTTGGAGGAGTCCTTTCAACATTCAGCTCATTTTGCTGCACCATCCTTTCAGGTCTCTGAGTCTTATCCTAGAAGCAGCTACAAGGCTGTGGGCCACTTCCCTTCACAGGAAGGCTTCTCCACCTCTTTCATCCTGCAATACTGCCCAGGGAGACAGCAGTCTTGTCTCACATCCTGGGAACTACATAAGCTGCGCTACAAAACCAGACTGCTGTGAGAGATGCTCACAGGCATTTGCTTGGAGGCAGACTGCATTACTCACATTTGCCTTGCTACAGGCTCGCTAGCTCACCTATGCTTGCTTTTGGTCTAGGGCAAACCGTCCACAGCTATTTCTCTTTCTGGCACATTACTCCAGAGTGTCCCCAGAGTGATGGGCCGTGGCCAGATGCAGAGAACCCCTGAGTGTCAAAAGCATTGCTTGACAGACCTGTCACACTCTCTGCTACATAAACCAATATGAAATGTCTCTGCAAAAGAAGATTTAGAAGTTGATGCAAATTCTGTAATAAAATATAATAAAATGTGAATAGACTCTGCAGGATATTAATCCCCTGAGAAACAGGTAAGAGAGGAAGGGAGTGATACAAAAGAAATTATTTTCTCCAGCATAAACTTCATGGATTTCCTTTGCTCTTGATTTCAGCAGATCAAGCAGTGACTTTTAAAAAAGGGAAGCATAGCAGAAAGAAGCCCTGAGTCCTCTGTTCCTGTTCTGCAGCCTCAGGAAGAACAGTACAAGGTAAATTCCATTCTTCTGTGTAGATCTAAAATGGAGGATTTTACTAATGAGGAGGAACTCTCTCACTGCAACCCCCTCCTTTTGATTCAGAACTGAATGTATAGACAATATTACTTTGAAATTCGTATCACTAGCAAAATTTTCAGGTCCGTAAAGGTTTCCTTGCATATTAGCATCTCAACTAAGTAGAATCACAACTTCCATTTAACGACATTCATTTTTCTTTCCTTCTCCATCTACCTTTCTTCATTCCATCTTTCTCCTTTCTATTTGCTTACTTTTCTTCCTTCTCTCTCCATCTACATTTGACCCCTTGGTAGTGTTATAAACCCTTTGCTGACACAGTTTTTTCTCTGCTAGACAGAGCCACTCCTCACTGCTCCTCACCTCCTCTTTCTTTTGAAACACTACACACACAAAAGGCCTTTCAAAGTTGGTCCCCAGGTCCACAATTACCTCTTAGGACAGGACTATAACACTGGCACCCAGTGGACTAGAGAGTCCTCTCAGAGAAGGTTTTGATCAAAGTATTGCTGTAGCTCCCAGTGCATTTTCTCTTCAGCCTGCTAATGGCTTTTATTTAGGAAATACCTTCTCAAGAGTACTCCTAGTACAGGGCCTTTAAGAAAGAGTGTTGCTTTTTCACAGTCAAGTGAATTCTACCTATTTTAGCAAATGGAATCAAAGGGGGAACCCAAGTCTCATGTCACAAACTCTTTACCCCATGCCTGACCACACTGCAGTTGCACATAACTGCCCCTGCCCTCCTCCCTGCCATGTCTGTAAACCAGCCAAATCACAGGCTGATTTCAGAAGTCCCTCATGTTTATTATGCTGCATCAGAACTCTGAAAGTGTGTGAGCTTCAACCAGAAAACCGGTCATTTTGAACAATGTAAGGAACCTGCCTGTTCTGGGTACTGAGTCTTGATGTATTAAAGGCTCCCATTAGTCTGGGACACTACAGACATGTCCAGCAGGTATTATAGCTGCCTAGACCGTTCCACATCTCAGCACAATGGAAATCTAGTTCATGTCTCCTAGGCATCTGATACTGTACCCAGCAAGAGACAGGTTTCCAAGCCCAGCAGCTTATCATACCCTCCTTGCTGGGGCCATAGGAGCAGTCACTCCAAGAAGGTGCAGAACCAATACTGGCATCGGGTGCTTCCTTTCCCCTCCCTCAAAGAAGCTTCAGACAAAGCAAAAGAACTTCTTCCAGCGGCACTTAGAGAGAGTCTTGATGCCTTTGGCAGTCATCTTCTTTTCCTGACGTGCCTTGTGCTCAACACCGCTGACAATGGCCATGTCAAAAACTTCTTTAAGGTTCTTCTGGGTCAGTGCTGAGCATTCCAGGTAGGCTTCAGCCCGGATTTTATCAGCTAGACCTTCTGCCTGGGGCCGGGGCACGGGCTTCACGTGGTAGCGATCCAGGCTGATGAGGACATTGACATCGTCCCGCAAGTCTGCCTGTGTCCCCACCAGCAGCACTGGCGCCCGGGGGTTGTGAGTTCGTATCTCAGGGATCCATTTCTCTGTAATGTTTTGGAAGGAGCTTGGGTTCACCACACTGAAGCAGACAAGGAAGACGTCGGTGTCAGGGTAACAAAGAGAGCGCAAACAGTCAAAGTCCTCCTGCAGAAAAAGGAGGGGGAAAAAAAATCTTCACTGGACTGCTCTTCTAACAGCATGATGCTGCAGTAGTTTTTCTACAATTAGGATAGCAACAGAAGCGGGGCATTGTACTGGCTGTGTGGCATGGCACGTTTCAGACAGAAGTTTCAGAGTTGAAGGCATCTGCCATTCACTTATCTGTGACTGCCACACCAGCAAATGGCTGGTGCTGGACAGTGCATTTCCTTTCTTCCCAGTTAAACACTGCCTTCCTCAAAGCCTGAAAACAACCCCTGTCCCACAGGACCAGAGCTGACAGCTGCCTTGATAGAGCTTACCTGTCCGGCAGTGTCCCACAGCTGAATCCGGACTGGAGCTCCATCCACGAGGACCTGCACTGTAGCAGAAGGAGAATAAGGATGAGTCTGAAGCAGCTGGCCAGTGTACACACATACACACATACAGGCTTTTCCTGAACACTCTGGTTCATACCCTGCTGAACAGACTCACTGAAATCACTCACGTCTCCTAACTGAGCATCCTCCCAAACCTCACTAAGACTGTTGAAGTTTGCACTGGAAACATTTAGTGAACTGCAGTAGACCTGATTTTGTTAGCTCATGTGTTTTGTACTCTTCAGAATTTTGAAAGAATAGTTCCACGTTACTGGACAACTGCTCCTCTAGACAAGTAGGGCCCTTAGCCAAACAGTTCCTGAGAACCACTTGTTCTTCTTCCACAACCCAAGAAATAAGATAAAGATAAAACCAGAGAACTTCAGCAACTTGCTCCTATCTTCTTGGCCAAGCAAATTCAAATCAGTCTCCATCAAAAAAGCTATTGGAGATTTTTCCCATCCAGACCAGAAATTTGACCTTAAAAACATTACATGAGTGTCCTAGCTAAGGAAAAACCCACTTTTGTAATGAAGAAGCTATTAAGGAAATAGTGATGAGTGAAATCCCTTTCAGAGACTATCCACACACTGAAAAACTGCTGAGTTACACATGTAAAGTTTGCTTCCATTTCACTCCCTAATCACAGTAAGCCTTCATGTGGTATCAGCTGACTCAGACTGAGGGCTGGCAGGACCTCTGATGGCAATCAGGAATGAAACTGTTAGATGTTTAAGTGCACAGACACCACAGAGATTAGCCAGGAACTGAGGAGAGGGGAAAAAAGGGTTGTGGAGCTGGAAATCACTTGGAAAGTCCTGACAAGGTGGATGGGGCTGTGCTTGGGTGCATAGAGGCAGATCATGGCTAAGGTGGCAATGGCTGGCACTTCACATGAACTAGCAAAACTCCACTGCTGTATGCAGGGAGGAGGCTTTATTGTCCTTTTTGTTAAAAAAAAAACCCCAAAACAACAACACCAAACCAAAAAGCCCCCCAAACCCCACAAACAAAAAAATCTCAAAGCAGGTTTAATCATGTGTGATTCTTGAAGTAATTCATCAGGTGAGAAGTGACAGAAACAAGAGTGTTTAACACAAGCTTTTGAAGGAGAGTACTCCTCTCTGAAAGCAGTCTGGAAAATAAAAGAGACACACAGACAGAAAAATGAACTGAAGTTTGGTGGGAGAGCAGCACTGGAAAAAAATGAAGGGGTGGGTGCGTCCACCACAGTGCCACTCCTCGCAGCGTAGCTGAAAGTCATTGCCTCCGTGTGACTGGGAAACGGTTGGGTTGTTACCATATCTTTGCCCCAGAGGAGGAAGAGAAACCTGTTCCTGATCAAAGAACCTGCTAGATCCTGACTTGATCTTCAAGGCAGCAGCATTTGACTTTCTAGTATCTGGTTTTCTCTGTCTCACAAGTGCACTGAGAGAAGGAATTAGCATCTCTGAAATGTCTTGCCCTCTTCAGAAGAAACTCACCACATATATTAGCTACTGCTCCAGCGCTTGCACAAAGTTTCACCCCATCTGCTGCTAGCTTGAGCTACGCTAGCAACTCTGCAACAGCCCTCCAAATACCGCCCTCACAAGGTCCACACCCTCAGGATGAGGATGGATCATGGTACAATAGCGAAGGGGCTGGCAGAACAGGATAGCCTGGTGGAGAAAGGTCACCAGGTACACATTTCACTCAAGGCTGCTCTACCTAGCAGTGACACCCAGCAGGAGTGAGACAGATGTATGTGGCTGGGTCACTGTCCCAGAGATGTTCCCCTGACAATGCAACACCTTCTCCTATCTTGTTATTGGCATCACAGTCCCATGACCAGGATTAAAGTTAGAATTTAAACTGCTCAGTTCTGCTGGCTGTTTCAATGGCAGGTTTTCCTCAAAAGTGGAAGGTATTGGGTTGAAATTTCTGTGTTGGATCCTGAACCATAATATATGACTTCAGGAAGGGACTTTCTTCAGGCTTATCCAGGGTAAGAGTAGGGGTGGGAAGGGAAACTTGTCTGGTTTTCCATTTCCTCCCAATAAGCAGAAAGTGAACTTCACAAGATAGCTTTTTAGAGGTTTTGATTTCTACCAGTTACAAATCCTATGAACCTCTGAAGTCAGACTCAGTACTGGGACATCCAGATTTAGTCTAAGCTCGTGTGCGGCTACCTTCAGATTACCTGCTATTAATAAGGGAGTCTCTGCACTCATCTTGCTGTCACCCTTCTGGACCATTTTTTATGGATTTGCCCTTCCAAAAAAGTACAGTCTAATAACTACAGTAATTTTAAGCCTCTCTTAGTCTAATCCATACACGTGAATGTAAAGAGTGCAGAGGGCAAAGTAACCTTTCCCTCAGAGGACCCATGATTCCTTATATCTGTTCACAAAAGGGCTTCTGCACAGTGAACAGCAGCATGTTCCCAGTTCAGTTCCTTCAAGTGACAGTGGAATAGCTTGGAAAAGGTCAAGGTAAATCAACAGCTCTCAGAATGAGCAACTGAGGGGAGACATTCAGACAAACAAAACACTCCCTCCAAGCACCCCTAAGACTATGACACATTAGACGTCTCATTCCTGGTCTGACTTGAGCACATCTCTAATCTACCAATCTACATTGTGTTTCTTCATATCAAATGAAGATAAGAAATCTTTCAAAGGGCTTTGTATTCTCCTGGGTTTTAGAAACTGGAGCCCAAAGGAAGAGGAGTGTAGAACAAGAACAATGATAGCATTTACAAAAGTGGAAACTAATGAGAGCTCATCAACTTGCAATTCTAGCCAGACTTTTAAAGCTCATCAACTTTTTGACAACCTCTGTTCAATGCTAACTTCCCCAGACATACAGAGAAAAGGATGGTTTTCCTGAATATCAGCTGAAGCTAAAATCACAGGGTTACACTGTAGGCTACTTCTGAAGCTAAAACTACCAGAAACAATAAAAAACCCAAAAACCTAAGCCCCCTTCTATTTAGTCAAGAAAACACCACAAAACCAGGAAGGTGCCTAAGCTCACAGAACTTGCAAATCAACTCGACAGTTGCAGAACGGAGGACCTCCACCGGCTAAACCTCACAAAACGTCGGAACGAGTGGGTCCGAGTCCCAGAAATCCCTTCGGGCTGCGTGTCCGCAGGCTGCGCAGCCCCGCACGGAGCAGCCCGTGGCCTCGGGAGCGCCCGCGTCCCGAGGGTTCGCTGCTCCGGGCTGGATCCTCCCGGCCGTCCCACGCCCCGCGCAGCTCGGGCGGGCACCTACCGGAGAAGGTGTCGAGGGCGGTGGGCTGGTACTCGTCGGGGTACCCGTTGGTGGTGTAGCTGACCACCAGGCTGGTCTTGCCCACGGCGCCATCGCCCACCAGCACGCACTTGATTCCCAGCTCCGGGCCGCTGCCCCGGGGCGGGCTGTGTCTCCGTAGGGCGGGCGCGTAATCCAGGAGCTCCTGGGGAGGCATGGCAATGGCACTGACGGTGGCACCGCGGACTCGGCAGGGCTCAGCGTGGGGAGCGCCGCGGCGGGGCCGCTGCCATGCTCCTGAGAGAGGGCTGCTGTCAGGACTGCCGTGCGGGGCCACCCTCTCCAGCCCGCCGAGCTTCACTCCCCATCACTACACCTGCCACCCTGCGCACAAAACCAGCCCCTATTTCCCTAGCCCCGCCCTGTCCCGCCCCGCCGGGAGGCGGCCGGGCCCACCCCTGCCCTGCCTGGCCCGGCTCTGCCCGGCCCGGCCGCCTCCTCCCGCGGGTGAGGGTCCCGCTGCCGCACTCCCATGCCCCGCGATGCGCCCCCATTCCCCGCGATGCACCCCGCCTGCCCTCGGAATTTCGGCGGGTGCCTCGCCGTGCCATGAGCCGCGCACACGCGGGAAAGCCACACTCCATCCAAGTCGCCTCCGTTTCCTTTTCGAAAGAAGCAGCTCCACTGTCCCATTTGGGGCATCTGTGATTTCTACCATGAAATCGTGACAGAAATACAGCCAACAGTGCTGGTCAATACTGTAAGGACAATATAAAACAAATGGCCAAAAGCCGTCACATCTGTTAGCTGTGTGATTGCCATCACTGGGTTCCTGGGGCCCAGCCAAGCTGTTGCTACCCGCTGGCAAAAGCCACAAAGTGTATTTTCCCAGCTGCACGGACAAGTGCAGGAGTTCCCAGTCTGCTGCCTGTTTTTCATATTCACCTCTGGTAGCTCACACACCACATTGTGCCCTTGGCAGCTAAGAAGACGGCTCCATCCCTGCCCTGAGGAGCTCCCCGTCTAAAGAAGAATGACTAAACAAACAGAGGAGTGGGAACGCACCACTTAAAAGGAGAGATACAGCCACACTATCTCAGCCATCACTGCACGCCAGTGTAGCACTTCCAAATGAGTGGAAACACTGGAGGGAAAGTATAAATGGCTGCAATACCCAATATTGCAACGTTAGCTTTGAATGTGGAGCTGCTTCCTAATGGAGGAGCTAAACTCAGGCTATCAATGAACAACACTCAGTTACTGTGATGTCCTTCATGGTCCTCTCAGCAAGGCAAACCTGTCTGCACTAGGCAGGTTTGTGCTGCGAGCAGCTGCTGATTAGCAGTTCATGAGTTTGTCTGGCTGTAGTTTGCATCCATGCTGAGAAGATACAAAGGTGTTTCACCTACACTGACATTGAACTTGAGAATAAATCTTTAGGTCAGGCACAGACTAGAGTGCTTTGCCCTGTGGTTGACAGAAAGTCATAAGCACTGCAACCCTTCAGGTTCAGTGGACAAAGCACGTCCACTCTTTGGAGACAGCCAACAAGCTTCCTGGGAAGTGCAAGAAGGCTTTTCCTCTGCAGTTTTCTCTAGCAGTTCACTTTAATCAACCCTGTATGTGTTTTTACACATAGCACAGCCTTACATTTCTACAGCTACAAAAAATGGGGATGGTATTGGAAACCAGGCTGCTGCAAAAACATGTGCCAGATAGTCTTGCTACAGCAAGTGGCTGCTATCCCAAGGGACTGGCGTGCATTAGACTGGCTTTTTCCAGTGCCATGCTCTTCAGTGCTAGTTCAGAGCCAGGTGACAGCTGAACTGCTCCAGAAAAGGCAGGATGTGCTGGCGCTGGTGATACTCCACAGTGTGTGAGGTGTGGCAGTGCCGCCAATGGGACCGGCAAGGACATGCTACACTGGAGCCAGGACAGGCAGCACAGCAAGCGAGGATCCTGTAAAGCTTTCCCAGTGCATTTCAGACACTGGCTGACTTTCTGTGAACTATGACATTTCCATTTAATCAGAAGAAATGAATGTAAATGAGGGATTATTCACCAAATTGTTCACTGTTAGCAGGGACAAGAGATGAACAGAAGCTGAAGCTCCCTATTTGCTGTTTACTTAGGAATGGGTCTCCTTTAAGAAGACACACTGTTGCCCCACTGTTGCCCCACTCCAAGGATCCAGCTCTTTTTCTCTTATTCCTTTCTTAAAATCTCTTCCTTCTGGGACTATGCTCCTTTTCACTTGAAGTTTCTGACAACCGTTGACACACACTTAATTTGTCAATGGGCTTAAGTGATTTTTAATCTATATTTAAACTAAGAGATTAAGCAAACAAACAGGGCTGTTCCCACGGATTCATTTCTCAGGTCTTGCCTTGGTCCTGACAGCTAAGAGAGGATGCAGATTTAGTTTCACAATGAAGACAGCAGTCAGATATTTTGGGTTTGCTAGATTTTTTTGTACAGTTTTGGCATTTTTGCAGTGAAAGTCTATCCTATTCCCTGAGCTGCTTAACCAAGGGTTCTGGGGACTGGCTCTGCCTATGTAGGTATCATTAGGAGAGCCCCATTGTGTGCACTGCTTGCCTGATGTGCTGCTCTTCCAAAATCAGCTGTGCCTGGGTGGGAAATACGCAGTCTGCAAGGATGCATTTGGCCTCACTCCCAGGAATTATAATTAGTACAAATTATGATGGTATTTCTCATTATGTGAATTCCTATCCACCAGGAATTAAGTGCAGAACATCAAACTCTTTCCAGGCAGATCAAATACAGGTTTCAGGTACTGTTAGTGTTTAGCCATTACTCAGCTGGGCTGCGCTATCTGGACTGCACAGAAAAGCTGCTCTACTAAACTGATTTACAGTGGAAACAGATTTCTATATTTAGGCAGTGTGTGATTGTCACCACCAAACAAACTTTATACATCTGTACAAAGTCCTGTTATTAAACCCCCCAGTTATTTAGAGGAAGATGCTTCTTCTTCTGCCTATTTCTATTAATTGTAATAATTTTTCTCACTACTTCTGAGGCAGGAGAAGTCCACTTGTGGACCAAGTCAAGAACAGTATATAAGCCAATCTGGATGAGAAGGACACGTGGACTTGTCCCTTGTGAGAATGAAACTACAAATCATCTCAAAATATTCTGTATAATTTCCCTTCTAAAGTGCAGTGTTATAATACTGGAAAATGGTGACACTGGGCTTTTTTGCAGATAGTGGTCCTGATTTTCAACACTGGCAACATTGTATTCTGCCTCCTTGGTTGATATTCTGCTTCCCAGTCTTGTGCGAAAGTCACAGAGTGGAAGCCATTATCATTTTTGCAAAGCCTACTCATGTTGCCTCAGAAAAAGCATTGTATGTTATGAGAGGTGGCAGGTTTAAAAATAGCATGGCTCCCTTCTCTCCAAGGGAAAGGAAAAAAAAATTATCAGCCCCTCCTAACATGGTAGTGAGCAAACCCAGCCTTCAACATTACCTGTGTTTGTACAAGTGGGCTGCATATGTCAATATGGTTCCTTTACAAATGATGCCCTGGGATCACATTTCTGAGTCTGTTCACAGTGCTGCACAAGAGAAACCCTAAACAATGAGAAATGGGGGCACAGTGAGAGCAGTTGACAATGCCACCACGCACAGGGCAGGTGGGTGGGGATCTAAATTGAGAAGGGGCTAAACTGGAGTGCAGGCGCCAGAGCAAACTGGACCCCGTGATGTTAAGAGACACTCTGAGGAAATCGAGGTACAGCCACTGCCCAGCTGGTCGAATTCGAATTCGTAATTGCAAGCAATGACACAACCAGTTCTGAGTCACCCAGTGTTTGTCATGCACCTGAGTGTGCATCCTCCCTGGGAAAAATCAAGCCTAACTATAATTACCACTTAAAAGGAGTGACAAAAGCGTGAAGACAAGAGCCCGAGTCTGGTTTTCCCTTGTGGTGTGCCTTGTCTACTTACTGTAACCTCCAGGAAGTGATGTCAAACGCTTCTTTGTATCATTTTCTATCAGAGGCAGACACAGACGCAACACAATGTTAGTGAAACATCAGGCTGTACTCATTCACAGAAAAAATATGACAGGAGAAATCCAAGGAAGAAATATTCTAGTACTTGCTTTCCTATATGGAGATTTCGATTGATAGGAACTCCATAGTTTCTGAGTCTACAGCAACAAAAGCGCTTTGCAATTCTATAGCAGCTAATGGATACTTCTAGTGGGAACAGGAGATATGTGCTTTTGAAATACCTAGGGCGGGGGGAAAGAAAAGGAGAGAGAAACAATGTTAGAATACGGCTCCCACTATCCTGGCCTCTGAACTTCTTCATTGCTCTTTGGAAATAAGTCTCTGTGCATCTGATCCTGGGAGATGCACAGAGATGTTCTGTTTCATCTGTTCACTGCCACTCTTGTTAAGTGTGGAGGCAAAGAGCCACAACAACAATATTGTTCTACATTTTCAAATTAAAGAATAATAAGTTTAAATGAGAAGAATAATGCCACTAGCTTCAAAAATAATTTCTTAAAAGTTCCCAAGGAAGACAAGCACCTTATTGTACTAAGTCCCTTTCTCAAACTCAACTTCATCTCCTATCTGACTTGTTTAGGAACTACTCCTGCCTATCAGACATGCTATGAATAATTTAGAAATGTGTTGCCATCTGCTGGAGAAAGGATATATTTTAATACATCAACTGATGAATATGAAAGAACAGGCAAAGTTTAAGGCATTCAAAGACTTTCTTTAAATCTGAAAGAGAAACGGCAAATTTCAGACTAAAGACAGGTTGGAAGACAATGGCCTGAGCTTAATTTAATTATGTCGCTCGCACACTTTACACAAAAAGAGGCGCTAACGTTTAACAGGAATGGGTGAGGGAATTAGCAAGAGAAAGGTGATAAAGTTCATATCCCCCCTGTGAAACAAGGAAAGGCAGGCAGTTAACACTAAACAGTGAAGGGCTGGGTTGAAGAGAGATCGGAAAACCATAAAATGCCGTAAGATCAGTGCCTCTGCCAAGTCATCGCTTTCAGTTCTCAAGCTTGTCAGTTATGGATCTTCCTTGAGGATCAAAACTGAGGGATTAGCCACAGGGTGCTGGTGATGGGAAAAAGGTTTTCTCACTGTAAAAGCACGTTCCTGTCCTGCTTTTTGTGCATCCTAGGACAGATGGGTTACGCCCTAGGGTTTCCGTGGGGGCACTGCTCTGGAATGCACATGTAGCATCAACAATCATTGGTAGTTCTGCTGTGGGAAAATAGTGTCAGGGGAACCGTGGTCTGCAGGTCTGCAATTGCTGCTCGGGCACGATACAGTTCCACCCAGTGCTTACTGGTCTGCAGGAGTCTGCTTCTGACAATGGATTTGAAGAGCTTGGGAGCTTGGTTAATGGTTAGGAGGCGGGCTCTGGCAAGCTTTTGAGCTTTGATCTCTTCCAGGGTAAATTATAATTGTTGTATGGCTCCCCAGGTAGGTTCCAGTTCAGGTTCTCATGGGTAACTGTGATACCCAGGGTACACAGTCACTGTTATTCTGTTTACTGCATTAAATTTGTACACAACATTCAAAAGGTCACTCAGAAACGCTGTCCCTTCTCTTGGGAGAAGGTCTCTGGATTGAATGGGGGACACAGGTAACTGAGACACTCTCCTCAAAGCAGTACAAGGGTGTCTCATAACCTGGAAGTATATTACATGTTTGTTGGTATCTTATGGAGGCTGGTGCATTTAGGGAGTTACACCTATTTGCCTACAGCTTTTAAGAATATAGGGTATTTTTTATGCTGATCACTGTGAAGGAATATTCTATATACAGTGAGGTGGAGTGATGATCACTACCGTCTGTAGTGGAAATCTGTGAGGAAGTCCAGGGTTTAATTAAAATTTTAATAGTGTCACTAGATTCTGCCCTTACTTCTTTCCACAGTCACATCTTCCTACCCTCTCCTCTGCACCAGCATTCATGTTTAGATCATGGATTACAGAGTCATCTGCTGCAGGGCAATGAACTGTCACTCTGCAATCATATACACACTGATGTGCACCCAGTGGGGGTTGGACAGGGCAGCCAGGAATGACAAAGACAGCACTGAGGAAGCCCAGATTTAGACAGGGTTAATCTTCTGGGAGTCTGGACCTTGGACACGTTATATGTTTGTCAATGTCGTTATCTAGAATTACCTGTTCCTCTAGGCATTTGAAGAGAATAACATGCCATGCAACACCTAGATGTTGATAGCTGTGTCTCCACAGCTTGGAGAAAATGTTAACTGTTTAAGTCAAAATTACTGCAAATTGCTGATGTGACCACAGCCATACCAAAGCAAGACAAGGATTTAGGTTTCCAACCCAAACATATCATTAAAATCTCCTAAATTCTCTCGCACATGTCCCTCTTACAGACTTACACCACTGCTACACACAAATGTAATCATCTGATTGTCCACACATTCCTGGTGAATCAAAGAGCTGATAAATCTTTCTGCAACCCTTGCTCTTCCCTTCTTTTCAGAATACCAAATCTGTGAATGTAGCACTGGGATATAATTATTGCACATGTTTGTAAATTAAATAATCACGGCAGATGATACTGCAGATGGATGGAGCAGGCTTGTGGGCTTGGGTTAGCTTTAGGCTGATGTTTTATTTCCAAATAAGGTGAAAACCTGGCTTCCAATTCAACCACATTAAAATCAGACACAGGTTTCTCATAAGGTATTAGCCTTAACAGCAATAATATCTGCCAGAATGAGAACCAAAATCTCTTCCATTTCTAGACCTGACCAAGGAAAAAACAACTTATAAAACATGGCCTGATCTAGGCTTTGAGTGGAAACAGCCCACACTAAGAAGTTTGTGCACAAATTTAGCCTAATGTCCAGATATATTTCAAGACAGTTTATTTCCCTCTTACCAAATAACCCTTCCATTTTCTACTGCTAAAAATAAGACCAGAAAAAGTAGAAGCATCATTGCTGAAGACAACAGGGGGAGATCTCATCTCAAATGAGGGATTCAAACTATGCTCACCCCTGTAACTTAAACATGAGCTGATGCTGCAACCAATGTAGAGAATTGTAGGATGCTTCAAGGAACTAATTATCTCCTCTTTTTATGAGGATTTTGATAAATCCTGGATTTGGTATATCAGAATGAAGGCTGTGATTTGGGATGATTTTTGCAGAGGAAATGATAGCTCTAAAATGTCCTGTACACTAAAGGACAATGTTTGCACAAGAACAAGAGGATTCAGACTAGCCACAGGTTATATTAGACTAGAAATCAGAGCTTGAAATCATGGGAGTCTTTGGAACAGGTATGAGCTAGGGCAGTCAGGGGAAAAAATACCCACACTATCAGACAGAGCTTGACAGGAATAGAGAAAGGACTATATGATGTGGTATCTACAAGAGTGGGAGAATGGATCTGATAGCCCAAGAAGTCCCTTCCTACCTCATTACCCTAAACTAATGTAATTTGTTTGAACCTTCTGAGATGCTGAAAGAGAACAGTTGCTGCTTATGAAGATCAGGATGATTAGACAGCAAAAGAATGTGGTTTGGTTATTTTGGCTCAGAGCTGCCACATAAAGAGGGTAAACAGAGAGGCTGGGACTGGTGCTTGCAGGCGGGCTAAGTCAGCAAAAGCCATGTTCTGTTTTTAGCAAAGCAGGCAGAGGTGACCCTGTGGAGGCGTGCCATGGGAGCCTCCAGGAACCCAGCTAGCGTGGGACCTGCATGTCTGGCTCAGCACTGGGGAGAAGGCCTGAGGCTGAGTGATGCAGACCACAGCCCTGGTTTATGAGACTGTGGTGTCCAGTAACAGAGCAGAGAAAAAGGAGGTGTAACTTTGTGAGAAGCCAACCATATGCAATCACTGCCGGTGGCGCTTCACTGCCACCTGATGTGCAAACTAAGTTTGGGGAGACCTCTTGTGTCTTGTTATGGATTCCTCTGTGTTGCAAGCTGTCCTGTACCCTGAGAGACATTTCTCCATTGCTTCCAGAAAGAAAGCAAGCTTCTATCTAATATAGTACATGGTATACTCACAATGTAGTACATAGCACACATACAGCTTACACATATACATCTCCATTTTATATAGGATGAAACCCAAAGGCTTGTGTAAGAGACCAGTCTCAATGCCATTGTTATAAATTCTGCTAGTTTAAGCTAGATGGTAAAAATGTAAAATTGTAAATAATAATTGTTGGCACACCAGAACAAAAGAAAACTTCCAGGTTGTAAATACTATTTAGTGACATAGAAGCTGGATTCAACACAGAGACCTGGGATAAACTTGCAGAGCAAGTCTAGTATAGTTCAAGAACCACCTTATGCTGGATCCCCTTATGCTGTGCCTCAACAATCATTCTAGCAATAAAGCCAAGATTTTGCCACCCAATGCTACACAAGAGCCACAACACAATAGTTTTTATAGAGTGTTTGAAACCAAACAATTCCTAATTCTATGGCAATCAGGACTGATTCTAGTAGAGCACTCTGCTGCACTTATGAGGTGATTTCTTGCGCATGTAGCTGCACACAACAGGACAGTGTCACTGAAAACCGGGAAAGAAAATCTTCAAACCAGAGTTACAGGTTAGAAAGCTGACACTGCTTTGTTACAGAGCCAGGTAAATGGGTGTGTGGGGGGGTGGGGGTCTCTGTCTATCATGCACACCAAGATTCACACTCCTATTACTTACAGGCAATTTATTATACAAATAGGTATTTGCATTCCAAGAAGTTTACACTTATTTCCAAGCAGCCTTGTAGGTATGCTAATTTATTGTGTAATTATTACACGCGCTCATGTATTAGAGAAGGGGTCTCTAGTGATCATGTGGGATAGTACCCTACCACTTTTTAGCCCTCTTAGGTGTCAAATCCAAGTTTTGATGTTTGTAATGGTTCTATCTTGTTATATTCGGCAACAAAACCAGAGCGTACAACCCACCTAGAGGAACTTCTGGTTATTACGGGCATACAAAAACGCTGACTTTGTTTTTTCGAGTGGGCCCTTTCTTACTTCAACAATAGCGTTTCGGTATCCGCGGCAGTGAGCAGAAGCAGCGGGCACCGCGCGGACCCCAAAGCCCGGCGGCAAGGGCCCAGCGAGGGCAGCACCGCCACGGCCGCCAGCAGAACCGCCGGACCCGCAGCGCCATCGCCGTGAGGGAGCGGCCCCTGCCAGCAGAGCCGCCAGACCCGCAGCGCCATCGCCGTGAGGGAGCGGCCCCTGCCAGCAAAGCCGCCGGACCCGCAACGCCATCGCCGTGAGGGAGCGGCCCCTGCCAGCAGAGCCGCCGGACCCGCAGCGCCATCGCCGTGAGGGAGCGGCCCCTCCCGCCGGCCCCGCCCCGCCTCTCCCGCGCATGCGCGCGTGGCGCGGGTCAGCTGAGCGCGGTGCGCTCGGGCCGAGCTGGGCCATGGCGTCCATCCTGGACGAGTATGAGGACTCCCTGCACCGCTCCGCCGCCGTGCAGCACAGCCGCGCCAGCGTGGGCATCCCGCACTCCGGTACGTGTGCGCCGGGGCCTCCCGTGTGCGGCCTTCCTGCTGAGAGGGGGAGGCGAGGCGGCGCTCCGGGTGGGAGCAGGGCATGCCCGGCTGTGCTGCCTGGAAGAGGTGTGTCACCGTGTGTGTGACACGGCTGCGGCTGCTTTTTATCCACGGCTTGCTGTGGGAAGTGTTTAGAGACAGGGAGCACTTGATTCCTGGCTCAGCAGAGTGGCGATGCAGGTCGGCCCAGCGAAACCACGGTGCTGCCTGTGCGTGGGAGGCTCTGGCCTGAGGCGCTGCGCGGAGCGAACGCGGGTGCGAGAAGTCGCAAGGGCCTGTGTGGTCACAAGTCGTAACCAGCCATACACCTCGGCCCTGTGCAGCTCAGAGCTGTGGTAGCGGGTTGAGAACATCTCGTCACTTTGCTTCTTTTTTTCTGTTCCTCTCTGAGGAAGCCATGCTTTACTGTGTTGTGGATGTGTGCACAGCTGTTCCTGCGCGGAGTTCCTTCCCTAACCCAGGCGCAGTTTACAAAGACTTCGTTCCTCTAGAGTGGTTCCTTTAGGCTGACTGCCTGATGGCAACGTGACCAGCAAAGCAGTCTGTATCACTACTACACTTTTCTGTCAAGGGATGCGAAGCTTTGGTATACCGTAGTTTTCAGGGAGGTATTCCATCAGTGTAAAGTAATAGTGTGATGACCAGTCTTCTTTTCTTTCATGTCAGAGAAATTTATTCCATTCTTATTACATGATAAATTCAAGCTTTATTAGGTTTAATAGCCATTTTCTAGTAGATGTCACCTCTCAATATTTTTTGAGTGTGGCAGGGAAATGTAGGTTATGAGAGAATCCTGTTCTATCTGGTATTGTCATGGTAGCACCAGCTGCGATGCAGAGATGGAGTTTTTGAGTTACAGGTTTAGAAATACATGGACACAGTCTTTCAAGTTTCTTCTCTTGTGCAGTGTTCCCACTGGTAACTTCTGGGGAAACCAGCTTCTCAGGTTCATGTATGCACTAAGAATTGATAAATTCTGTCATGCTATACATGTTATGGAGTATAAATACTCTGACAAAGTTACTCTGAGTTTAGGTACTGAAGTAGGGATGTTCCCCTTGTTTGTTTTGACAGGCAAGGTTATTTCGCTGTGTAATGTTAGATAAAGAATGAGTGGCCTGAATAGGTGTTGTGCAGAACAGTGTTGGGATGAGTTGTGTCACCGAAAATAAATTTTCTAGGACTCAGCTTTTCTTCTTGATTCCTGCAACACTGTCTTCAGTCATGGCTGTCTTAGAGTTGAGAAATCTGCCTGTTTGCTGACAGTTGATATTGTCAGAGGAAGTTTGGGAAACTCTTTAATTGCAAAGGCACAGCCTAATCAGGATTTCAGTTATTCTTAAATTAGGCCACACAGGCAATTATTAATAAAATTTGGGTTGGTAAAAGTTGTGGGCAATCTGAAGTTTAAGTAATCTTATTTTGTAAAAAGATACAATAGTTAACTTCCTGAAAGCAGTCCTTGAGGTTAGGTTTGCAATTTTGGAAGGTGTTGAAACTTATTCCTCGATTTCAGGGAGTTGTTCCCTGTGCTTGTTAAA
This sequence comes from Bombycilla garrulus, assembly GCA_013400315.1. Classification (NCBI taxonomy): domain Eukaryota; kingdom Metazoa; phylum Chordata; class Aves; order Passeriformes; family Bombycillidae; genus Bombycilla; species Bombycilla garrulus. The sequence goes on from VXBU01008276.1 coordinate 757,868, forward strand.
CTGCAAGTACTGTTTCTCAAAGTTGTAGATAAACAAGCAGTGGCTCTGTATCCAACCTAAAGTCCTGCTGCACTGAGAACTTCAAGTGCTGTAGCTGCAGCTTTGAAAAGCATACTTTGACCCGCTAGACTTGGCCATACTGATGATTTTAGATCTTTGGGCAGATATGTGGCTTTGCCCAGAAATCAGGGTGGGAAATGCTGCAGTAGTAGCTTGCTTAAACAGAAGAGAAACACTGGGGACAAGATGAAGGAGGAGACTGTTTGAAAGGAATCAATGTTATAAAATAGACATCTTCTTTGTTTAGAGAACTGTGTATTAAGGAAGCTCATCCTTTTCCTTTTAGGAACAATAGCTAAAATCCTCATGTTAATGGTGATGATCCTATGGATGTTATAAATGTAATGGATACAGGCCTAAAGAATCCAGAATGCTAAAATCCAATATTTTGGCTTGAACTATAACTGAATTAAACCACAAACAGCTTCTCCTTAACTCTAACCACTTACCTCTATATAGGTGCTGTTCGTTTCCTTTCCTTCCTGCATTTAAGTTTCCTTGCTGCGTTGGCCTAGCTTTTCCAGGTGACAGTCTGAAAAGAATTTGAGATTACCTGTATGAATTTGACTTGATGATCTGATAACGTGTGGGTTTTTCAAAGTAATAATTCCCTTATATATATAAATCAATATGTATTTATTGGTTAGTTGTGATATCATGTGAATCTGCACCTTGGGATCCTTCTCTATGTATTTTGAACTGCAGTTCATACCAGCAAACTTAAACTATGGTATTGCAGCTCCCTAATCTGAAAAGAAGAACATCAGTTCTACCTGCCTGGAAATAAAGGAATGCAAACTTTTATAAGTGGGTAGTGTTTAAGGTGTGGATCAATGTGTAAGAAAAAAGCATGTGCTAAGCAAAAGGCTGCCTACTCAGATTGTGGTTGCTTTGTCTCTTTCATGCATGTGCATCTTTCTTCTGGAAAAAGTGTATTTTAAGGATCCTGCAGCTGGTCTAGAGGTGAGGCACAGGCAAGGAGAAATAGACAATTGAAGGATTTGTCTACTAGCAGCAGGCTACTTTCCACTACTACACTGTCTTTTTCAACACCAGTAGGGCTGGAATTAGAGGTTTTTTTCCTATGTGTTCCTGCTCCATAGAGCACACTTCCTTTTCAGTAAAACCTGGAGCAGAACATGATCCTTTTGGTCTTTTAGGATGGATTTTGATGTAGTTTGGGGTTGTTGTTGGCTTTTGTCTTCTTTAGTGTCTAAGTGTTCATGTTCTTTCTCCAGGATATGTCAATGCACGACTGGAGAAGGAAACACCGATATTTAACAAGCAGAGGATTGATTTTGCTCCTCCTGAGAAAATTAACAGCTTAGTGGTCTCCTCTAACCAGCTCTGTATGAGCCTTGGGAAAGACACCCTTCTCAGGTAATGCTGCCAGAATCCTGAAGTTACTGTTTGTTTTTCCCCTGCCTTCTTTTTTTTTTTTTTTTCCTTAAGTTGTTGGAGGACTTATATTCACAAACTGGATAAAAAGCCATGAGCCCAATATGGAAAACAGGTGAGGAGTTACAGGTGTGTGAATTTTTGTTGGCTTCATGTTTTCATGGTTTCTCTTTGCAGGATTGATCTTGGGAAGCCAGATGAACCTAATCAGGTAGAGCTGGGACGCAAAGATGAAGCCAAAGTCCACAAGATGTTTTTGGACCACACAGGTGAGGAGGCAGTAGGTAATGGGTATTTACAGACAGTGAACACAGCAGAGCAAGTGCTGGTGAAGGAGTTCTCGTTCTGCATTGTACTTAAGGAGAACGGATCAATCTTCTGTGAGACGGACTCTGTTTCCCAGGGCCCCTGCAATTAGTAAAGCAGGGTCTTGGGCCTGTGTTGTGTTTTCAGACTCTGAGATGAGCACATGCAATTAGGCTGTTCCGAGCAAGGCTTCTAAAACCAATCAAAGGAAGTGTTTGCAGTCACTCTCTGCTGTATGGTTTACATAGGAATTTCTAAAAAGGGCCATAAAACATCTGCAGTTCACTGTAGCCGAGACTGATTTTAAAAAAACTAAACAAAAGTTTGGAAAGAGATGCTCGTCTCTCAGCAACTGCCAGCGATAGGAGGGAACTCTGGGACGTGTTTATCCTTAGAACATTTATTGAGACAGAATACCTTCTTGCTAAAGCATCTGGTACCAGTTATTTAACATTGCAACATATGGACTACTGTTCTGATCCAGCATGGAAATCCCCCACATTCCCGTGAATGCCTGGGAAAGTCTTGGATTAAGTATGTTGATATTGGAGCTTATCAAATGTTAGGATTAGAAGCTTCAGGAATTTGGCTTGCTTAGGCACAGTCTTGATTTTTTTTCTCTCCTTCTCCCTCCCTTACCCCTCTGCTGTTGGCAGGCTCTCATCTCCTGATTGCTCTGAACACCAGCGAATGCCTTTACCTGAACAGAAGTGTTCAGAAAGTGCGGGCGCTCTCCCGCTGGAAAGGACACTTGATTGAAAGTGTGGGCTGGAACAAATTTCTTGGTTCAGAGACCAACACAGGGCCTATCCTGGTGGGGACATCCCAGGGGCAGATCTATGAGGCTGAAATCTCTGTCAGCGAAGGAAGCCTCTTCAGCACTAACCCTGACCAGTACTTCCGACAGGTCTACACTCTGGAGGAGGAATCTGGACCTGCCCCAGTCTGCTGCTTGGAAATTGAACGAGGAATAGATGGGAAATTTTTTATTATAGCCACCACTAGGAAGAGACTCTTTCAGTTTGTTGGCAAGGTGCCTGAAGGGACAGAGCAGCAAGGCTTCAGCTCCATATTTGCTGTGCACGCTGACCATCTGCCCAGCTTTCGCGAGTTTCCAGCCAACTTGGGTTTCAGCGAGATAGCCTTTTACACTCCAAAACTGCGTTCCAGCCCACGCTCCTTTGCCTGGATGATGGGAAATGGTGTTTTATATGGTACATTGGATTATAGCCGTCCTGATTCAATTCTGAGTGATGAACGGGTCTGGGTTTATCCCCCTGATATTGACATAACTGTGAACAAGCCAATATCCATTGTACTTACCCAGTTCCATTTCCTGTTGCTGCTGCCTGACCGGGTGAAGGCTGTCTGCACTCTGAATGGACAGGTTGTTTTTCAGGATTTGTTCCTGGAGAAGTTTGGCTTGCTGACACGCATGATTAAAGATCCCACAGTGCAGCAGATATGGATCCACACTGAGAAGGTAGTGTTCCGCTACCATGTTCAGCGGGAATCTAGAGATGTGTGGAAGATGTATATGAATATGAACAAGTTTGATTTAGCAAAAGAGTATTGTAAGGACCGTCCAGAGTGTCTTGACATTGTGTTGGCCAAAGAGGCAGAGCACTGCTTCCAAAACAAGAGGTATCTGGACAGTGCCAAATGTTACGCACTGACCCAGAACTACTTTGAGGAAATTGCTCTCAAGTTCATTGAAGCCAAGCAAGAGGAGGCCCTGATGGAGTTTCTGATTAAGAAGCTGAGTAACCTAAAGCCTTCAGAGAAGACACAGACCACTCTGCTGACCACGTGGTTGACAGAGCTGTACCTGAACTGGCTGGGTATATTGCAAGGAGATCCCTCACAGCGAAATCTCTATTTGGATACACGGGAGAAGTTCCGCACTTTCCTGAGCAGTCCAAAAAACAAAGACTGTCTTTTTAATAATCGGGCATCTATTTATGAACTGTTGGCAAGCCATGGCGACACAGAGCACATGGTCTACTTTGCAGTCATCATGCAGGATTACGAGCGTGTAGTAGCTCACCACTGCCAGCACGATGAGTATGATGAGGCTCTAAATGTGCTGTCCAGGCACAGAGACGAGAAACTCTTTTACAAGTTCTCTCCAGTTCTCATCCAGCATATTCCCAAGAAGGTAGTTGATGCTTGGATTTCTATGGGCTCTAGACTGGATGCCAGGAACCTCATTCCAGCCCTTGTTAACTACAGCCAGAGTGCCAGCACCCAGCAGATCAATGAAGCCATTAGATACATGGAGTTCTGTGTCTACCAGCTGGAGGAAACCCAGCAAGCCATTCACAACTACCTGTTGTCTCTTTATGCTTTGTGTCGGCCGGACTCGCTGCTGTCGTACCTGGAGCAAGCAGGAACCAACCCCAACAGGATCCACTACGACCTGAAGTATGCACTGCGCCTGTGTGCAGAGCACGGGCACCACCGGGCGTGTGTCCACATTTACAAAGTGATGGAATTATATGAGGAGGCTGTGGATCTCGCCTTACAGGTGTGTGTGTGTGTGTGTGTGTGCGTGCTGTGATACACAGGAAGGTAGCTTGTTCAAGTTACCTTGAACAGCAGAGGGTTGAGAGGAACTGGACAGACTCACTGCTATCAAAGTTGTGCAGCTGAGGCTTGGAAGAAAGACCTGGCTCTGCTAACATTTTTCTGTGCTTTCACAGCTGTTTCAAGTAGGCAGCTGACTGACAAGCCATAACTGAGAGTGGGGGCATGGAGAGTACAACAAGGAGTACTGTCTGTCTCAAGCTCAGTCTCTTACTTAAAATACCTGTAACATACCTGCATTTATGCAAGATTTGTACAGATATTGTTTTAAAGATTCTCATTGCTTCCTATTCCTAGCTTTGGTAATTATCACAGAAGCCTTTGTCAGCTTAGTCTGACCTTCAGGGAGATGCTGGATTTTTTTTTTCTGTTGGAATTGCTGTGTATTTGCTGGAATGTGTGGCCAGCAAAGATAGTATAACACGCACTTGCCCTTTCTCTGCTGGCCTTTGTTCTCTGTTGGGTAGCAAGCCAATGTTCAGTGAGGAGTACTGTGGAGAGGAGAGGTGTTTGACAGGAAACAAGGAGCAGGCCAGTAGTGCAGTCCTAGGCAGTGAGATAGCAACAGAGGTTTTCTAAATGCCTCTTAAAATGGACGGCAGGCTTTGAAGTTGAATGGTGGATAAAGAAAAAGGGAAGCTGAACTCTGTTTCCTTGTCTGTCCAACTTCTAGGTGGATGTTGATCTTGCCAAGTCCTGTGCAGATCTTCCTGAAGATGATGAGGAACTCCGGAAGAAGCTGTGGTTGAAGATCGCTCGCCATGTTGTTCAGGAAGAGAAGGATGTCAAGAAGGCAATGGCCTGCCTCTCCAGCTGTGCTCTGCTGAAGATTGAAGATGTGCTGCCATTCTTTCCAGACTTTGTCACTATTGACCATTTCAAGGAGGCAATCTGTAACTCCCTGGAGGATTACAACAAGCACATTGAGGAGCTCAAAAGGGAGATGGAGGAAGCCACACAGAGTGCCAAGAGGATCCGAGAGGACATCCAGGAAATGAGAAATAAGTATGGCTCTGTGGAGCCTCAGGAAAAATGTGCTGCTTGTGACTTTCCACTTCTAAACCGCCCTTTTTACCTTTTCCTATGTGGTCACATGTTTCACTATGACTGTCTCCTCCAAGCTGTTTTCCCAAACCTTCCTGCCTATAAGCAGGCAAAACTTGAAGATCTTCAGAAGAAGCTGGCAGCTACCAGCCAGCCATCCAAGAGCCACCATCGTCCCAAGGACGCAGACACCATTAGCTTGGGGAAGGGGCAGCAGAGCCGGGAACAGATCAAAGCTGACATTGATGATATTGTGGCAGCTGAATGTGTGTACTGTGGTGAGCTGATGATCCGATCCATTGACAAGCCTTTTATTGATCCTCAGAAGTATGAAGAGGAGATGCAGAGCTGGCTGTAGTTTTGCAAATTTTCAACTGTCAGACAAATTGTGAAGCTTCTGTGGTGGGAATGTAACCTCCAGGAGCAGGAGCAGTGACTTCTGTGCAACTCTAAACAAAGGGTAGTGCAGTCTTTTTACCAGGGTTAGGGAGAGCTAGTCTTGAGAAATGGGGAGATACAGCTATGGCTGTCTAAGAACTTTAACAATACTTAGAGCTAACCTACTGGAATATATTTAGCAGATGTTTCTGCTTGCAGTTCTTCTGAGGTTCTCAGTGTGAAGCTAAATGGAGTGCCTTGTTGTCCAGGAGGAATTGTGACCAGCCTGTAATTTATCTGCCCTGTTGTGTGGTATTTATTTTGGTGAAGACAAGCTGAAAGAGAAAGGTAGGGAAGGCCACTAAGCAGTGTAGTCTTCATTCATCACTTTCAAAGCTAGAATTGCCCTCTGTTTCCTTTTTGTTGAGAGTCCATAACCACATACATAGAAAGAACATGAAAGGACAGAAGCTCTTACATATTTATATTTTGTAAACATCATGCTACACAAATACATGTTTCTATACAATGTGATACATGAATGTGTATAATTTTCAAGCAGAAGTGTCTCATAATACACTAAAATAATTTGCCTGCAATTCAAGATGTCTAGTTCTCTTTCTCACAAGCTTTATCCACAGGACCACACACATTTGGATTTTGTGTTGGTACTGTTTCTTGAAATGCCTCAAAATGCCCCTTCATTCTTTTTTCCATCCTCCTTCTATTATGACTTTGTATAATGGGTCTTGGTTTTGTCCTCACCCCAAACTAAAACTGCTAGATGCTGTAGTAAGGTTCCAACTGATACTGTGCAAGCAGGAACACACTCTGTATGTTGTGCTGTGGTTCTCTTCAAGCTGCACTTGAGCATTAGACTTAAGATCTGATCAGAGGTTTACTCAAGGGTAATCTGCAGAAAAGTTCTGTTGGTGTGAAATTTGCTTTGCCCTTTGAAGCTCGTATCTTGTGCCTAAACAGTCTTTTGCCTTCCACTTTTTGGAGATGGCTGCAAGTCAATGCGTCAATCTATTGCTCCAACTTGGAAAATTTTTCCCAGAAGGCAGCAACCACTACGTTGTAAGTGAGAGAAGAAAAAATTTTTGTTAGCAGTTTAGCAAGGGTTCCTTGTTTCATTTTAAGAAAATAAAATTTTTATTAGGTTTTGCTGTTTGGGACTGAATCACAAAGGTAGTAATTGACAGAAGAGTTGAATGTTTTAAAAGATACAATTCCTGTAATTAAAATACAATTCCTGTAATTAAGGCAATATAAAATACTGTTTTCTGAAAAACCACCTCAGTTCTTTCACATAAATATGTGTGCTTGTCTTGAATACCTCTCTGTCTCCTAACCACTTACCCTGTTTGTAGGGTTGCAGAAATGAGTCTTCATGTTATTGTAGGAGAATATGTATTGGTTTCCTCAAGGATCAGACCTAAGAATTCTGAGTTCAGAACTTCAGAAGAACATCTATGCTTTTTTTGGGAGCATCAGCCTGGAATGAATGAATTTTATCTGTGTAAAATATGTGTAATAAAGAACAGATATGAAAGCAGGAAGACCTGAGGTTTCAAGGTCCTCTTTTCTTTGATGGAGTGATGGGATAGGCAGTCCTATTACCACCTGGTGGTGTGTGTTTGCTGGCTTGTCAGAAAGCACTGTGTCAGTGGTTCAGAAAACCCACATGCTGTAGTTTTCTTTGGCTCTGCATAGCCTTTTGCTTTGAATAAGTTGGTGGGTCTGGATGAAGAATTTGTGATGAAAACTAAATGTGATGTCTTTTGAAGTTTGCCATTAAAGCTGTTACAACTGGCCACTCCTGTGAATCATCATCTTTTCCTGTAAGCAGTGTGATAAATTTAAGGTTGTGTATGTCATTATAAACCAACAGTAGCCTCCCACCCAAACCTGTTTGTGGTCAAAGGTAAGTGGCCTTTAGCAGAACATGGGTATAGCTCATTCTGATGCAGGGATGATTACTAATTATTTTGACATGTTCTTGATACTTGTTCCATCTCTTTTGGGCTTTTACAGGATGCTTTCCTGGTATATCAGAATTACTATAGTCCTCCATTCTTTTCCTGTTTGTACTGGAGAAGTCACGTCACTAAATTGACCATTGCAGAGGGATCTGCTTGTCCATAATATCAGAAGAATCTGTGGGAATTGAGGCATAGCAAGTAAATAAATTCTTTCGTCTTTGCCTGAGATGGGGTGGTGGGGAAAAGCACCTCTGATTCCAGTCTTTGGTATTAACAGGTCTCAGTTAACAAAACTAGAACTAGATATTTTTTAATGCCTAGTATACAATATTCTCTGAGGGCTGTAGGCATAGGCACCAGATAAATGTACCACAAATCTCATTCTTCCTCACCATTGCTAGCTGAAAAATCATTTAAGTGATTTGTTGTCAAGATTATAGAGGGTGTTACTGCTGGCAAAGACTGCAGCAGTGATTAAATGACTAGTGCCATTAATACAAAAATACCTAAAGGTATCTTCTGAACTTTCTTTACATTGTCATGTGTTTCAAAAGTTTCAGTAACCACTTACCTGTGCTTCTTGGAAATTGTGCAACATCCCTCACTGAAAAAGGTTGGAGGATTTATTTTATCTTTGGGGTGGGATGCATTGGTGGTGGAGGGAAGTGAACTGCTTACTGTTCTCCCATAAATCTAATCTGCATGATCTCTTCTCCTTGCATTCAGAATAGCATTTTTATCTTTTCTCCTTGTAATTTCAGCACAGTTACATTTTGGAACTTGCAGTCCTTTGTATGTATTTTAAGCTATGAATGAACTCTACCAGCTGTTAAAAATGATGTGGCCTTGGTTCTTGTCCTTGTCTGTGTGAATAATTCCTACCACTTACCTCAATGCAGCTGAGGAGCAGCGTAACCAAAAGTGTGTGTGGGAGCCCCAGCCGTGTGTACCCAGAACAAATACCTGTAGCTGCATCTGCACCAAAGAAACTCAGTTTTGCAGGCAAGGCCTAAAGCAAATGTGTACCTACTACATGACCTTTCCTAGGCTTTGAGCAAGGGATGGGGGGAAATGCTCTGAGCTGGGGGAGACAGTGGTAAGTGTGTGTTTTGAAAAGAGTTTGTAGAGAATTTTGGGTGCACTTCCTGTAGTTGGCGGCAGCTAAGTGAAGTGCTGAAAGCCGTGGGTTCTGTCTCCTTTCTAAAAATGAATGCCCAGGCTGGGAATTTAGAAAGGCAAATTCTTAACAAGCCACTAGATGTCATTGCTGTCCATTTAAATACTGAGGTTTGCTGCAGACAGCTAAAGGTCTTCTGTAGCAGAAGGAAGAATGGCACCAAAGTGAAGAGCTGAAGCAGGATGCCAGTGCCTTTGTGGGGGTGTGTGGGTGTTTGGAGACACATCTGTAAGGTAGATATTGGAGGTAAAGATGCTAAAAAAATTGTCTTTAACTAAATGGCAATTTCAGTGCCCAGATCAACTGATTTTTGTGTTTTGAATATCAGAAGCTGGATTTACTCTGTTAATAAATGAGTATCATAGGATTGTAGAATCATTTAGGTTGGAAAAGACTCTTAAGAGCATCAAGTTCAACCGCTAACCCAGCATAGCCAAATCCACCACTAAACCACATCTCCAAGTGCCACATCCACATGCATTTTAAATGCCTTCTGTGATGTGTTTCCACTGCTTCCCTGGACAGCCAGTTTCAAAGCTTGACTACCCTTTCAGTGAAGAAATGTTTCATAATATCCAGTCTAAATCTCCCCCGGCACAATTTAAAGGCCATTTCCTTTCATCCTGTTGCTTGTTGCCTGAGAGAAGAGACCAGCTGGCCCCTTGCTACAGCCTTCTTTCAGGTAGTTTGAAAGAACACCTGAGCCTCCTTTTTTCCAGGCTAAACAACCCCAGTTCCCTCAGCCACTCCTCATAAGATTTGTGCTCCATACCCTCATTGCTCTTTGGACACCTCCTGATGCTCCAGCACCTTGACATCTGTCCTATAGTGAGAGGCTTGAGACTGAACACAGTGTTTGAGGTGCAGCTGCTTTTGTTTAATTGTATTCTAGTGTAAGTTCCCTACAGACTTGGCTGATTTAATAAACTGTAGAGAGATCATCCCTAGGCTTGGAGTTGCAATATCTAGGCCTTGGGTCTGGTAATTTTTGGTTGCTTCCTCTTCATCCTCGTGACAGCAGACAGAGTGTAAGCCAGCTCCTTAGCTGCCTGAGTTCACATTTAGTGTGTCTTGTTAAAAGCACCAGTAAACCTGACATTGGACACTGACTTGCATAAATAGATAAGCTAGCATGTTTGCTTTTTCCTTTTGAGTTGTGGCATCATAATCCCCATAAAACAGCAAGTGGGAGTAGGTACATCTTGTACTCTATCAAAATAAGACATAGTTTGATTCTGACTGTAGTCATGTATTAGCATGTATTTCTTGGAATGGGTAGTTCCCATTCATCCCTGCCCTTTCACTGCCAACATATAGATTGTCTATGTTTACAAGTGCAAAGTTTTAGTTTCTAGTGGGATTTCATGGGAAGTCTGTTCCTTGTCTCACTTCATCCAACAACCCTGTACTGAGCTGTGGGAAGACAGACTAAAACTAGACTTCTTCCTTGCAGTAAGTGTTCTGAGCTGAAGTTTGAGGTTTGAAATGTACAAGGCTTAGGGTATTTTTGAATTTTAAGTTGTTACTATTGAGATGGATTAAGTATTTTTCTCCAGAATAGATGGAGTAAGATGTGATTCACTGTGGCATGTATAATGTTTACGAGATAATCTTATGGCATCTGCAAAGCAGAGGGGCTGTCCAGGGTCTTCTCTTGGTTTTGTATGTGAAGAAAGTGATGCACTAGAAGGGAAAGGGAATGGTGGTTTCTGTAAAATAATTTGGCCAAACTTCATGTATCTGACTTCAGGGAAGCTTCTCCAATGAAACTGATAATGATGGATCTGTACTTCTCATGCTGTGGTGCTAAAGAAAAAAAGATGAATTTCCTTTGAAATAAGAACTTTGTTAAAACTGAAGAGCTTAGGGCTTGAAAGAGGAACAATACAGGCCTTCCTTAAATTGTGAATTATATATGGGTTCAGCTCCTAAACTGTCTGCTATCTCTGATTATGCCCAGTCCTGACTTCTGAACCCATTGGGATTTGCATTTCATGGTAATACTGTGATTTTGGAGACTTGTGATACTTCCTCCTCAACTCACTGTTTGGATTTTTCACTCCCAGATCTCACAGAAAGGCATCAGACTACTTATTTAGAGTATGAATTTCAAAACAACCTGGCCTCCAGCTGCATTCAGGTGAAAGGAGGGGAAAAAGGATTAGACAAACTTGTTAGATCTAGTTGTTGAAACTTGTTGGGATGGAGAGAAAAAGGGGCTCAGGCATTTCCTCTCTGTCATGGCCAGAGGTATTGGAGGCAGCTTGTTTGAGTAGGACTGGTTGCTTAGAAACAGGGAAGCTACAGGAGCACTCTAAGGTTACAAGTACAGCTATAACTGATCCTCCACACTCTCTCTGCCATGGTGGAGCAGCTCAGCAGAGGAGTTTCCAACTTGCAGCAGGTCTGTATTGGTTTCAGACTTGCTGCTGTGCTTCTAGGTCCCTGTGGTGATGGGAGAGCTGTTTTAATTCAACGATTGAGCTGCAGAGTTTGGTTGGTGTGGGAATAAACACAACTGATGTGTCTGTACGACATTAGGCTGTCTCACTGCACAGAGATTTTCATCATATTCTTCCTAGCACCACATAAATACCCTTGCTTTATAAAGGGGCATACAGGCTGTACCTGATACGTGACAGGTAGTAATTCCAGCATTTCCCTGCTTTGTGGGAGTTCATATATTCCTGCTGTGTTGGCTGTGGGCTGTGTTTCCTCCAGAAAAGGATTAGATACAGCCTTTTGCTTGTTTAGCACATGGTTTGTTTGCTTCATCTGAACTGAGAATACTAGTTTTTGGTAGAGTTTTATTACAGTGTAAGTGTTCCAGAGAAGCTGAACTATAGCCTACCCCTCATTTCATGATCCATCCTGAATATTTCAGATGATGGCTAATAGGAAAAGGATTGAACAACTGGTTTAGTATCCAAAACCAGATATTCCTTACTTCATGCAATTTAAATCCACGTGCTGGTCACTTGGCATGGGGCATGATCTTCCACAGCCTGAACTTGGAGACTGCAGGACTCTGCTTAAGCAGACATCTGTGTTTTCCAATTAGTCACTTATTCAACAGTCTTTTTTCATCTCTTTGTGTGTACATGCTGAATAGATTTTCCAGTAAACAAATTATTACTGTGAAACTGGGTTCATAAGAAAGTTGTTCCTATCTACAGATTCTCTTTTATTTTCACAGGTTTATTAAAAGTGAGGTACACAGTGTGGTTTTAAGGAATGTCACAGGCAAAGAAGAGCACAAAGGCTGATGGATTAGTTTTTGAGGACTCTTTTCTACATACTCTACATGACAATTATTAGCAGCTGCCCTGGCTGTGTTTGATGGCTGCTGCATGTTTTTCACCATGTGAACAAGACAATTATTCTCTGGTAAGAGCCTAGGAAGGCATGGGTAGTAAAAACTTGTTGGTCTTTGACTAATTACCACAGTTTTAGCAAAATATCTGTTGTCCAATTTTTCTCATAGTAGCTCTCAAGATAACAGTATAACTGATCTGAATAAAATATTCCATATGAAGCTGAACAATATGCTGCCATCCTTGATAACAGGACTGTAGACTTAGATCAGCTGATGTTGTTTGAGAGAACTGAACAGTGGTTGGGTGAGGAGGAAAGAGAGATTTGAGGCTGACGCTCCTAGATGCCCCAATTCTTTGTTGAATACTTGCCTGTGTGTCACAGCATGACTGTCTCAGAGTGACACCTGCATTTGTGTTACAGTGGTACATTCTGCTGAGCAGCCTTCTTGGGAGAAGAACATTTCCTTATGTTCTGTGGTCTGTTTCAAGCACTTGCCTGCTTGCCCAGTTAATGAAATTGGAACAACTTGTCATCTTTCTATGTTCTTCTGATAAGTTGCTTATAGTAATCATCAATATATGCTTCAAAGACTTGCAGTGGCAGGATTTCCAAGGCAAAAAATATTTTAGTACAGGAAACATCTAATGGAGGGTGAACAGAAATGTCATCTTCTCTGAACTTGAGTGGGTGCAAATTAATTAATGCAGACTTTTCTGTTTGTAAGTAGCATCTTCTTGAATTTGTTGTTGGCTGCTGATTGAGAAACGTCTTGTGATCCTGAATGCACCTGGTATTGGTACCTACAGCCAGTCCTAGGAGATGGTGAAGTGGAGCAATGTGGAGCAGTGTTCAGAAGGCAGCAAGACTGGACTCTGGCAGAAGTTCCTTTGCTGGTGTAGAATCCGAGTTTTCTCCCTGAAAGCTGTTTTTCTCTGCAGCATGGTTACAGACATGAAGGGTGTTTTCAGAAGAATCATGAACAGCCCTTGTACCCTTACAGAGAGGTTACCTGGAAAGTGGTAACTTCATGGAATTGAGTGGTTCAGTAGGGTGTTTTAGCAGCTTTGAGTTGCTTCCTTGATGCTGTGGCAGCTGAACCAAAGGTAAAGGTGTGGATTATTTGCCTGCCAGGCATCTTGTCCTGCCCTGTGTTATGCTCTGAATGAAATCAATTATTTGAGAAGTTAATGTTAAAATGAGGAAAGAGGAAGAATTTCTGCACACAACATAGATATTTCTGTGAGTCCTTCAGTACATCTGCCTTGTTTAGGTCAGAGCAAGGCTAAATACTCTCTGTAGGTCAACAAAAATCTGTAGGTAGGGCCTTGGCAGAAGTTCAAAGTGCTCTTTTCTTATCCAGTTCTTCAGAAATTAGGACACTTGTGGAGCTGATGACCTTCGTTTGAGACCCTAAGTCAAGAGTGATGCCTAAAAAATCATTTTTATTGATTCTTCTATTACTGGGACAGGCACCATCTTAGCAGCCACCTTTGTCTCTCACTTAATTCTTTCACCTCCTTTGCTCACTGATTTAGCAAAGCACTGTTTCTGACAGAAATAGAGGAGGGGTTAATACGTGGGGAGTGGTGAAGCTCCCTGCCACTAAGCTTGAAAACTAAGGAAGAAAGGAAGAGAATTATATTAAGAAGGTACTAAGAGGCCCACTGGATTCAGATTTCAGAAGGATGAGACATGGGATACAGACCAAAGCTGTGCCAGAGCAGTGTGATGAATCTATTGCAATCTTTATTTCAATACAGCAGAATTAGCCCAGGCTGTGAAAATTCTTGCTTCTGGCAAGTCTCTTTCCTGAAGAGTGTACTACTTTTCTCTGAGTCATAGACAGGAAGTTTGTGAAGGAAAAGGTGTTTCAGATGTTATAATTTGCAGCAGACACAGAGGGTGATCTATAAGCCTCCTGTATTAATGAAATGAGGAGTTAGAAAGTAGGACAGAGCATAGTTTGGATTCAAGAGGGTTACTGGTGTATAAATAGCTCTCCTAGAGGCTGCTGTCTATCATACCTGGCTTTTAGGTGCTTTTAGTGTGTATATATGGGAATACTCAGCATCTTTAACATGCTCTTAGATGCTTGCACAGTTGAGTCACTCCTGAGGTGTCAGCAGGACAATTCAGTATCATGTCTGAACTAAAGCCACCTCTCACCTCTCCAGCGTAGCTGTGCTGAGATGTCTCAGTAGCAAAGCAATAGGATTGCAGTTTTAGCAAAGATTGAGATTTACATCTACAGAGATTGCCTGCAATTGCATAGCCATATTGAAGAACTGGTTTTTTTTTTTCTGGATATTTTTTGTATTTTTCTTCACTGCTTTTTCAGTGTCACAAATTACATGTGTAGAGGATTTGGTGTTTCACTATGCCTCCATCTTTCTGACTTACACTATTAGTGAGTATGGGAGGCTCAAGATGGCTGGAGAAACTATTCCTCCCATGGATAAACAGGAATCTGATCTTACAGAGAAGTGTCTGAGTTGTTCTTCCCCGTTTCAAGGTGGGTCACACAATATCTCTATTTCAAAACAAAGACAATACCCCAGAGAAGCAGTGTGGCAAAACTCAACCAGCTTTACTTCTGTTCCCTCTCTGAAAGTTTTAAGTTAGCTAATTTGGGTTACAAGCTATACAAAACCCTTGGGTTTTGGTAGCAGTCCAAGCTGGTAGCCTATGAGAAGTTATTGTGTTCAGATGCCTTCTGAGTGGGGATGTAAATGCAACATGTCACAGGCTGCAGCTGTTAGATGGAGATTGCAGTAATGTCCCTGAAACACTGAATGAAAACAAAAAAACAAACAAAAAAGCCCAACCAAAACCCAAAAAGTTGTTGGATTTGAATAAATGGGAGTGTTGCTCTCTGCCCTTATGCAGTCCAGTACATATCAAAGTCCCCCTTCCTTTAATAGCAGGAAGGAAATAAGATCTATATCTCTTGAGAACATGCTTCTAAAATCAACTTTCACTTGCATTCCTATGTCTCCTTTTAGTCCCTCTGAATAGTAAAAATTCTCATTCTCACATTTTAGTCACCCCAGCCTGGATATTAGATCACTCAAGGGTGTTGGTTTTTAGTCAGTCTTACTAATATCTTGGTTTGGGTGTTGGTGTTCCTCTCCCATGTTCAGGTGCCTAATATGGATTCTTATCACCCCAAAACAGTTACTTTGGCTCCCAGCCCAGCATGCGTGGGCATTGGCAGCACTTGGATATTTATAGGGATTTCTACTTCCTTCTTTTCTTTGGGCCACTTTCTTACTACAAGAATTCCTGATTTCTTCTCCTCGGGTGGTGTCTGGGCAGGGGATGTTATGTGTGTGCCTTCCCAGCTGCCAAGGCCAGTGCAAACAGGCACAGCACAGCACTGGCCTGCAAGGCACCGAGGGGAAAAAGAAAAGTACGATGTTTTTCACACCCTGAGATCTAGCTTTGGGAGATTACTTAGCCCTGTTGATTTATTGTGTCATTATTAAACTCGGATATCTTGGCGTCTCAAGCGCCATTACAATGTGGTTAGAGAGGGAGAGAGAGTCAAATGCCCTGAACATTTTTCTGGTTGATAATTTCCTCTGCATCTATAGAGTGGCAGTAGAGTGGAACTTTCAAACAGTACAGTACTGGTTTTGTTTGGATCCGTTCTTTGCAAGGTGAATCAATAAAATCTGATTCTTACAGAAATCTTTTCAATTGTCACTTAAAGTTTCATCTTACTTCCTAGGTGCTCATGGTAGAGAAGGACATCAGCAGAGGTAGTTGCTTGACAGGTCCACATGTGCGGAGTAGCTCAAAGCATTTGCTGACAGACCAGCCAGCTGACAATAGGAATGCAGAGCAGCAAATTGCCTTTTTCTTTCCCTTGCTGGTGATTCTGGTTTCTCAGTTCCACTCAGATGCCATTTTCCTCAAAAAATTGTAGGAATCCGGTAACTCTGCCTCATTCTGAAATTTCAGTTGAAATCTGTCAGTAGGTCTCTGTGGGGAGTTCAGCGCCAGAAATGTGATTTTAGAAGCTTTGTTTCCTTTGGAAGCCAGAGGAATAATGTGAATATTAGATCTGAGATGCTGTAATCATGACTTGGAACTATAGGGAATGGAGCAGAACCCTGAGTGCATGTTTGGAGAAGGAAAACCTACAGTGGACATATTTTGAGCATTTCTTATCAGAAGGCACTGAGACATTAGGAGCCATTACTTGAATGAGTCCACAGCATCCTCTGTGTCTCATTAACAGATGGTTCTAAAAGGCAACTGTGGAAATGCAAACTCATGCATGTTTGTGCTTGCTCTGCTTGTGCCTCTCCTGGCAGCACTTGCTGGCATAATCTGTCAGAAATTAACCTTTTGCTTGAGGTATTGTTAAAGAGGCTGGTATAATTTATCCCATTGCCTGTGACAAATCTCTGTCCAGCCCCTCCACACACTTCCCACTTAGAAGGAATTATGTCAGAATGGTACAGAAATGCTGGGTGTAGGATCTCACCCTTGTGATGGGCAAACTTTCTTCTCCCACTCTAAGTTTTTCTGTGCTTTCATTGCCAGGATTGTCCACACAATCCTCTACCCCAATTACCCATTGATTAGGGCTCCTCTGGTAATCTGCCAGATGCAGGTTTGTTACCAACAGATGGCAGAAAGCATTTGAGGTAATGAGAGAAAGGATAACGATTGCTGATCTGCATAATAATCAGCTTGTGAACAGGTTTCATGGGTTTTTTTCTGTTTCCACTGGCTCAAAGATTGCACTGTCAGACAACCAGGCACCTTCTCTTGAGTTAAAGAAATAGTAAGGGAGGAACAAATTTCTTCCAGCTACTGTTAAGATTTCTGGAGATACACACACTCTCCACCCCACAGATTAAGATTTTAGCCAGAGTCAGAGACTGCACCTAGAATGCTAGGAATGAACATTCAGTCCTCTTGTGATCAAGACCTGTAACTGACCAATCTGGTCAGAAATATTTTCCTTTTTCTATCTTCTGAGACAATTTCCCTACTTGTACCACAAGGCAAGAAGATCCTGATCATCCTTGGACGAGCATCACCTTTGCACCAATACCTAGACTGAAAAAAAATTACTTCCCGTTTCCATGTGTTTTGGAGTTCTTCAAGCAAATTCTGCTGCTTTGCACATTGAGACAGTCACATACAAGTCTACATCTAAGCTACTCCAGAGTCCTTGCAGAAAGAAGTCTTCTCTGGAACACTCTAGAGCAGTGTTACTGGAGTTACGTATCTTACAGCATCAGTTTTCTACGCTGCACAAGATCTGTAGTACAGATTTTCACTGTTTGAATTCTACAGGTTACTTAGACTTTATTACTAACTGCCCCTATCTGAAATGAGCCATGTAACACTCACTCAAAAATAATTTTTGGTGCCATTTACTGTGACTTTTGGCAAAGGATTTGGATTGAAGAACCTTTCTCAAAAAAACAGCCTTACACATGTAGGTGCTACTGCTGGGCTGGTCTCCATTTATTCCCCAGGTGGACTGGAAGACAAGGCAGACAAGTTTCCATAAAACCCCTTTACTTTAAAATCCCTTCTTCATTTAAGATCTAGATGGAGATTTTTTTAAATGCAGTCTTGATTCCATAGAATAGTAAATGCAGATGTTCTCCCTGATACACCTTTCTGTTTACTCTGGGTGCTGATAATGCAGCAGCCTCTTGCCAGTTCTCTGCAAGGATGGAATTTATCACATTCTTAGCTGTATCACTTGTCACTAATAATTTTAGCATCTGAATCTTACAAGGCAATCACTATCTACTCCTGTCCATGTGTTGCAGGTGTCTCCTCCCTCTCCTGGAGGAGAGGGAGAATTTTTGGTTTTGAGCTCATACTCTAAAGGCCAAGGCTTTACTGTTAAGTCCTGAGGCCCTGCTACAGACATTGCTGTTGGTTATGGGATTTTCCTGTCCTTAGCCTGGTTTCTAAGGAAACAATGCCTGGGCATCTGAGCTTGTGCACATTTGTTTTGGCGTTTTTTTCTGTGTCTGTGTTTTTTCCTCTATGATTTCTGAATTTATTTGCAAAGTGCAGTTTTATTTGACACATACATTCAAAGATACTGACTTAGTGTAAGTTTCCTGAAAATGGATGATGGGGAGTGACTCTAAAGACAACACCCAT
The DNA here is from genome assembly GCA_013400315.1 of Bombycilla garrulus. Classification (NCBI taxonomy): domain Eukaryota; kingdom Metazoa; phylum Chordata; class Aves; order Passeriformes; family Bombycillidae; genus Bombycilla; species Bombycilla garrulus. The sequence goes on from VXBU01008276.1 coordinate 776,264, forward strand.
GGTGTATGCTCAAACTTAGAGATACTAGAAAATCTATATGAAATAAAAATAGGGGTAGCTGTGGCCAGAGGAAAAGCTTCTTCTGATGCTGGAGCTTATTAGACACATGAGAGTTCAAATGCTAATTCATGTAACAGGCATCTTCTTTAATTTGTCTTCTGCAATTGTTAGTGAAAACTAGTCACAGTAGTCACCGTGAGGGGAAAAAAACCCAAGTTCTTTGTATTTTTCGGAGTCTGTCTATGACTGCCCTAATTTAACGCCACTGCAACACTACAGGCTATCCTCGTAGATGCCTGCAGGACACTTATTAACATGTTCTATTTATTTTCTGGCAAGAGAATGGCTGAACCATGTCCTGTGTTAGAGTGATGTTTGTGAAGAAAGATGGAGCTTTTAGCCATTCTGTTGAACAGGTGACCCCTGATTAAGTTGGGTCTTGCCCAGAAGCCCTGCAGGGAGAGAGAAAAGCCCGAGGCAGAGATTTCACATGCATCTGAGCTGGCATTTGATTCTTCTGGCTTGTGGATGACACCAGTGGGCAATAAGATCTGACAAGGTATGTGTAGGGAGGGAAGAGGTGAGAAAAGGGAAAAGGACTTTCATCTCTTGGTAATAGTGAGCTATTTAATTTACTGTGTCTCAGGCTGCTGAGAGTTTGGATATGTAAAGATAATGTGTATTTCTAAGGCAGGATCTCTCTTGGTGGAGACAATAATCATGACAAATGGGAGTCAACTGCGAGACTGTGTGTATCCTGACAGCAGCATGCTGGGTGAAAAACAGACTTCTTGGAACTGATCAGAGTGTAAGTAAAAACAAGTGTGTGGGGGGTGGTGGGGAGCTGGTTTTGGGTTTTATGTTTCTCCCAAAGAGCACTGTGTGTGAAGGCTTCTTTCTTTACTTCTGTCTTTACCCAGGGACCTGCCTGGTGTTAAGTGGCTGCAGGGTAGTGGGCAGACTTTAAGGTGCAGTACTGTTGCAGGGTGAGGTATTCTCTGCCATGGCAAACAGAGGCACTCTGCAGCAGGACTTGGGTCTGCACAGGCCACAGGCCACAGTGACAGCACAGGCTGCTGCAATGGGCAGAGCTCTGTCAGGCAGCAGAGACTGGGGAGGTGTCCCTTCTTCTTAAAGGGGACTTCTTTAACTGGGTTGTGGGTATCTGCATGTGGGGAAGGGGGGGTTTCCAGGAGAAGAATGGAGTCTGGACTGTGTCCATCTCCCCCCATCCCACTGATCTTTCCAAAAGACAGCTGCATTTGTTAGCTGGAAGAGCAGTTACTTGACTGCTGGCAGAGGGAAATGGTGCTGAGCTTGCTTCCTTCCGAGGGAGGTTGAGCAGGACTGTTTGTCCCACTGAATTCCCAGGGACCATGCGTAGACTGAGGCTGTCACACTAGTTACAATGATTCAGAAAGGTACTGGAACTTCTACACCAGCCTTTCAAGTCAAGGAATGGAGAGAGTGAGGGTGTATTTAGGGGACAAATAGAAGTGCATGTGGAATACAGAAATAAAAGCAGAGGGGCTTTAATGTTTTTAAGAACATCCCTCTCCGTAAATTTCCTTGAAAGTGTTCTCAAGGCTGCTGTCACTTCAAGCCTATGCAAGACCAAAATCACTTCTCTTGAGCAGGTGAAACAGATGCTCAAATAAATGAGTCTGTATTGCTTAAGGCACTTATGTTCAATGAAGTAGTATCCAGCACCTTTCCTGCTGACAAAAGTGAGGCTAAGCTTAGAAGCCACTGAATTGCTGTTAATAGCTTATCACAGTTATTTTCTCCCTGCTTTTATCCTGGCTTTGACTCCTGGCTTTAGTCCACATAATAGTACTGTGCATCTCCTGTGAAAGATGTCCCACACATTATTTTTTCAGACCTCAGAGAGGTACAAAGTTTCCTGCTCAAAAGCAGTTGATTTGTTATTGATTACAGATACCTAACTGCTTTCTCTGGTCTTAGTCTTTCTTCAAATGAGCATAACCAAAAGGAGTAAGAGGGGTTGGGGAACAGGGGACTCACATTTCTACATGTCTCTGTCTCATCCTTATTTGCATCTGCTTGTCCAGAGTGCTGCTGAACACCTGTGTTTGCTGCTGCTGCTGAAATTGCATCTTGGTACTTTTTGGCAATAAATTGCAGGGTTTTTATTATTTATCCAGTGCAACTGCTTTCACTTTCTTCCTTCCCTCCTTCTATGGGGTGGATTGACTGAAAATCCTAGGTTTTGTCCTTTCATGTGGTCAGTGGGAGAGTGAACAGTCGGTGGGAGGAGGATGGATGTTTTAAAAGTTTCCTTCTGGTTTCTGTTTTTCTTTCTTTCTTTTTAGTGTTAGTTAATAAAATTCCTACTCTATGCTTTAAGTTTGAGTGATTGTGCTCCTTTTTTGGTCCTATCCCACAGCAAAAATTGAGAAAAATTTATTTTCATGGGTGCACTGGCCCTTGGCTGGCGTCAAACCATGACATTCTTGGTTCCCTGACTGGGAATTGAAATTTGGTAAATAAACCCATGACAGCCACTTTTAAAGCTTCACAGACAAACTACTACAAAAGTATTGCCAGTGACTTCACAGAGAAGAGTGGCTGGCACAAAGCATTTCTAATTCCTTGGAGTGCTTAACTAACTAGTCTGAAAATGCTGAGCTATTCATTAGCACACATAACAACGGTACTGTGTGCTACTTCAAAGAGGGAATTTAAGATCTGCCACAGTCCTACTGAGATATTTTATTGCCTTTGACTTGAGAGCCTTTCTTCCTAGTGAAGATGCCTGGCTTCACAAGTGCAGGTTGCTTTATTTACAGATGGCACACTTTTAATTCATCTTTAAAGGGGCTTGTTCACAGCAGCCCCATCTCTAGAGTTAACTGATTGTGTTTTGTGTGTCTTGTGGTGGGTGATTCTGAGGGAGGACTGGATACTTGTAGAGGCTAATCTTTAATAAGAGCTAGGAAGATTTGCAGCCAGAGTGGTTTAAGTTTTTGAGTCCTCCACAAAGCATTCCACTCCACTATACATCCTGAGTCTTGGTCGGGCCATCATAAAGGCAGGACACTTCATAAATCTGTCAGTGCTCCAAAGCTCTAGAGAAGTGCTTAGAGCTGCAGAGTAGGGATGATGCAGGTAGTGTGTAGGCGACAGATTAAGCTGAGATGTCTGATTTGATTGGGGTCTTCAGCTGTTCTGTCCCTTCCTAAAATGGTTGCTTTGCAGTGGTGTTAGCTGGGGCAGATCTGAGTAGATGAGAAAAATCAGTGCTCACACTCTTAGAGAGCAACTTCTTGAATCAGCCTGAACAGCTCTGCTAAGTAGGAAAGAGGATCTGGTGGTGAAGAGCATTTTACCTCTTGATAATTAGCAGGAGATATAGAAAAAAAACCCCACACTGTGGACTTGACTTCTGATACACGATGGTGGTACAGGAGCTGCTATGCCACTTTACCTGATTGCTACCTCCTGCTTGAGGGAGGCATGGTAGGTGGGTGCAGGAAGAGATGGGGGGATTGTTTCACAACTACCACAGTTTAATCTGCCACCACACATGAGAAGTGCCACAATTCTAGGTTTTGTTCAGCAGGGCTCCATTTTCTGCTCTCACTTACTGGGTTGACCAACAGAAAGTCTATTTTTTGTGTGGAGTCTATTTTTAACTGAGTATTGATTTTTTTTTTTCTCTTTCCCTCTTTTTATAGTATATCATGAAGGACTCTAGATGCAGTCAACACCTTTTTCTTAAAACTGATGTAAACCAGAACCAAATAAAACAGTTCATGTTAAGTTACCATCTGCTTAATGCTGTTGTTTGTTGAAGGTGTAAAAAACTTATTACATCTTCCTGGTTCAGATACTTGCCTATTGTGTGGTTTTTGAGTCACATAATGATATGATAAAATGAGAAGAATGATACCCATGGCAGATGGCTGTGTGGCTATCTTAGGCTCCCAAAGCCAACAGCAATATAAGACAGGCTTATTTCTGAGGCAGAAAAAGCTCTGTCACCATGTCTGTGAAGTGGATAGGGAAAAGAAGGCTCCTAAAGAAAGTCTGTTGGAGGTTTCCTGTCCTCTGCCTGGATTGCTGCCAGAGCTGGTGATGGAATGAATGCTGCAACAGATTAAAGTTACACTAATCCAGATCATCCAGAAATGCGAGACCTCCAATCACGCATGGGGAGGCCAGAAAATTACACTGTTGTCATTCTGAAAAAGAAAATACTCTTTCCTAATGTTCCACTGGGACTATCCTATTGCAATCCAGTGACCTTACAGTGAGCACCTAGGAGGTCCTTGGTGTTTTCTTGCTGCTCTTACTTCATGTCTTTATTCCTCAGGAACTGAGGAAACTTTGAAGGCTGCCATCTGGGGGCAACATACCTATTCAGTATTGCACCTTGATTAATACATGCTTTGAAAATTGTTATTTATAAAAGCAGTATCTGCAGTGTTTCAGGATGCAGATATATTGCTTGAGCATTATCAAACAATTGCCAGCACAAAATTTCAGCAGGGCCTGGATTTACAGAGTACCTCTGAGGCAGGCAATGCTTGTATGGACAGATTTATTTCAGTCATAACATATTTTAAACTGTGAATTAAAGTTGGTCTGTACTGGAATGACACCAGCTGAGCTCCCTTTCCCTGCCTAAAAAACAAGCTTGTAGTCAGGGCTTTTTTTGTTTGTTTGTTTTGTTTGTTTTTGGGTTTTTTTTCCCCACTTACCCTCTTCTTGGGGTGTTTTCTGTACTACATCAGGGCATCACCTTGCATAACCTGAGCCATCTCATAACTGCTTTTTTTAATCTGTCCTGTAGAACTGTTCTCTCTGGCATGTAGAACAGTTCAGGCTTCAGTTTTGGCTGATGCTGCAGAAGAAATGCAATTGTAGTGAGTCAAAATAGAGTAAGGGGGAGATCCTTCTCCGAGGACTGGGCATGCTGGGACTGAAATATTGATGCATATACATGAAATAGCACTGAGTGATTCACTTGCAGTCAGTCACGTGAGTTTTTTTGGCAGTCTGCTTCTGTTTTTCCTTGTTATAAAAAAGTAGCAAATGCACTTCCCCCAAAAATCTCTGCAGGCGTGGTTAACTTTTATTAGACTCTGAGGTACAAACAAGCAACAACACTGTGGAAACTTACAGGTTTTTCCCCTGGGATAAAGACAGCCCTCATGGAGAGTTGGACTATTAGTCTCTCTTGTTAGCGTTCATAAAATAGGAATAATTATAGGAGCAAAAATTGTAGGAAAGCAATGAAAGGATGTGTTCCTGCATATTTGTTTAGATGTTGCATGTCAGGCAAGCTCCTGAAGAAGAAGCCCCCAGGGCTTTCAAACAATCTTGCCAGCTGGAGAGCATGAGACCAAGAAACTTTGACACTTACAAAATGAAGTTCTGCTGCTTCTGTTTTGGGCCTCCAGCATTTTTTTTTTAGATTTTCTTATATAGTAGAGAAGGACAGAAGCTAACTTTGAAAATACAAATATTTCATCATTGTCTTCTTTCAGAGTCTGGGCTTTAAAACAACATTTGAAAAGAAAGATGTGACAGTTGTGACAACAACTATTCCATCTTGTTTATTCAAGCTCTTCTGTACCACTGTCACATAAAGAGACACAGCTCTGACCTAAAAGTGAAGTCACACTGCATAGCCACAGCTTTGTCATGCGGTGTGGCTGCACGTGCAGTGTGTGGTGATGCCATAGGGCCCTCAAAGTCCCTCAGGCTTGTCTATTGGGCTCTCAAAAATTCATGTCTGTTTTCTGTGTAACTGATATCCTTTGCCTTTTGTAAGAACAAAAGTTAATGCCACTCCTTGTCTAAAGCAGTGCCATTTTTTCCTCTAATGAGCCCCTGGCAAATGCTGTATCTGAAAAGAATCTTTATTGTGTGCAAATATTCATCTGTAGCTCACAAGCTGTGGGTCTTGATCCCCTGTGGGTCAAGGGGAGAGTGCCAGGAAAGGGAAGAATTCGATTCTGCCTTTTTACGACTAATCCTGAAATGCAAGTATTTGCATGCTGGAAAGTGTTTCTGTACATTTCTGAGAATTATGAATATAATCCAATACAGCTGTTGTGCTAACGTGTCCCTTCCTCTCCTCTGGCACCAGATGTGGGCCCCTGGATTTTGAAGATCTGTAGAGGAAGCCTTCACACCTGGTTGCCATCAGTGTTTCTGCTGGCAATGAAACTCAGCAGGACTCAATACTCTGTAATAGCGTTATTGCCTTTTTTGCTACAGAAAGTCCCGTTAAACTTTGGCCAAGCGTAGGGCTCTCAGTTTGTCTTCCTCTGAACTGTCACAAAGTAGAAGGAGGTGCTCAGTAAAAAACCCCTCATCTTTGTCTTCTTGGGGGCACTGTAGCTCCTCAGTCTTTATCTGGTGTTGAAATAGTGCTAGAATTGAGTGTTGTTGTGTCTGCTATAGACTTTGTCCTGAATGAGATTGATTTGCAAAAAGCAATGGCAGTGGTGGAAGAGGGGAAGATAAATAATCCGTGTGTGCTATTTTACCAGGTTGTATTTGCTACAGTTCAATGGGAATTTCTTCTTGCTTTTCTCAGAGAGAGGAATGGGGGGCTTGAGTGCAGGGGAGAGGGAGTGGAAGGGAATAACCACAATTTTACTGTAGTTTAGCCATGTTTTTTAAGCTAAAAGAGAGATTTGAAAAACCTAACTGCTCTTGCAACCCCCACTATGTAATAATTCAAGCTGCTCACAAAGCTTACAGGCTCCTCTACCTCTCCAGTGCTGTTTTTGAGCCATGGAGAAATCTATAGTTCTGGCCCTGTGGCATTTTTTAGAGGCATGGGGATGTTAATGCCAGAATCTTGACAACTTTCCAACCAGAGTAATTACATTCTGCCGACCTGAAATTCTTCCGGCTTCTACACAAGGTCACTTTAGGCACCAACAGAGCCAGTTGGTTACAACCCGGTGCCCTGCTTTGCCCTCCCCTCCATCCCTTTGGTCTGTCCTTCAGTCACCTTATCCTCAAAGGCACAGAGGGCTCTGTGCTCACTCTAAGGTACCCAGTGCCCCGTAAAAATTGGGTGAAGGAAATGGGTCTGATCAAATCCCCTGAACTGCTGTCATTAGGTTTTGAAGTATGACCTGATAAGTTATTTCCTTTGAAAAGTCAGGGGCTGGTATTTTAACAGACAGTGGCTCTTTTCTTGTTCTCCCTTCGACCCCTTTGGAGCCTGTGTGGCACAGCTAATTCGTGGAGGAAATTACATTTATTACTTCTCCTAGCAAATGCGCCCTCTCTGCGATGCCGTTCCGTGCGGCGCAGGGCAGATGCAAGTCAGCCAGCCCATTTTCCTAATTTCATTTGGAAGGATCAAGAGACACCATGCTGGTCTCGCAGGCTGGGGGCTCAGTCTAGAAAGAAAAGGCGCAGCAGGCTCCCGCATTGATGGAATCTATGGCATCGCCCCAAATGTGGGTTGTCCAACAAGAAAAAAACTCAAGGACAAAGCATATCCTTCCAAAACCAAAACAAACTGCCCCCAAAAAACCAAACCTGCCTTTGTGACAGCCCTGACTGGGAGGAAGGGATCTTGAGGTGAAGCAGTAACTTAACTGTTGTTTCAGTGTAGATCTGCTTGGGCTGACTTTGCTTTCCCATTCTGTAAGGCAGAGCTGAAAAAATCCTTGACCAGAAAACTCTGATATCCAAAGCAAATCTTTTCTTATGCCCTGCCTGCACAGTCTCCACTGTGGCTGTGAACAGACCTAAATCTCCAGGCACTAATCCCACAGATCTTTGTGTATTAATTCTTTACAGTGCCTCCGTGCTTGCCTTCCTCTTATGCCTGGATTCTCTTTGATGTCCCAGCTTGCAGGTTTTTAAAATGACACAACCTAGGAAGGATTTGGGGAGAGGACAAAACATGTGAGAGACATACTGGCCAGATTTGGAGCTGTTTTTGTTGTAAGAAAAAAAATGTTTTCCTCACCTACACACACTGTTTTCTTTTTACCCTCCTTTGTCTCAGATTATTTATCTTAAGGAGTTGGTGCTAGAAAGAGACATGATACTCATGTCTGATAAAATTATACAAAGGTGGTTTGAAGAAATATCAGGATGGTCCTTCAAGCTGTTTTAATTCAGCAGTGCTGTCAAAACAATATTACAGGACTTGTTCTCAAATTTGTCATTCTTATTTGAAAGTGGTAAAAAGTGAACAATCATTCGGAACAAACATCCTCACCAGCTTCACCTCAGACTGAATTTAACACTTGTATGGGTTTAAAAACTTCTGTAAAGAGTCAGGAAAATAAAGCATAATTGCATTTCTACTTTAATCAAACCTAAGAGAGTTCTCTATGAAGGTTTAATATTTTCAGTGGATGAGGCTAGATGTGAAGCTCTCTTTCAAAAGATGTAAGATAGAAGTGCCGGGACAAAGTCTGGTTTTCAAATAACTGTGAAATCTCATGAATAGCATGCAGCTAAATAGCATAGCTAAAGATTAAAAAGACTGATCTAATAGGGAAAGCAGATGACCACCTAATATTAAAGCTGTTTTTAAAAATGTATTAACCCAATTTCTAACCTTGCAGTCAGCTGCCTCAAAATTCTACTGCCTTTGGCTTTGAGCCAAAGCATCACTGTGCTACAGAGAATTACAAGAACCTATGGACAAATTTAGAAAACAAAAGAAAAATAGAAATCAGCATATTTGAAACTCTGCTTATGATCTCTTGCTCTTGTGTTTTTATCCTCAGTATGCAATACCATTCACCATAAGCCAAGGCAGAGACAAGTGGTGTGTCATTGCTCTGGTTCTGGGGTTTTCAGGTGTGCCCAGCTGTGCCTCTGGAGTGCCAGTCAGAGCTGGGGTGTGGGCAGGCTTCGGCACATCACACTCTCTTAATCCCTGCAGCATTTGGCCCCTGCAGCTCTTCCCCTGATGACACCGTGCTTCAACAGAGAATTTGCTTGATAAAAAGCACCGGTTTAGGAAGTGGCGGGGAGACTGCAAGACTGACTAGGTAAAGAGAGGGCATGTCTGCTGGCAGGCAAGAAAGCAAGGCAAGGAAAAGGGTGAAGCCTGCAGATGGGAGAATTAGTGCCTGCTGTTTGTGGGGCAAGGGCAGAAGGAGCTCCTGCCAGAAATCTGGTGCTGGCAGAGGGATACATACGCACATGCACACACACGGAAGGAAGCGTGTGTGTATTCATGGGTGCATATGGCTGAGCCCATGTGCTTAGACATGTGGCATGTTTATGCAGATTCTCTATATGTATAAACACACCAGGAAGAGGTCTGCCTTTTCAGAAGTGATTCACAGTTTGGGGTAAGCTAACACGTTGCTTCCATGCAGCTTGCTTTGTCGGGAAGAGTCTAGTTCCTTCTGCCCTGCAATTGCAGCCCTCTGAGGAGCAGATCCCTGGTGTGGTGTATCCGTGTGTGGGAGCTGACACGGGCCCATGGTGCTGCTCACTGCACGTGCAGGAGCCAGGTCCTGGGCCATGCAATGCCAGAGCTGACACTGTCGCTGCAGCCACGCTGAATTTTAACAGCAGCCTCAAGGCTGGGCCTGAGGCCAAATTTGCCGACTGTCCACACGCGGGACTGGGTTGAGGGTGAACCGGTGAGCGTATTCAAGGAAAGAGCCTTGAATGAGCTCTGTGTATTTACTCGTCGCACAGGCAGGTCCCTGCGTGCCGTGCCTGCCCCATCTGCTCTTGTGGCGATGGCACATGACTGACAGGCACACAAAATACCCCAATCTCTGCCTCAGTTGTCACCTGCCACATGGGCAGCTGGGATTAGAGCTCCACTGCAGCTCAAGGCTAGTCGGGCTTCCATCCCCTCCCCGGTTTGGCCTGCTCAGGTGCACGTTTTTGCAGCTGTGTATTGCCAGGAAATGCTTTTACCCCTTTTGTAGTTCATTCACTCCTCCAGAGCCAGGTTCCTGCTATCTGCCACTGCTGGGACCTTGGAGGTCCCCAGGGGGAGGGCCTGGGTGGGACACAGCTTTGCGTCCCGTACATGGTACCAAACTGTATCTACACACAGCTGCAATGCAGAACTGGAATGGCAGGAAGCACTGTGCATCAGATAATCACTGCTCAGACACACTATAGAGTTTTCTAGCGGCCCAGCAGAAAAGTTTCCAGTATTGAACTAAGCATAGAAGCATAACTATGATAATTTACCCATAAGATGCATGAACTGGAAACTTTGCATGTCAGCCAAATCTTGTCTGGCATCAGCTTCAGTTACTGCATCAGCAAATTGCGAAATAAGTTTTTTTTCCTCTAAAATTCAGTTTACTTTGAAAAAATAGGCACTGTACATCTGGCCACAATTATACTATTAAGAGAGCAACAAAACAGATTTGGATTTTTTTGTTTAGGCTCAGACATGGTCACTGGTTTATCTGCCCCACTTTTTCTTTTTTTTAATTTTTGAAGCTCTCAATGCCATGTATCAATGTGCACATCAAATTGGCATTACAGTGTTACACTGGAGAGGAATCAGTCTAGAAGACGTTTACTATACTATGATTTATGGCCCCACTTCAATGCAAGCACTTTAAGTATTTTTATGAACTGGGGCTGAGTTCAGTTTCAAGTCCTCATCCTAGAGATGTCACCAAACTTTTCTAATTGATGGATTTGCCATGAGAAAGGGGACACCTTGGAGCCAAACACATAGCACAAGCCAAAAAACAGAGACCTGAACAACACAGAGCCTAAAAGAACTACATCAGCAGTTCTGTAAGGCAGATTAAAAAAAAAGGCAGGGATGGCATAAGACTATCTGAAATATCCCTTTCCAGCCCTGCGATGCACCCTCATCTTTTTCTCATGCCTAAACAGAAGCTTTGTCACTTGTCAGGAATCCAAAGCATTCTTGTGTGCTGCAGACAGTTACATTGAACCCCTACCACCAGAGTTTCAAGCTGCTTTCGGGATTGCAGCAAGACTGTAGACTGCAAACTCTGCTTGCTTGTCCACATGGAAAATGCAGCATCAGCAGCTTCCTGGCTCTGGAGGGGTGCGGGGAGACATGGGCAGCCCTGAGCTGTCTTAGAATGTGCGTGGGGTGGTTGCTGGCTTGTGATGTTCCATGGCCCAGCAGCTGATGGGTGGTTGTGAAAGAGTTGTCCCCTCACGAATGTAGGATTCGGTACTGCCTGACACATGGAGTGCAGAGGGTGCATCCTCCTCTAATTCATGCACATTGTAAAGCATCTGAGAAGGCAGTGGCCCCAGTATTCCACCGAGGACAAAAGCCCTAGAGCGCCAGCCTGTTCCTGTGACAGTAGAAAGGCTCAAGGATTCTGTCTGTCCATTTTTTGGGGTAGAACTGGGTTTTTTGTAAGAGTCTTGGTTAGAAATTTTTGCTGCTGGTTTTGGTCTGTTGTAGGTTCAACTATAGTATGGATTTGGCCATATTTGTTGTTCTGGGCACAGATTTTCTGGAGGACTCCAAATGAGGGGGTACAAGAGATGTTACTATGCATCTCCTTCTACTATATGAAGTCCTGGGGGAATTTGAATTAAGGTCTTTGTGTTTTCTGTGTCAAGCCTCGGTTAAATTTGCCAGCACAACCCTCTGCTCTCTGGATAACTCTAGCACTAAAGATGTTAAACCAGTGTCAGAGTTTCTTGCAGCAGCATCTGTGCTATACAGCAGACTTGGAGGGAATTGTACAAAACTGGAAACTGGAAGTGCTGTAGAAACTGTGAAGAATATTGCCACCCACCAGGCAGTGGGTAGAGTCCAGCTGCTGTTTGTGGCACTGGCAAAACAAGACAGACGCCCTTTGGACTGTGGGTTGGGCAGGTTCTTGCTTTGAATATATAGGCATTAAAACTCAATTTGTGGTAAAAAGGAAAACATTAAAAAACCCAACCAAACAGGAAATATCTTAAGAAATTGTTACAAAACAACTACCAGAGAAACATCTTGCCTGTATTTAAACAGGGAGAGGAGGCCAGACCCTAGCCTGGCAGAGGAGGATAGCAGTCTTGCAGGAAGCAGTGGGAGGCTTAGCAGACTTCAATGGCCAGTGGGCTGGAGACAACGCTGGGCTGAGAGAGCGCCTCCAGCCCACCTGGGAAAAGGGGCTTCTAGAGGGCAGCACGTACTTCCCTGTAAAGGGCACCATGGGCTGGATTTCAGGGGGGACAGAATGGAGTGTTGCTTGTATGGCTTGTTCCTGCCTTTGAGCACATCAGAAGAAAGCCCTCTGAATCAGCCCCCTTCTCACTGATTGCCCTCAAGTCGGGACTGCAACAAGATATTTTGCCACCCAAGACATGTGTCACATATTTCCTATCAGTTCTTCCTCCTCTTTTACCAGGCTCCTGGCAGCTGCATCCACTTCCTGGGATCAGCCAGTATGCCAAGAGCAGCTGATGGGTGTGAGCACAAATGCTGCCCCCAGCAGAGGGTGGGATGAAGAGCTGAGAAGTTCCACATCGCCAAAAAATGAGACACTTCCATTCTGTGTAACTAATGTCAAACTGGAGGGATGAAGGGACACGTGTATGCCAAGCACAGGAAAGTCTGCAAGTCTTTGCTTGACACTGTCCCTTCCCACCACAAAGCATGCACAAACTATTCCCACAGGGTGCATATAGCTATTAACTGTACTCATTATTTGTTTGGCCTAAGTAAAGAGCTAGGTGTTTGAACAGGTTGTTTGACAGAATTCAGAAAGTTGAGCTCACGTTGTAAATCCAGAAATTCCTACTCTCCTCTCTCCCACTTAGCTAAAATCCATGTTGTTTTTTTTCCCTCCACCCTCAGAAGAAATCACTATGCCCAAAAAAAGCTTTGTTTGAACAACTTAGTACTTGTCTTCCTCAGAGCTCACCTAACCCATTCCCAGGTGTGTATTTGCTGACAAAAAAAAACAGGGTGCTGGGGAATACTTTTGATGGCTGCTATTAAAAAGTTTCACTGTGTGGGAAAGGACCCAAGATCCATCAAGCCAGAAGATGAGTGCAAGAGGGATACTTACTCCACATCCCCTTGGGAGCCCAAAACCCCTTCTCTGCTGAGCTGCTTTCCTCTGTGGGAAGTGCACACTTCCCCTTTATCCAGTCTGGGGGATCTCATTTATATCTGCAAGGTGAGGAGAGTCAGAGTGCCTGCCCAGCCTGTGGATCTGAACTCCTTTCTGGATGCTAGCTGGCTACAACAAGATGTGGCTACAACAAGTCTCTTGGCTTCTTTCAGATGGGGTTAAAACTCTTTGCACCTGGTGCTGAGTATAGCCTGGTGGCACTCCAGCTGTGTTTTTAGTAGTATAGAGGTAAAAATAAAAGTCTAGATATTCCCTTGATCATCTTTTCCTAAATCTGATATGTAGGATCCTTCACCTGTTTCTTGGCATTGTCAACTTCTCCTGCTCTTTCTCCCTATTAAAACCCTTCTCCCCTTTGCAGTGGTTTGTGATGAGAGTTTGAAGGGGTTTTCTCATTTTGGAATGTATCTTGCTGGATAGCCCTTCTCCTATCCCAAAGTAGGCTTGAATCAGCCATCCAACTCCATCAGGTGAATTTGTACATGACAAATGTCATGGAGTCAAGCTCACACACTGGCTAGGTCTGGAGGAGACTGAATCTGTCCAGAGCACTGTGGTGCAAGGAGAGCCCAGGTGCAGCTCTGTCCACCTTTTGCTTTCATCAGATCCTTGTTCTGCTCATCTGGTCTGCAATGTGCTTGTGTGGCACGGCAGAGCTGTGTGCACACCTGATGGGTTTGAGAGTGCAGAGCAGCATTTCAAAGCAATCAGGGATCATCAGGAACACTTTGGCTAAAGTCATACAAACTCCTGGAGCACAGACCGGTGCTACTGAATTTCATGTGATCCACTGTGTTCAAATCCAGAAAAAAACAGGAAAAAAATATATCTGATAATACTGAGGCCAGAAGGATGTAGCTCAGTCCGAGGTGAAATCTGGAGGAAGGAAACGTAGTAGTAGTGGAATATTAGAAGGGATTTTAAATTCTTGCAAACAAAGATACCTTTTGTGACCATGGCCCTTCCTTCTGCTATATCAGCACTTTGTCGGTAACAGCTTGGGAGTCTGAAATCAGTTTCTAAACCCTTGACCTCTTAGTGTGAAAAAGCAGCAGCAGGCGGAGGTGGATTTGCTGTGGATAAAGCTCTTTTCCACAAACTGTTTATCATTTAATATCAATCTAGGGACAAAGATAGCCATAAATCTATGTGAAGCATCTATATACTGTGTCCATTCTAATACTGAATGGGATGTGAGCACTGTGGGGTGGCTGGGCTCTTACTCTGTGAAGAGGTCTGCCAGAAAATTGGAAAAATTGCACTTAGGCAAAAATCAGATTATTCAAGTAGGTACTATTACATTTGTGTTTATCATTAAGGCTGCTACTTAAATGTAAAAATATGTCGTTGGCTTTTTCAATTTAGGTTATCTTTTTTAAATTGATACAAAAAAGGCAAAGAAAACATGAAACATTTTGATATGCTTTCTCCTGCCTTTACTCCTATTTTCCCCTCTTTGTCTGAGATGTCCTATTTGCAAATACAGTTAGGATAGAGACAGGACTGAGGACTGGAAATGTCAACATCATCAAGAAATCACTTTTTTTTTTCTTTGCAGTGCAGCGTTACTGCTTGCTTACCCTGGTCCACGCGATGTTCTAAAATGGAAGTCACAAGGCAGGTCTATGGCTCATTTTTCCTCATGGGCTGCCTACAGAAATTGTTCTGGGGATACAAACCCCCAGGTGATCAGGCCTGATGCTCTTCTGGAAAATTCCAGTCCCCCATTTCTTGGAGATCAATAGCTAACTGCACAATGTCCACCTCGCCTTCAAAGGCTGTTCCCTCTCTTAGGATACCTGTCTATCTCTCTTTCTGGTAGCTTTTCTAGCAATATCAACTACTCCACAGTTCTGAGCCCCGTACCAAGGAGGCCTGGATAACTGGTCTGTTTTGTGGCTGTGTGCCTGTGCTAGATGGAAAGTTAAGTGCCAGAGAGCAGGGAATTTGCAGTTCTGGTTACGCGATGTTGTGCTTGTGGCATTGTAACATGAATGTATTGCTGCTCTGAGGCTCTGCTTTCATGAAGGGAATTACAGCCTCAGAATAATGGGAAAGAACATTTTTGAATGTCAGCAGTTGACAGCTGACCGTAACAAGGGGTCCAGGAGCCACCTTCTTCAACACACAGAAGCAAAAACTTCAGCAGCAGTCTCCAGCCTCCCAAAGCTCTATGACAGTGATCACTCTGGGTTTGGTGGGAAGTAATCTGAGCCTCAGGTGTTTCTTGAAGCTTGGTCTTGCCTTCTCCAGTCATATTTTGGTTTTGTTTTTTGTTGTTTGTTTGTTTGTCTGTTTTAAATTTTTTTCCCCTGGCGTATTTCATTGCATTACAGGGGAACTCTGAGCAAAGTGGTTCTCAGTGATCTTCCATGCCAAGGCAGGGTCATTTCTGCCTCTGATGACTTTGGTGCTGGCCAGAGTGATGCCTTGGCAGCATGGATGACTGCTTTGACCTGTTGTGTCTTGACACTTGTACCAGAGCATTTATGTGCCCCTATGGAGTATGCTGAGGCAAAGACTTGCTCTTACATTGCTCTGTCCCTGAAATGCTGTCCCTAAATTGTGGAGAAGGACAAGTTGGTTATCTGAGGAGAGTTCATGGCTTCTTCCTACTGCTGCTTCCCACCTCATGTGACAGAAATCCTTCAAGTCTTCCATGACACTGCAGCAGCATTCACCTGCCAACTTGTCTGTGACCAGTGCTGCATTCTTGTAGTGGCATTTCATCAGCCCACCCTGTCATAACAAACAGGGACCTTTGCCAAATAAGCCATGAGACTTGTGATCTGCCTAGGGCCATGTATGTCTAGCTTTCCAGGGAGCCTGCAGGATTTTGTCTCACTATTTTCCGCAAGCAGCAGCAGACGTTCTTCCATCTTACATTGCCCCAGCTGTTGCTCTTTCTTATCCCAGACTCACCTCTTCCCTCTGGGGCTTCACATGACCCCAGACATCTGGAGCATCTGGCATACCCATGTTAGCAAGAGAGGAGAGCCCTGGGCTCTCCAGGGCGAGTGTGTTCCTGACTTCTTGCTGCTTAGGAAGCGTGGGGCTGGGCTGCTGAATGGCTCCTTGTCTGTTGTCTGCAATGCAAGCAGCATCTCCCCCTCCCCACACCCAGACGGACCCAGATGCCAGGGTCGGCAAGCGAGGGCACCACGAGGGGACCTGCCAGCTCTGCCACTGCAGCTGCTCCCTCTGTTGCTGGCAGCTGGGCTTGAATATTCATGGCAACAAAAGATTAGCACTGTGTATGCTTGGCACTGGAGACAGATAAACTTTCTTGAGGTGCCGGTGGCTCTGTTCTCATCCCATTCAAAGAGCTTGCTCCCTCTCCCCTGCTCCACTTGTCTGCTTCATCGACCAGCTGATTCTCTTGCTGTATAAATGGCCTCTGTTGGGAAAGGGAGGCGAGCAGCTTGATTAAGTATTCAGCAAAGTGGTTCGGAGTCCAGACAAACTAGCGCGGATCTTGCCAACGCTTGCACTCAATTGGCACTGAGGAAAGCCAGGGAAAAAGCTCATTTATAAACAGGCAAAATTTTGCAAGGTATCAGTGTGCTTATCAGCTGCTATCCCCTGATCAAGTAATTTAGACTTTTAAGACTATCATTACCTCTGACATCCTCTGGGGTTTAGGGGTTTGGGTATCTAAAGAACATTCAAGGGGACTTAGACCTTGCAGTGACTTAGAAACTTTTCAGTTTCTTCTCACATCATGACTGATAGGTTCGAAATACTGTCTGCCACTTCTTCCTCCCTTCTCTGAACTGGTCTGGAATTGAAAAAAAAAGGAAAAAAGAAAATACCAAATTAA
The DNA here is from genome assembly GCA_013400315.1 of Bombycilla garrulus. Taxonomy (NCBI): domain Eukaryota; kingdom Metazoa; phylum Chordata; class Aves; order Passeriformes; family Bombycillidae; genus Bombycilla; species Bombycilla garrulus. The sequence continues at coordinate 793,148 of VXBU01008276.1, forward strand.
TGTCTGCTATTACATTATTGATGTTGGTCAGAAGTGGAAGAGGAGAGTTTTGTTACTCTCCCCCTTTTGTCACCAGGTTATTGTTTGTGAAAGGAGCCTGGAGTCATAAAATTGAGAATGCAGGACAATTGGCAGCTTTGAAAACTGTCTCAAATGAAGGGATGACCAACCTGGGCAGACAGAGTACGGGAGCTGGGAGTGTGATGTGAGTACTCTTGTAACCATCTAGGAGATGCCCTTACTTACCCCACATTTGAACGACCTTTTTTCCTTTCCTGGCATATTCTTTGGCAGTTTTCAGTCCTCCATGGACTGGCATGTTTAGCTCAGAGCAGATCAATTGTTGATGTTTGTAAGGGAAGCATGAAAAAGTTACAGACCAACAATGTCTGGAGGTTGAAGAAGAATTGGTTACCGATAACCAAGCAAAACCATCAGCATGATAGTGGTAGCTCCAAAAGCATTCAGAAGTTACAGAATCACAGAATCTGAGTCAGAAGGGACCCAGAAGGATCAAGTCCAATCCTTATGTGAATGTCCCATACAGGGATCAAACTCATGTATGCAGAAGTGGTTTGGCTATTGGGCTACCTTGCTCTTTCACCCAGTACATCTTCCTTCTCCCACCCACTATGGGTGGTGGCAGCTGGTGGTATGGTGACAACTGAGGTGCTTTGGTGCTTCGGTGGTTCTGCTGGGGCTGTGGTGCTGCAGCTCTCCCTTGGCAAGCACTCCCATCACGTTTTGTGCTGAGAGTCAGAGTGCCCAACTCAGGCTGATATGCCTCCCCCCAGAACTTTGTGTTAAATGTCACACTTTTATATTAAAGTAACACTGTAATATTATTCTGGTCCCCAGATGAGCACTTTATCAGAGTCAGCTTTTGGTAAATAGAACAAACCTATCCCCCCAAATTTAAGAGACAGTGTATTTTCAGTCAATGGAGAGAGAGAGCAAATCATCTGAGCTGTTCCAGCTCTCTGCTTTGGGCTGAGGTGAACCATAGGTTAGAAGTGCCTGATCTTTTCCGGTGTTAGAAGGGAGTTGAGTCAAGGAGATCAAATATGGACATCTGTTCTCTAGATGGGTACAGCAGCTAAACTGACACCCCCTCAGCTAGGGCCAGTAACACCCCAAGGATCACCAGCATCTCCAAAACTGTCTGGCGCCAGAGGGGTGAACCATGTTCATGCTCTGAAGAACCGTGCCTGTAATGGCTCAGCACCACATAATATAGTCTTGTGCTGACAGTGGAGAGAGAGGAGTTTTCTACCTCTTCCCCAGGGCACCTTATAATGAGGCTTTGGGGACCCAGCAGTGAATGAATGTCACAACAGGCTACCTGATGGCGTCTGCTCAAAGTAGCCAAATAATTATCTCACTTTGGCAAAACACACAGGCCTTCAACTCAGGATAATATTAATAGTTTATTATTTGCCGCTGTGTGGGAAATGGGAATAACTTTGAATTTTCAATAATTTGCTAGGAAATTTATTTCTGATGCCAAAAGCAAGGCTGCTGCATTGATAACCGGTCTCCAAGAGTGACAGTGGGGGAAGAAAAGAGCTTGGGGGCATGGCCACCTGCTCCTTCTTCATCTGACACTGCCGTAGTCACAGTCTGCCCAGATTTGGCTTGACAGGTCTCTGGTGAGGACAATTGGAACAATCTCATTAGAAAAGAAGAGTAAACTGTTCAGAAATAAAGGTAAAAGTTTGTGTCTGCCAGTTTCATGGGGCTATTTGGAAACAGGATCCTTGCAGTGCATGAAGTCCTGTTGTAAGGTCAGTGCTGTCTGAAAGTCCACAAGTTTTTTTCCTATGAGGCAAAACAGTCAACATTCTCAATTGGACGGGTCTGTTCAAAGCTGATGTTTTCCCCTCATGTCCTCACGAATGAATTCCTGGTAATGATGATCACCCCTTGGCTTGTTAAGTGGCTGCTATGGGTTGGGAGGCCAGAGCACATTTTTCAGCTACATATTGCTGTGTTGTTTTGAGAATTCCCGTGAGAAGATACCATATGACATTGTGCTGGTTTATTCTGAAGCACCAGAAGGACTTCTGTCACCTCTTCCATATTCCTTTTGTTTCTCTCAAGCCCTCAGTCAGGATCTCACGAGTTTCCTTTAGCAGATTATTTCCTTCTCCTTGCACTGATATTAACAGAGTTCTCCATTCTCTGTTTTCACACACAAAACATTTGTCACCCTATGTATTACCTGGAGCCTTCCCTGCTCCCATGTTGTCACACAGTGCAGAATTTGTCACTGTTACATTCTGAGTCCCGGAAATAATGCTCACCTTCTCATCCGTGCTGTGTGTCACGAGCTGCTCTGCCTCCTTTGTTCCCCTCACTAAGGGAAAGGAAGGATGCCACTCAGCACACCAGTTTTTATTGAATCCAGACACATGGACAAGCTGGAATTTACACTTTTCCACACCAACACAGAGCAAAATGCCACTTCTTCACTTCCAACCTCTCTTGAACTGTCCATCTCTGGAGTCACTGTATTGGTGTCTGTAGATGACACTGCCTCTGTGGATACCAAAGCTGTGAGCATGCCCAAGCTATTCACTGCAGCATCTCAGGTGATAAACTATCATCTGGTTGTGCACCACAACATTTTCTCTGCCAGTTTCATTAGAAGAACAGAAATAAGAAAGCACCTTCTCCATGGCAGCACTGGGACACTGTAGCTCTTCTGTAGAGAGCAGCCTCAGGGCAGCCTTATCTCATTCCTAGACAGTCACAACAGCAAGCGTGTGATTCATGTGGAGAGCAAAGCCAGCTCAGCCTGGCTCCTCTTGCATGAAGAACTGATCCAGGATATTAGGCCTTCCTCTGCTGTTCTTATTTTAGCTAATAGCAGAGCAATCCTTTCCTAGGATAGACTGAGAGTCTGGGAAGGACCATAATTATTCATTAGCATGAGAGGTCTCTGAGTAGCTGATAAACCTCTCCTCCAAACATATGAAATAGATCCGATGGCCTCAGAGAAATGGACAGAGGGCAGAGCTGAAATTCAGGACTCCCTGCTCTGAATTCTGCTCTGGCAGGGACCCTCCTGAGAGCTAGCCCTGCTGTTGGTCACCTTGGTGCCATTAACAAACCAGTTGCTCCAGGATATCAATGCTCAATAGCTATTGCAATAAGTGGAACATTCTGGGGGCCCCAATCCTAGGTATCCTTTGAGATGCCACCTACTTCTCAATAAATTCAGCATCTGGAGTTTGACCCAGGGAGCACGTGTTGTTGACTTGTTGTGAGCAAGCTCAAGCTGACTTCTCTGGGATAAAAGTTGTTCTGGCAGGTACCACCAGTGCTCTGATCCCATTGCTGGCAGCTGCCTGGGATGCCACTGGAGATGTAACATCATTGCCTTGTAACAGAAGGATACCTGTACCTCCAAACAGGCATAAACAGCCGTCTTTATCCAGTGCCAGAGTAGAATTTGGTAAGAAAGGATTATTGACACAATCGTATTTTTAAAGCTTCACTTTCATGCAGCTTCTATGCAGAGATGCACAAGTGCAGAGGTAAGGAGACATTTAAAATTAAGGAGGATCTAGGAAATGAAGCCTTTTTTTGCATTAACTTTGAATGCTGACAGACTTTCAGTGAACTTGAGAAATGCAGTGTTGCACTTACTGTTGAGAAGAACTACAAGAAAATGAAGCTCTTATTTGCTGAGCACAAGTATGATGTAGAGGCCCAGAGATGAGAGCTGTGCTAGAAAACCAAAAGAAAAAACAGACCAAATAAAGGCAGAGAGACCCATTTGCCAGATCCTTAGGCATCTCTCTGGGGCATTTTAAAAACTTTTAAAAGGACTTTTAAATAAGGCAACCTGGCAGTGTTAATTTGTCAGAAACTACAGAGGCAGAGAATTATTTGGAACCTGCAAACTAAACAGATCTTCTTAATGACTTTTCTGATAAAGTGCCCCACCACAATTAGCACCGAGAGACTGTTTAGTCCATAGAAATTGCCTAGTTTGTAAAAACACAAACAAACACAAAACCTCTTTGCAGTCTGCATGAAGATTGTAGAGATAAGGCTCTCTCAGAGTACAACAGGAAGCTCTGTGCTGGCAGCAGACCTTCTCCTATAAGGAATCTTGGAAGAGCTTTAAAGAGGCAGAGTGTTGGGACACAGGAGGGGAAATGAGTAACAAACAGGAACCCTGCACAAAAACAACTGCCTTCTGTGGGCTGTGATGCTGTTTTTTCTCATGCAGCATGGGGAGGCAAGGATGCTTCATTCTTAAGCTTTTACCTTTGACAAAAGCAGGCTAAGCGTCAGTGTTACGTAGCAAACCATTGCATTTTGCAGCAGTTGTCTCCTCATATGCTCTCTTTCTTTTCCATGAACGAATTATTATCTGTGAATTGATCTTACTGGGAAAGAGATGATGGCTTTCCTACTAGATATGCATACACACCTTTGCAGATTATGGGACTGTGTTTTCTTTGGGATAAGCACAAAACTTTCCTGGTGACACTGTCAGGCACAAGTGCTTATGTCCCATTGGGACAGAAATCCCAAGACACATGTATTAAATGTGCAGTGCAGCACTATGATGTAAGTTGTAATGTTGTCTCTATAACTGGAGTATGATTGGTTGCGATGAAGAAAATATACCAGCTTACCTGGTGAGGGCAGTAAATTGTATGTATGAGTAGAGATGGGGAGAAAAACCTGGGTACACCATGACAACAGTATTGTATTAGATCACACCATGTAATCAGCTCTTGTTAGCCACAGGCCTCTCACTGAATAATGGGATGCCTTGATTAAAAATCTGAGCTTCTGTTGGAATGAGATGTAGCAAAGGACGAGGGCTGCACACTTGGAGTATTGGTCTGCACTGCTCTTTTTAGACGGTGTTGTTTCGATTGCAAAGCACGTCCTTCCTTGTGAGCCAGCTGCCCAGCTCTGGGTAAGCTGCTGTAGCAGCATCTCACTGCCATGACTCAGATTTCAGCTGGAGGACACAAGTCCAAAATGGTCCTAAAAGTGAGTCTGTGTCCTTTACCAGGAATAAAGGGAAAATATCTTTCAGGCTGTCACCTTGATTACACGGCTAGTTACTCATGTTCTGAGAAGGGGAGGGAAATATAGCAAACAGTGGGTAAGATACAGATATAGAACAAAGAATGGGCAGCTTCATCTGCCTTGTATTCTCCCATGAAGAATTGCTACAGGCATTTCTCATGCCTTTAGCAGAGAGGATAAATGACACCATTCTGCACAGCCACCAACTGCTGATTCAAAGGTTTGACAATCAGACTGATGGCTTCCAGCTGCCTGCCCTGCTCCTGTGCCAGAAGTTACCATCCCCACCATGACATGTACCTGCTTCTGCTCTGGGAAACATCATGTCTTAGCTCAACCCACCCATCAACAGCCTCGGGGCCTGGAGAGAAGTCATGGCACCGTGTTAGGCCCAGGGCTGCAGCAGACGAACTGGAGAGCGAGGGCAGCTAAAGATTCCCTGGGCTGTAACTCCATGCCACGCACCAGGACTGATCACAAAACCTTTGCTTACTTCTGAAGCTGAAGCTTTAGGAGAGGAAAGTCCAGCTGTAGCTAATCTTTCCTGGCTTTCTGATGGCAACAGTAGTGATTAAGCTTGAAAGAATGTCTAAAAATACATAGAAGTAATGAGCTTACATGGTGCAGTTTAGTGCTGTGCATGCTTCTGGCTGAAAATTGGACAAAACCCACAGGTGTCATTGTCTGTTTCATCTCATATCAATTTCAGCAGTTTGACATAAAGGCTCTGAGGGATAAAGCTGCAGAGCAGCGGCAGCAGACCTTGCACAGGAAAACACCGGGATTCAATCTACAGGAACTCCATGATTTTTCCAGGCTAACACTTTTTCAAAATATTTACCCAGACTACCTGCCTCTTCCCAATGAAAGAAAACAACAATTTCACCTTGCAGTTTTTCTCATGGCCAGTACAAATCATCACCTTTCCCTGACTGCAGTAAGGGACAATATTTTACACCAGCTTGTCACTTGGGTTTCCAGAGGGGCTGGTGTGGGGTCATGAACTGTCATCTTCTCAGCCCTGATGAATATTTTGTAGCCACAGGAGCATTTCCAAGTTAGCTAAGTGACTAAAGACTGAATGAATGGAAGCAGTTTGGGTCAAATGGATTGTTCATTAGTATCCCAGAGGAGACCCTGTCATTTTTGGACCTTAGAGGAGCAGAATCTGGGGCATTTGCATGTACTGCTCGGCAAACTGTCAGCACAGCACACTAACAAATTCATAAGAGCTGCCCTTATGTGAACTATTAGGAGACCAAGTGATTAATAGGTTGATCTGTTGAAACTGTTAGTTTCCTAAAAGCATGACTGAGTGGACTCATTGCTTACGATACAAGAAGCTGTTATTAACATTCCAATAGCTGGTTTTCGTTAAAGACATCTGTGACCTAGAACTGTGAAAGTCTGTTTGGTTTTGCATTTGTGTCATAAATAAACGAAACACTGCATTTGTATACCCAGCACATGTTTCCTGTAAGGGGTTTGCTTTCAAAGCAGTCAAAGGAAAATACATTGCCTGGTGGCAAAGGCAGCTGATGGGGTACCACTTTGCAGCTCATGGGCTTCTATCTCTGGTAAGGACAATGTGACTTGAGGAGCCCTTGAGTTTCATCATGCAGTGTTCCTTTTCCCACGCCAAGATGGTACTCTGCTTTTATGCAACATGTGGACCCCAGGCACTTGGGAACTTGCTTTTTGGCAGCCATATTTCTGGTCTACAAATACTGCAGAAGAATTTCTCCCTCCCCACCCACAATGCCACATATGTGCTTTGTACTTGCACCTCCTTCTCCAGCTGCTGGGGAAAGCAAATTGGAACTGTAATTACCGCTAAATTCCACATCAAACTGATTTTCTGAAACTGTCAGCAGCATGATTATGAAATAACAAATGGCACAAAGACACAGGATAGCACAGTGGTTAAGGACCTAGTTACGCTAGGCAACCTGATTTTGGTAAACTGATGAGTCGCCTAGGCTTAGGTCTAGAAAAGGGCTTGGATCTGGGAAAGGACTTGAGCCTTCAAGGCTGAATCATGTGTTGCAGAAATCCCACTCAGCCAATGTTGTAGCCGTGCCACTGATGTTCTGAGGGCACTGTGCATCCTGATGTATTTGTAAAATAGGCAGTTGTCATACAAAGAGCACAAACTGCTCAATTATCACAGTCTAAACCCATCCACCGCTTTTTCTACCCAGGAGCACTAACCACTGAAACTGCTGTCCATGTTGCCCACTCTCTAGTCCTTAGTGGAATCGTCTACAGGACCAGCTGGAGGAGGTTCTCTCTCTCCTGACCTGCATGTCTCAGGCAAATGCTCCACCTCTTGAGTGACAGAGGCACTCTTAAACTGCTAGGCTGAAACTCTTTCTCTCGTGGGACTAACCAGGAACTGTGATGAATAACAGCATCACATAGTAATTTAGGTCTTCCTTCTTCCAAGGAATAGGGCTTGGGAGAGTTTGTCTGCTGAATCCCCCTTCTCCCAGGAATCTGCAATCTTAGCCTGGAATTGTGTGTGATAAGAAGTAGGAGAGCTTTGGGGGGATTATCTATGGTTGTGAAAGGACTGGAATTTTACAAGAAATTGTCACCCTCTCCTGTGCTCAGGGAATCTCTTGTTTAGGATAGGAGGTTGGGACCCTCCAGGCTCTGCTATACCAGGGCCTCTATCTACACACTTTAGGCATATAAAAACCGAACAGAGGAACATTGATCCATCACTTGGGTCAAAAGGGGAAGAGCAGTAACAGACAGAACAAATTTCTTGCAACACTGGGCAGGACATGGGTGGGAAGCTGTTCTCCTGGTATGGGAAGACGTTCTTACTGAAATAGATGACACTGCCTTTAATTTTCCATTACCAGAAAACTGGTACTTGAACTGGTAAATTACCAGGAAACTGGTTTCTTCAGCAGATGTGATGTCTCACTTTATACTCACTTTTATTACGTCTGTGTTCAGATCCCACTTAGTCTTCTTTTTGTGAATCATGTTTGTAAACTGTACAGTTCAGCTATTCAGATGTTGGGCAAGGTCCTACCAGTTTCTGTATGCTGGAAGCCTGGAAGCTATTAAAACAATTGGAAATGTCCAAAAAGAAACTGTTTTATAGTCTGCAAATCCTACTGATATCTTCCAGGTTCACCTACCATAATTCCTGCTTCCTTGTGGGCAGTTTTAGATCATGTACTAAAATGTTTCAAATGACCAGCACAGACTGGAGGTGCCATGTGTCATAGCTAAAAGCTGCTGCAGCATGTTTTCATTACCGTTATTCTGAGTTAGGAGATGTCTATGCAGCTCCCTCCAAACACATGTGGGCTGTCTCCTTCTGTGTTTTCAGCTGACTGAAAAATGTAAATGTGATGAACATGACATCAGGGCTTCCAGGGAGGAGGAGAGCCTCAGTTCAGGTTTATCAATCCTATTACACAGTCATGAGCCAGATTCCTGCTCTTAACAACCACATCAGGGAGTGAATATAGTCTGTGGCTGCTTACACAGACCACCTCACGATGCTCTCATCTGATATCCTCCCCATGGATCAACTCTGGCCCATGGGAAGCATGGGGATGAAGCATATACTCCACCAACCAAGCAGCCACCGTTTAAATTGCAAGGACCTGATTCTTTTCTTACTCACAGCAGATGGAGGAGAAAACACAGCAGTCAAGGACTCAGTGTAAATGGAGCTGGCAGTGCTTTCCTGAGACAGCAGACAGCTTGAAACAATGGCTCTGAGAAGTGCGTCCTGCCTTCATTCATCGCACTAGGAGACTTGCCACCGAGTCCCATGGAAACAATGTGAACAACCATATTCAGGGTTTCACTGCTGATTATTTTAGCAGACAGGATGGGGACAGGGTAGGAATGAAACCCATATGGGAAGTGGGAATTGCATGGTAGGAAGTAGGGAGACAACAGAAAAAAAATCAGGGAAGGGGGAAAGAAACAAAGACAGGAGGGGGTGAAAGAATAAACCCTCAAGGGCAGACATGGTGGTGATAATAAGGCACTTGCTCTTTATCTCCAAGTGACACTGGACCCAGTGTGGCAGGAACAGAGCTAACAGGATGAAGATAACTGGGCCATTTCTTCCTCAGTGAATGCTTCACTTGTCTGCTGTGTCCATATCATAGGGGGAGAATTGTTCTCTGGCTGGAGGACACAAACCACCCTTTCAGCATATCCCAGCCCATGAGCCGTGAGAAAACGTCTCCTTTCAGCCAGACTCAGATTAGGCACCTAGCACTGGCCAAGGTGGGAGGAACCATGTCCTGGAGGTGTCTGTCCTCCTTCAGCCTTCTGCACGGAGACAGAGCTGTTCTCAGGGGAGGTGAATCCCACCCCAAGGATGAGTGGAAAGGAGTGTGTTTGCTGGATGTGCCTGTGCTGCTCAGTGGTGCGTTAAACTGAATGGTCAGCCACCTTCCTTCCAGGAATCAGATGTATAGGACAGGTTCCTTTCTTACAGGAGGCAGCAAATTACAGCTCTGGAGCCATATGGTACATCTGTACTATTAAATTAAATCAACCTGGGATTTTTTTTGGCACTGAGGCCAGGTAGCATTGAGCCACTCATGTCCATACTGGTTGTGCTAATTCCTGTACCATGCCTGGAGCTGCTGCGCAGGACAAAACTGGGCAAGAGACACTTCTATTTGACAGAGAAGGCAATATATAGTGCCTGGCAACATTAATTTTACTACTATAGAGGAACCTAGATTCTAGATCACCCCAGCCACATCACTGTTTCACAGCTGTCTCATAAATGCTGTGATGCCCTACATTCCCAAAGCACCTCTGATTGACCCTGGAGCAAAACAAAGAAGGTGTTAAGGAAACTTCCCTGTGTGACCACCCAGGAGCCACTCTGGCAGTCACACGTGCACCACCTGAGCTGGGACCACGGCCCCTTCATGGAAAACCCCCCCCTGCCACCCCAGTCACACCAGGTTTCCTTGCCAGCTCAGGCCCAGGTTTCCCCATAGCAGACTCTCAGATATCAGGATCCTTAAAACAATTAATCATGGTGCAACAACAAAATAACAACTTGAGCTGTGTGCCTCCAATAAGGGACACCCAAAAAAGGAAACCCTGGGCTTTATACTCTCACAGTGTATGTGTGCTAAAGCCTGTGATCGTTGGCTCCTGCTGTGTCTCTGAGTGTCTGGTCATTTGCCCCTCAGCTGCACACCAAGCTGACAATACCAAAAGTATTCCTCAACAAGTGGAAACACCTTGGCACAATCCAAAGGGATTCGGCAGCGTTTCTTCACAGAGCCCTCACTTGTGTCTCATGAGCTTTGAAAGCAGAAGAGATTGCTCAGCTCTGCAGGGGAGTGGCTCTAGTTGTTCCTGTCAAGAGAAAGAAAGAATGTCAGGTTTGTATCAGAAGTGGCTGGGATTGACAACTGCCTGCTATCACACAATGAGGAAGCAACCTTAGCACTGTGACCGGGATGTTTACTTCCAGGGATTCACAGAAACTATCAGAAAGGGTTGTGATAAGTGGATCTGATACATTTTACAACCCTTGAGGGCCTTTTCCTAATTTGCCATGTGATTTATCAACCTGTTATTGTCCTCTAGTGCTTTCCACATATTGATGACACTGACCTTGAAAAGCCCATGGCCTAACATGTGAGTGATATTATTGTGTGTGGAACGACAACAGAATTCTAGCTCAGAGACTGGAGGTGGACACGTGTATGTGCAGACTGAACAAGCTGGAGACTATTTCCCAGTGCGAGTTTGTGCAGGCCAAGGTCTCAGAAGGATTCACAGAGCACTATCTGCATCCTGGCACTGCTGTCACTGCAAGCTAAGAGAAGTGACTGACTTGCCTTCTCTTCTGAGCCATGCACGGCTGAGCTGCTGAGGAATCCCACAGCGTAATGTAAGCTCCATCTCGTTAGACTCACACTGGAGTCTTGCAAAACATGGTGCTACTGTCCTTGCTTTACAGAGAGGAAAGTGGGAAGTGTAAGATTGTAGAGTATACCAATGGCAGAAGGGAACAGCAATCCCTCAAGCCCTGCTCTTGCCATTTCAGGTGGGGTTCTCCAAACTGGGAGATTTGAGAGAGGTTCTCACCCTACCAGAGGCATTGTCCTGGGATCATGCCCCTCCTTATGGTTTCTTATAACTATTGCAATAAACACTGACCCAAGAGGTCACTTCCCCTCCTGCTCACAGCCAACTCAACTCAGGATATTTCTTTATACAGGAGAATATGACTTGAAAGTGTTTGATGCGCCAATCAGGCTGCAGCTGCTGGGTGAAATGCAAGCACGGGTCAGGTCAGCAGGCAGTTTTCCATGCGTTTCCAACAGGACATCCAGTCTACACATCCTTCAAATTAAGGCTAAATATAGACTGGGTTCGTGAAATTCAAAAGCTGCTAGGTAGAGAAGAATGGCCCCTGGACTTCTCCAACTAAAAACATCTACTTCAGATCTGAGGAGCTTATAGATGATCTATATTGCCTAAGCATGAGGCATGTTGAAGCTGAGATGCCTAACTGGTTAGGAATTAAAATAAGATTCAGCTCTGCTCTTTGCTCTAAACAAAATGCAAAGTAAACCCTGCCCCTGTCCTGGTTTCAGACAAGTCCCGTTCCACCACAGCTGCACAAACCAACTTTCTCATTGTCATTCAGAGGGGCTCCCTGACTGCATTTCTGAGCTGTTTTCAACTACAGTAAAAGAAGCAGGGAAGAAGATCTGTTTTTCTCACACATCATTTGAAGGTTTGCTGAAAAAGCAAACACTAATGAGAGTCAAAGGGTGGTAAATGAGTGTTAGAGTGCAGTCTGACCTGGGAACCGGTCTTGCATGGGAAGATGCATTCTACCTTGCAGCAAACAGAGCAGTAGCTACAGCAGCATGGTTTTTGCAGCTCACAAAATGACCAACGAGAAGGCAATGGATGAAACTTCCCTGTGTGGAGATTTCAGGGTTTGGCCCATTAGAAGAGCATAAGCCAGGGACAGAAACCGGGTTTTAACAGTCACTGGTCTCCTCCTGACTGGAGACATCTGAGAGATGCAGCTATTTGTTTCTGCTTGGGAGGCAGGTAGGATGCTGTAACATCTGAGGAGGTCATTGGGGTTGAGGTGGGAAATGTCTGTGTAGCCTCAGAGTTGGGGTTGGCAGTGGTTGTGTGGCTGTCATCACACACTGCAGGGAAAGCCAGAATCCTGCCATAGACCTGGTACAATCAGGGAAGTTCCCTGTGACCTAAACACAGCCTTTCCCCAACCTGTGGCTCTTGGAGGAACCCTAGATCTATCTCCTCAGTCACACCAAGGCAGCAGCAGGGGTGGGGCAGCGCCTGCAGCGAATTTAAGGTCACTCGGGTTGACAGGCGCGGGGCACCGTGCCGGGGCTAACTCTCCTCTCTCCTGCCAGGGGTTGTTGCCTTGGGTTCCTGCAGGCACAGAGGACTCTGCCCGTAGTTCTGCCGGGAGTTTGTCGTGTTTCCAGAGGCCGGCACATGGCAGGGCCGGGCGGGTCCGGGGAAGCCGCGGCCGCCAGGGGGGTACCGAGGGCCGGGCCGGGGCTCGGGGGCGGCGGGCAGGAGCCCCCGCGCCGGGTGCGGGCTCAGGTGCGCGGCGCTCCCGCAACTGTGCGCGCCGGGCCCCGCGGTTGCGGCCGTGGCTGTGCCGCACCAGCTGTCCCGGGCCTGCGGAAGGACGGGACCGAGCGCGGCGGAGCGGTGCCATCAGCCTCCGTTTCCTCAGGAAACGGCTGGGACCCGTGAGCAGCCCGCAGCCAAAACCTGCTTCAGATTTAAACCTTGCCCTAGGAAACGGAGCCCGGGATTCCCTGGCACCTCCGCAGGGAGCTGGGAACTCACGTAGGCAGCCGCTGGCCGAGAGGCCACGGGCCCGGGCTGGGCTCTGCGGCCCCCTGTGCTCTCTGCATAAGCTCGGTTTGCCTGGAAGTGCCCGGCAGCTGGAGGGGAAATGGCCCTGTTTGTTCCGTCCTGAACTCTCGGGGCACTCCTGACTGACGTTTGGAGAACACAGAAAAGAATCCTCCCAAAATTAAAATGCAGGGGATGTCATCAGAAACCAGTGTACTCAGGGCTTTCTTGCAAAACGTTAAGCTCTGAAATGCTTGTCTGCCAAAGAGATCAAAGTTGATAAATCAGGAAGTTTTCAGTTTGGCAAAGGCAGCTTTGCTGAAGCCACGTACAGCATGATATTGCAGATGTGCTCTGTAGACAGCACTCGCCCCGTACAGCATCCAGATGGACACACTTTGTGGGGGTTGGCTTAGGGCAAGTGAACCTGAACCCAGACAGAACTTCCAAACATACCTTTCCCCAAGGTTTACTGCCAGGACATGATCCCTAAGCTTCTTTTACATTGAGACTAATTAATCCCATCTCTGTGAGGAGGCCACAAGCTCCTAGAAATCAATCTGAAGTAGTGATTCCCAAAGAGAAGTGTCTATTTTTACAGTGGTGTTGTGGAGATGGTGATCCTGCCTTTTCTGGCAACTTTGGCAAAATTCCTCTCGCCAGCATTGTCCACCTGCGTGCGACAATAATAGCTGGTGACTCAGAATGATGGGGTGTGCGACACTTCCATCTCTCTCACAGCTGAGTCACCGGCCGGGATGGGATGGGCCCAGCTGGGAAAGCAGTGTGCAGGATGTGTCTCAAGTGTGCAGCCAAAGAGGACAGGTCCTTTCCATAAGGCTGCCTGTGGGACTGTAGGTAAATGAGGATAGTTGATGTAAGCCAGAGTAAGTGCATGGCCTCAGAAGGGCTGTGTTTCCTCTCTCTGTCCCTTATACCCAACCCTGGCTGTGAGGAAGTGCAGCAGCATCTCCTGCCTCCTGGGGGAGAAGGAGGAGCAGGGAGTGTCAGCCAAGGCACGAAGCACGGCTGCAAGGCACCGTATCGCCCTGTCCTCCTCCAGCTCTGCGCTTTGCCCCGTGGAGGGCAGAGGCACAGCACCTGCTGGATGGATACACTCAGGAAATCGTGTTTACCAACACCTCGATCAGCCCACAGCTCTCCACCTGCTCCAGGAATAGTTGTAGTGAGATAATGGCATTGGAGTGTTTGCAACTCATACTTAACTGATACTCGTTTTTCAGGAAAAGTCCTAGAGTAAGTTTTTATTTGTTCACTTCTTTCACACTCTTCCCTGTTCAGGCTTTTTTCTAGGCTAGCATTAAGGGTGTGTACTTTTCCTAATGTTTGTTATTTTGCATTTGGAGTTCTTTTATTGTTTTTTTAACTTTAAAATTTTGGCACTTCTAATGTTCTCTGGGGGTATTTTCTGCAGACTTTTCATACATTTTCTCTTTGGTCCTTTATTGTATAACTTCACTCTAACTTTGCTGTTTCCTCTAGAAATTTTACAGTGGAAAAAATGCACTTCATCATAATGTTATGCAAGTGTAACAATTAATTCAAACATTTATTCCACGAAGGAAAACAGAAATTCTTCTAAGAATGCAGAAACTGAAGGCTCAAGTCTGCTTTTACTTATTCTAACATCAGTCGTGAATGACACCAACAAGTTTCATCTGGGTGGAGTTAGCAGCAGAGAACTAGTCCTGGGTTTTCATATGTATAGATGTGCACTTTTCAAAGTATTGATCCTTCAGAGTACGTCCTCATGTAACCCTGGCTCTAGAATAGCACTCATAAAGTCAGCAGTGGGGGCAATAACGACCTGGGAGAGGGAGGGCTGTGGGCTGAACCCCCCAAGTACTAAAGCCCCATGGCAAGATGAGCTGCACACTGGAGCAAGCAGCACCACCACACGATGCAGACCTGCCAGCAACAGTGCTGGGCTGGCTTGGCCAGTGGTACCAGGCAAGCTGGAGCAACGTGAAGCTCAGCATGAGCTAAGCTCCCGTGGGCTTTTCCAGCTTTTGAGCCAGCTTTTTCTGCCCATGCCGAGCTCCACGTTGTTGCAGCCTGCTTGCTCTGGATACCACACTGCTCCAAGTAACCCAGGTGGAGCTGTTGGCCTCACGGCTGCAGTCTTGTTGCAGCCACACCTGTGCAGAGCCTGGTGCAAGCCACAACAGCCCCCAGCCCGTGCTGCCTTACACTGACATGAGCCTGGCAGGGTTTCAGTTAGGTAAAGCTGCTCTGACTCTTATCTGAGCTCTTGCACTGTGCCACTTGGGGTTCAAAGTTTGGGACTGCTGTTTTGCTCATTCAGCCTCCTGGAAAAGGTGTCAGTCATTAAGGCTCAGCAACAGGAAGAGACAGGACAGCTGAGCTGAGGGCAGCATGAGCTGAGCCAACACAGAGCCCCTCTGTACCTCGCTTTGCAGGGAGTAAAAACTTCAGTTGTTTGGATACAAGAAATGATGGGGAACCTCTTAAGGTTCCTCAAGCAAATAACATGCTTTTTCTGCCTTTTTTTTT
>VXBU01008276.1:808648-894727 GCA_013400315.1 Bombycilla garrulus
TTTTTTTTTGTCTTTCTATATATGATTATTCTTTTAAACAACTGGTTTCCATTCTGGTTTCATTTGCATTTTAGGCTGCATTTTGAGATTGATTTTTATTTTATTTGGATCTGACACAAATGCCTGATTCCAAGTGCCTCTGAGGTTAACAACATGAGGCAGCTCTCATTTTATCTGAATGGTTTGGGCTGAGCTGAAATGTAAACTTTGGACAGGACAGTTTACTTCCCAGATGTTTCTCTCCATGTTTTTTTCAGATTGTCCCACTTCCCAAAAGTAGCTGGGGGATGGTCTCAATGTGGCAATATGGCCAGGAATTTTGATGAAATCCCTTGTATATGTAAAAGGCAGGAGGTTCCCCTCCAGCATTCTTTATCAATTAAAATCCAGACTCTGTGCAATATCTGTCCTAATTGCTCATAACTAGCATAGCACAAGCAAGGATCAACTCTTTGCTTATAGGATCAAGGTGCTTATATTATTTTTTGTGGTTGTGGCAGGAGAGGCTGGCTGCCTACCCTACAACATCTCCTGTCTCCATTCTACCAAATAGCTGCCTATACTTCTCAGGGTAATCCAAGGGGAAAAAAAAAAAAAAAAAGCCCTTTTTCTATTTCTCACAGAATTCTCCTTGGAGTTAAAAGCGACATATATTGGGTTGTTTTCCTGGCAGGGCTTGCTTCAGCAATTTGGGACCCCGATTTGGGCAGGCCCCAGTTGTGGACAGTTTTGCAGGTTCTTGTGCCCAGGGCCAACTTAGCCCCTCATGCTCTTCCCAGGAGCAAATTACAGAGCAGGTCTCTGCAAGTGGGGGGATTCACCAGCTGTTCCACAATTATGAACAGAAGAGAAGGATTTGGGGGCAGAAGTTACCCTGGACATTTGAACAAACAGCAGGTAGACTTGGTGCCTTTCCTTTGCCCAGCTGTAGTTTGTTAAGTGCCAGGAAGGACTGAGCAGGAGTCTAGGCAGGATTAGAAAGGTTCAGGTGTGGCAAGCAAAATAAAGGTCACAAATCCAGAGTAAAGGTTGGGATGGGAGTGTGTCTTTGAAACCTCAGCATAAAATCAGCTGATTTAATGATGATGAGCACAAAGGTCACCAGGAAATGAGCCACCTTTTTGAGGACACCACCGTTCCTGCCCTTTCACATGGGCAGTCATACCTGAGGCTAAAATACACCAGTATACAGGCAGCAGAGGAATAATCTCCACTGGCTGAACCTCCTTACAGGAAATGTGTTTTTCCTTCAAATGCTTAGGCCATTTTTTCCTTCCTTTTTTACAGGAATGGTGTTAAAGTGCAGTTGTCCTCTGCAAAGTGCTTTTTTGCATAAATAGGCCTTGCCCAATCTGATCCTTGTGTGCATGCAGAATCAGATCTGCTGATTTCAGTAGCCAAAACCAGACACGCTGCTTTTTACTCCTCTGGTCTTACCACAAATAACAAAGTGAAGCTTGGGTTCTGTTTTTCTTTCTCCTGGACATTGTCAACAGACTCAGGCATGACATGAACTTTGAACAGATGGCATCTAACATGAGAACAGGCCAGTCCCTGATTCCCTCAAGCCAACCTGTTCGATTTCTTTAGGTGTGGTATGGTAGGGAGTTGGACTTTGTCTGCATCCCGGCTCTGCTGCTGAGCCCAGTGAACACGGCACAGTTGCTTGGTAAACTGAGGGTGAGCACCCTTCAAAATGTCAGCTACTAGGACTGGGGAGACAATTATTCAAAACTGGGGAGTAGGAAGAGGAGTTGAAAGGAGGTGTTTGTACCGTCGGCCCCAAGCCAAAACACGGGTGCCAGATTTAGGGGCACGGACTCTGGCGCTTCTCCCTGGGCTCAGCAGAGGGGCGTGTACAGACAGCGTGGGACCCAGGGGCGCTCCCCGTGCAGATGGGCATGTTTGTGTTTGTCACCTCCGTGTCAGGATGAGCCGGAGGCACGCTCCGCTCCCCTCCCCCTCCGCTTGTATCCTGTTTTCCCCGTGAAGGAAATCTGGGCAAGCAGGGCGGAAGAGCGCTGGGGGGTCCCGGCAGCCGCGGCAGGACTCGGGAGGCAGAGGCAGCGTTTGCTGCAGCACACCTGCCCCACAAGGCAGGTGCGGCCCCGGCGGCTCTCTGCTGCCCATGGCCCTGCCACCTCCGCGCAGGAGCCCCCAGCCAGGGAACACCCACCCTTATAGAGGGAAGTGGTGTTTGGGGAGCCTGGGACACCAGCGAGGACTGTGGGAAGCCACACAGGCAGGGAAAGATCCAAAGAGCAGGCACTGCCGCAGCCAGGTGAACTTTCCTCGACCCAGTACCTTGCCTTCTAACCAGCACTTCTCAGCACTGTGTGGCCATAAAGTGATAAATGATGGTGCAGTGAGGTCGCCAGCTCCCTGAATGGCAGCAAGAATTTGCAGAAATGGACATTGTCGTGGTGAGGGAAAAGATAACAGATTAACCATCTGAGTGCTACTCAGACCTGGGATGAGGTACCAGAACATGTTGGCTAGGCGGTGACAGCAAACATTGACTTTCAACACAGAGCAGAGCGAGGAGGACTCGTCCAAGAAAGAAAGGAAAACAGCACAGGTGAGCCTGTGAGGAGCTATTGCAGACTGCACAGGCCTCAAAGGACTTGGGAAGATACAAAGCAGAGGAAATCTTTAAAGGGTTAGAGGGAGATGATGAAACCAGGGGGGAAAGGTGAAGTGTTGGCATGGGCCTTTCATAAACTTGTTATTGAAGAAGTCTTTCTGTATTCCTGAAGTTTGGCAGGGTCTTGGGCTGCTGTTGGGAGTCATGGCAGATGGAGGGACGCAGTCCTTTTACCATGAACCTCTTGATGTGCATCAGAGGACAGGCCGCCTGAGGGGAGAGTGGATTAATACATCCAGCCTGATGCAGGTCCTTTCAGAAGTTACAGGAAAACTCATAGTGAGGGATATTAATAGAAACATACAGCTCATCACCTTTTGAGATTTGATTTTATTTTTAATTTGTCAGTTCATGCACACAGCTCAAATCCTCAGCTGCTGTGAACGTGTGAGCCATGAACCAGAACCGAGTCACAAGAGGCGGATACACTGTGTATAAGTTGGCTAAATAAGTTCATGGCAGTGAGACACCGGTTCCGGAAGTCGTCACTGATATATTTAACTGTAAACCAGAGATAAAGCCCTTCATTTCAGAAGGATGGTTTCTTGAGCACACACTGGGGTTGCTTGGGGTTGTGTTTGATTTACAGAGGTGGTACAGCCAATATGTTCATTTTTTTGGTGCTTCAGGCTGATGGAATGTCCATAATAGCTGTACTCCCCGCCCCCAGCAGCTCTGCCTGTGTCCACACAGAAACAGGTCTGGGATGCTGTACACAGATGAGTGTTTGCAGGAAGAGGGCTCTTCCACACAGGAAGGATATTTTTATAAACGGGAAGTGTATTCTCCTACCAGATTTACTTCAGTGTCCAGTCCTGGTTTAGGTGGAACTGTCTCATCAAGGAGAAGAAAACAAGAAGTTCATTCACAGGATGGCAGAACAAGTTAACACATGATAGAAAAAAGCACATTAGCCAGATTCTATTCCCAATACTGATTTCAGATGAGGAATTATTCCACCAAGTTTAGTGAATTGACTTGAACTACATTTGGTAATAAAAAATCAGAAGGGACTGGCTGCCTTCATCACTGTCTCTACGCTTTGAGATGCATGAAGAGGGAGGAGAGTTGCAATCACACCCTCTTCAGCACATCTGTAGCAGACAACAGGGGCTGATGCAAATGCCACCCCTGTGGGGACATTAGCTGTTGTATCTCCTAACCTTTGATGACACTGCATGCAAGCAGAGGTACTTGAGTTGAACCATCACTGTGTGTTGCAAACAGGCCTTACAAAGGAGTCCTGCAGCAATTCTGTGATGTGCCTGCCCTCGTCCACCCTCCCACTGCACAGGACAGGTATAAAAGAGTGAATTATCAATCCCAAGGACAGTTTGTTCAGGTGAAAAACTCAAAAGACAGTACAGCTGTAAACAGGTGGTCACTGGGCATGGATTAGTATCAGGATATGTGCACCCATCTGGTGTTGCTTTAAACTGACTTTCCTGGGTGCTGCCAGCAATGCAGCAGAACTCATTCCAAATGTCCTCTACCAGGAAGGAAGCTCAGCTTGGACCCAGATTTAAAATCAATCATTTTCTGTAAACTAGACCAAATCAGATGAGCAGGTCTGAATATTTCTTTTCCTTTTAGCTTCAAAGATGACCAGGGGTGAATCTGGATTATCCTTTGTCACTCTGTCCCCATCTTTCATCCTAACCTGTATGATATGTAGAAATGTGCAGTTATAGAACACAATGTTGGTACATGTTTCTTTGCATTTACATGGGAGTCATATATACACAGCTTTCCTGCCTGGCAGTGTCAGAAGTACACCATCAATATCTTTTCTAAATAGAGATCCCTGAAAAAGGTTGGTCTTCTCACTGCTGGGAGATGCCTTTCCAGTGAAATCCAGGTGTGACTGGAACGTGGAACAGCTCTAACCTGTGCCATGAAGTTGGTGTCTTCCTCAAGCCATCTCTCAGGGCTGCTGGTGTCCTCCTCCTTACTCTTCCTAGCCACTTCCAGCCCTACAAGAGGAACATGTGGTTTCCAGGCCACGTACCTTGCCAAGGATGTCTAGTTTTCTCGTCCAAAGAAGTTGGAAATTTCAGCCTGTTTGTCAGACTATTTTGCTTTTATCTGTTTATGTCTAGACCGGTTTATGACTAGAAAATTTTGGTGGGAAGCACAACACATTTCTTACATAGTTCTTCTGACTTCTCAGGATTTGAACCCATTTTCCAGACACCTAATGTCATTAGAAATCAAGGCGTATCTGCTACATTCAAACTGAAAAAGCAAATTATTTTCTTCAGTTTAGGTTTCTTGATTAAATCCTATCTAGTTTGTCAATGCACTTCCAAGACATAAGAAAGCCTAAAAGCTTGTGGAAGAACAGCCTGAGAACACAGTCTGCACCAAACAAGCTGGTCTTTCCCCAGACAAGATCTCACAGAAAATACAAATCTGTTCCCTTCAGCACCTGGACTTTCCTTTCCCCGTTTCACCCCTGCCTGGAGCAGAAACTAATGGTACCAACCATCTCTCTCCTCTCACTTTCCTATTGCTAGCCATGCCCAATCCTGCCCTCATCACACCATCAGGGCCAGTCTGGATGGAGCTTGGTATCCCAGTATTGCACAGTGGGACTGGGAAGAGATTACTGGAGGTGCATATGCATTGCAGGATATACTTCAGGTGCCAGGTGTTTCAGTAAAGGGAGAAATTAAATTTGAAATGTACAATGCCCTCTCCTCGTAGGGCAGTGTGCATAATGGATATCCCAGACTGCGTCAGCCATTACCAGGAGGTGTTACCAGGCATTTGCAGTTCTGCTTCTGCCTTGAAATGCTCTTCTTCTGGGGGATGTTTTCCACATACAAGACATTTTTCTTTGCAGCCTTCAAAACATAGTGCGCTGTGGATCTAGACGCTGGAATTTTATCTGTAAAAGTTGGTGGTCACTGATAATTCAACCTCCTCTTCTTTAGCTGGCATTTGTCCTTAAATAAACAGTGTGCTTCCTCTTTCTCTCAATTAAATTGTGCAAATCAAGAGCAATTCCGGTTCAGTGTTGGCTTAAAACAGAAACCAAAGGCCAGGAATAATTTTTATTTGTAAGGAGAAGTTCATGGAGGAGCAAGGTGCCAGATCAGCAGCCCAAGAGACTGCAGGATTTACTAAAAAATGGCCTAATTCCCAGCAAAGTCCCTGTGCCTTGTGTTTCCTATTGCATGGCCCTGCACCTCCCAAAGGCTCCCTGCCAATAGGAAACACTAATCTCCTGCACGTAGGTAGGATTTCAGGCACGAGTGGTGCTGCAAAGCTTTCCAGAACAGGTGCACAGGGAGCTCAGTTCACAGCATCAATTGGGGGAGAGGTCGGTCCACCCGAGCCCACCAGGTATCCGTGCTCTGCACCGCCACTATGGCTATGGCCACCCTCTGACAAAGACTGGACCAAAGTCACTGAGTCCTTTCCTCAGCTCTCCCCAAAAAGGGAAATGAAAAGAGAAAATAACAACAACAAAGGATGTAGCTGATGCTCTGCACTTATTATTAGCGGAGGAAGGGCTGGGATTAATCACCCCCCCCCCTCCAGAAGCAGCTGTAAAGGATGGAAGTAGTTGATCAAAGTGGACTTTGTTATTCCTGATGCATCATTCTGCTGAGCAATGAGAACTGGTGTGAGGCACTAGAGCTTCAAAAAGACTTTAATGACTCCAAGGCTTGAACCAAGGACACCACTGGAATTAATCGAGAAGGAAATCCAGGGCAAGGTGGAAATGGTGGAAATGAGTGCTTCGGTCCGAGGAATTTTTCCACATCTTTCATTTCCTAATTCCATACCTTTGAGGTAATAAAATTCGTAATGGCGGAAAAAAAAATAGTGGGACAATGGGGAATGTTCCTCTGTGGGATGGGGCTACGTGTAGCTTGGCTACACCTGCTTGCTGCACTGCTGCGTGCGGGGAACAGAGGGCACAAGGGTCCACATCAATTCACACCCCTGAGCTGTGACAAAACTCTGGTCCCTCTGCCTCTTCCCATCCTGGAGTAACCCCTCCTGTTGCTGGGCAATCACTAAGCCCCTCTGAGACCTGACTGAGGAAAGGCTCCCTTGCTTGCTTGCACAGAAAGCACCTTCTCCATCCTTGGAGTGTGTAGCCTTGGCATGGTCCCTCGTTAGCTGTGGGGCAACAGGCCACCCTGTGCTGCTGCTGGGGGCTGTAGTAGAAAGCCCTGATTGTGTCTGAAGAACCTCCACATTCCCCATGGAGTGAGCCTTGGAGATCCTGCCTTGTACACTCTCAAACTGCACTGATCTGGGGAAGCTCTACCAAACATAAGCATTGCCCTATATCTGCAAGGCAGCTCGCACCATAAATTGGAAAATAAATACATGCTCTAAGGGGTTTCTTTGTTTTTGACACATCCACCATGTCCGTCTCTCCTCTCTTTCCTTCCTTCCTTGTTTCTGTTTATAGAGCAAATGGATCCAAAAGAGCATTTCCTACGGAGCAGCGCTACCTTGTCTGAGGCAGTCAAGGACATGCTGCCCAGAAGCAGCCTCTTCTCCTGCTAACAAAGTATTGCTCCTCTTTTGAAAGAAAGTCCACGAGCATGTTCATATCCATATGGACACAGAGTCTATCAGAGCTCATTAGCATCCTCACTGGGGGAATGACTTGGTGTTTTCCATAGGTTTTGACTGCCATGGAGACAGGAAGGCATCTCTGGGGGGTTCAGATGCAAAGCTTCATCTACAGACACAAACTGCTGTAAAAGCCCCACACCAAGTCAGCAGCCCTGCAGAGCTCCATCCCTACTCATACATCGTGTGGTCTCTCTGCCTCCAAATGGCACACGATTCCCTGAGTGAGGAAACAGTAAAAAGTGTGTCAGACTCAGTAAGCAGCATGGTGGTTGTTAGTGGGTCCTGAATTAATAATCTGGTGGGGGCGTGTTCTTTTGGCAAAGATCACAGTACAAGGCTATGTGCTAGGCAGGCACCTCTCCTGCCAGGATATTGGGTGTAATACTGGCTATGCTGGATAGCACTGGAGTTGTGAAGGTAGTGCCCTTCATGAGCAGTAGCAGGGTTTGGAAACATCAGACTTGATGCTGAGCTCTCTCTTGTTGGCTTTCCACCAGCCTGGTCAGACCCGAGCAGAAAGCTCAGATCTTCCAAGGCGTGGTAGGGAGACTTGGAACAGCAGCCAAGAAGATGGATGAAAGCAGGAGGCCTAAGCATACAGACTTCAGTCTGCTTTCAAGTCTAGTGCTCAGCTCACTTATGTACTTAGCTGTAGCCCTCTTCTGCTGAGCTGTGTGGAGGACAGCAGTACCTTCTCCTGCCTGATCCATTGCCTCCTCTCACTGCTATTACCAGAAAACGCCAGAGAAGCACAAGCATCAGGGCATATATGCTCCGTTACTTTCTCTCTCTGTTTCCAGCAAAGTCCTATGGCTCTGTTTCTTGTCACTTTTGGCAGGAAGAATCCAATGTGCATTTTGTGGTTAAAAGTCAAAACTGAAAGCATATCCCTCCCTTCCCCAAATCCAGCAGCTGTTGAGTCAGCTGTTTTGCTTTCTCAGCTTAAACATGCAGCAGCATATTCTCATGAGGGACAAAACAAATAAACCTCTGGAGTAGAATGATGGGATGAGAAATGGAGAATCAGGACTACATGTCAAGAGGGAGTATGACATCCCACACGATGGCCAAGAAACTTGCATCTTGACTGTCATAACATGCTCGGTGTCACATAGACTTGGGGACCCCATGAGCTTTCCTAAGTCACTTTGTGCTGGGTGTGTTACCTGCAGGGCAGGAGCTGCTTGGCACAAAAGGAGTATGTGTGTTTTTGATGGAGGAGAAATACTGCAGGGAAATACTCTGCTGTACTTGATGCAGATGGGACTCCCTGATCTACGTCCTCCAGAGAAGTTGTGCTTGCTTTTGGCTTTCATGAAGGGATGGAGCCATTTCTTCCTTATAAGAGAGTCCTCCTGTAGCAGCTGCGCCCCGTGACTCAGTCAGTGTGTGCAGAGTCCTGCTTCCTCCCTTCCAGCCTGCTTTTGCACTCCTCTACAATGGGCAAGGTGGACCTGGCCTGAGCGCAGCTGTCTCTGTCCCTTGGGACGTGACATTAGCTTGGGTAGGGAACTGCTATGGCTGCATCCCCTTCCTCTTGCTGTGGAAATATTCCCTGGGGGAGCACCTGATTGCTGTTGTGAGAATATCAGGACAGGCTGAGCTTCTCATCTTCTGTGCTCTGCAAAGGATTGAGGAAGGCAGGAGTCTCCAGCCCCCGTGAGCAAAGAAACTTGATATCTGCTGCTCCCCTACTGCTTCTGGGGAGAGTTGGGACTCTGGGGATGGGTTGGAGGAAGCAGAGCCCCACAGCCTCAGCAAGTGCAGCTGAGTGGGTGGAATGTGGCGTGCTGAGAGGGAATTGCCTTTGTTATTTCAACAAATGAATTCAGAAATTCTGCTTTTCTGGTTTCTGGTGATGTCCTGANAAGGCAGGAGTCTCCAGCCCCCGTGAGCAAAGAAACTTGATATCTGCTGCTCCCCAACTGCTTCTGGGGAGAGTTGGGACTCTGGGGATGGGTTGGAGGAAGCAGAGCCCCACAGCCTCAGCAAGTGCAGCTGAGTGGGTGGAATGTGGCGTGCTGAGAGGGAATTGCCTTTGTTATTTCAACAAATGAATTCAGAAATTCTGCTTTTCTGGTTTCTGGTGAGTGTTGCAACTGTGCTCACAGCATCACCAGCACCCCAGCTCTGACAAAACAAACACAGAAACCTGCCTAAGGAAAAAACTCAAAGCCCTCCCCAGCAGAAGCCGCAGGCTTGCACCCAGCTTCACATCAGCAGCCTCCTTCAGCCCCTGGTACCCAGCTGTCTGCTCTGTTTAGGCAAGCAGGCTAAGGTGCTCCACTGCAGAGCCACCAGCTAACATCACCACACAGGGAACACTGTAGTCCCACATCTGCCCTGGACAGGCAGCCCGTCAGAGACAGGCAAAAGCAATGCACATGGACATTAAGCTAGACTGGCACTGGTTTCTAAGCAAACACCTGCACACATAAATTATTCATCCTGATTGGAAGCTGCATCAAGGAAGGTAGGAGCATTTCTGCCTCCCTGAGCAGGGGCTTGGGGGGCATCCTGGGCAGCAGCTTTCCTACA
The DNA here is from genome assembly GCA_013400315.1 of Bombycilla garrulus. NCBI lineage: Eukaryota > Metazoa > Chordata > Aves > Passeriformes > Bombycillidae > Bombycilla > Bombycilla garrulus. The sequence continues at coordinate 818,433 of VXBU01008276.1, forward strand.
TGCCTAAGAATGCTCTGGCATCCATCCACCTGGATTCCTATGCATTTGAAAGACATGTAGAGCTGATAGGGCTGATTTCTTCCCAAAATAACTCTGAGCAGTGGAGCTGCATGAGAAAAAGTAGTTTGTATTTTGAAAACATCTTCCTGGGAGGTCTTCTTATTTTCTCTTTCTTTCCTTTTTTTTGCTTTTTATTTTTACCTTCACGGTGGTGAGGACACAGCATGAACCACGTGAAAAATACAACGGATTCGAGACAGAAACTGATGGGAAGGGGGAGAATGGGCAGTGAAGTAGATTGTATAGAGTGGGAGAGAAAAGAAAATAGGGCCAAGAAGGTTAATGCCAGTGACAAATTAAGGCAAGTCCACATGGATCAGCTTTGCTCTGTGTTCTAGGCTGAGAATAATTTGAAATATTCATTTGGGGTCAGTTTGGCAAAGGCTAGGCAGTGTGCAAGTCTCTCAGTACAAAAGAGACTGCAATTCCTTTCCATCTCTTGACCACTGCGTATTCCCAAGCTACAATCTTTTAAACTGTAGCTATTTCACAGTCTGGTGCTGCCCACCCAGCAGGCAGCTTCCCCAGCAGAAAGGGACCTTTCCCGTCAGAGCTCCTGGTCTCACAGAGTGGCACAAACACCCAGGACCAGAAAGCAAAACTCTGCTGGTTTCAGCTGGCCTGATGAAAACTCCCTGCTGCTGCTTGGGAAGTGCCGGTGAGCGCAGCTCAGTGAGCAGGTCCTGCAGCAGTGTGGGGCAGCAGCACGACGGGTCTGGGTGTCCGTGCTTTATTGACTTTGTCAAGAGGCAGAGTGAAGAGTTGGCACACGCATGGTCACAGAGAAGAAATAAGGGCTTTGGAGGCAGCATGCCTGCAGGAGCTGGTGTTTCTGTCTCTCCATGGAAAGGGACACTCAGGGTTTGGGGCTCAGAGGGAGCACAGCTCCTTTGAGCGTAGCTGCAGATCAAGCAAGCAGGGCTGGCATACCATTGCTGCCTCTCGTATCTTACTGCTGTTCTGGATTGCCATGACAGAAGCAAGAGCGCTGGAGGTGGTCCCTTGGTGCCTGCAGTCATACGAACACCCAGAGTGAGCTGTGACACCACGTGCTCCCTGCTCTGGGCTGGCAGAAGGCTTGTGCCTTCACTGGGGCCACCAACACCGCCCAGCTCTCTCTAACCTGACCTTTGCTGTGGCCTGCCCTGAGCAGCCCTGCGGCCTCTCCAGCCGTACTGAGTGAGGTTAATATTCATCTCCCACGGGGCAGTTGCTGAGTGACTCCCACAACATGGCGTGTGATGAAAGCCCAGGTCAGGGCAGCTCTGACCCGGCCACCCAGAGCTCAGCCCGCAGAGAAAGACCAAGCCTCCCGTGACTGTGCTGCTGACAGGCCCTGAGCCTCCAGCGCTGCGGACTGAGGAGCTACTGCTCCGTATGAGCACCTCCAGGAACTGTAAAGCTGTGTCTGTGTTGGTTCTTGAGTGGTCTCTTCTCTGCCCAAAGAGAGCAAGACCGATGCTGTGCTCACCTAAATATCATCAGAGCAAAGGGGGCTAGAGCTGACTGTCCCCAGCGTGAGGATTGCCCAGCTCAGGGACCAAGGGCACACAGCACCCTCAGCCATCAGGCTGCTGGTGACAGAGGCATCCCAGAGCTGCCTGGACACAAAACACCATGTTCAGAGTAACACTGCTTGGCCGACTGCTTAGCTGGCTACTCGTGCAGGAGGCAAAGAGGAAGCCTGCTGCTGTAGCAGACATGGTGTATCTAAGGCAGATCCTGCTGCAGAGAGAGAGGAAGAGGGTCACCTGCCGGGTTGTGTTTCAGCACTGCACACTGCTTTAGTCTCTTATCCCTTCCTCTGCGGCACACCCCCAGCACAAAGGATTTGACACCAGGTGATTATCTGAAACTAGAGACACACGATGTTGGTGCATCTCTGGTTACAGATATTGTACCCAAGCCATTGCTCTTACTGATCATGAGCGTGTTGCCTTGTGGTTTGGTTTTTTTTTGGTTTTTTTTGTTTTCTTACATAAGTAATACAGTGAAATGAAAATACTGTCCACATAACTGTGGGGCTGACTGATGCCCAAACATAACTATTATTCCATTTTAAGGTGACAGTTGTGTGAGGTAGTCTTCACTTTTAATTATTCATGTCTTGAACATGGCATAGCTGAACACATCTGCTTGGGGCTTCTCTGATTATCAACTATTGTCTGTTTCTGGACCTGAGGCTTCCCCAAGGTTGGAGTAGAAACACACACCAACTGCCTGAACTACACAGATGTTGCACATCTGTTTGACAGTGTTTACTATTTGCAGGACTCTTTTAAATAAATAATGCTTTCAATCTGAATGTTTGTCATCTTGATCAAGATAGCTTCTCCAATCACTGCTCCTAGGACAGGAGGAGAAGCAAAAAGGACGAGAGGAGAGAAGGAAGCAAACAAGAAAGGAAGAAAGATGGAGATGAGAGCCAGACTGAGCTGCACACTATCTCATGGTTTATTAACATTTGATTAACATAATGAATGTTCAGCCCTATTATTATCTTATTGGTCCTCTTTGCACAGTACATTAAGTATGAAAAGTTTCTTCTGTGGGTTTTTTAATTGCAAACCTGGAGAAATTATTTTCAGAAGAGTCAAGACTAAGGATTAGGTTAAAAAAAAAAAAAGGAAAAAGGGAAATGTATTGCAAGACTGTTCACTGTTCTTTGTGTTCTTTGCATGTCTCATAAAATCCAAAGCCAAACAATTTCTGTCATACATCTAAAACTTACAGGGGACTGTTGACCAGGGTATGGTTTTAAAATATGTGTGTACTCTGAGTCTGTTCTTATCTTTACATAGCAGAAGTGCTACATTTCAATGCGCCAATATCTAACCCGCTGGTTAAATTTATTTTGAAGATTATTTAAGAGGTGGATGTCAAACTGAAAACGGCACCGTCTTGGAGTCCGGCCAACTTCTGTGGCTGAAATGCAGATCAGCACGAACGCCCACACTCCTCTCAGCCTTGTGATTTGCCCCTGGGGCAGAGCTGGAAAGAGATGCGGGGAATTGCTCCTGAAAGCTCCTGGCTCCCGGGATGGTGGCGGGATGCCATGCGGCACCTCGGTGTGGCCAGGTGGGCTCTCCCCTGGTGCTGCCTGGGGGAGGCCCCCGGCACGGCCGCCCTGCAGCCGGCACCAGCCGTCATTCAGTAAATCACCCAGACCGAGGGAGGGACGGAGGAGGGAAGGAAGAGGAACCACAAGCATTGATTTAATTTTTTAAAGCCCTGATGCTCTGGCTCAAGGGAGCCACGGCCCCACGTGGTGACCCTTGGTCTGTGGAACGCCGTGTCCCTCTCCCGCTGCTCACAATGGGTCCAACAGCCACCCACCATTGACGGCCTCTGCACAGGGGTCCTCATCCTCTGTTTTTTTCATGGGAGAAAGGAATCTGCATGGCATGACGGTGGCCAAGCACAAAGACAGCTTTAGTATAGGATCGAGAGGGTTCATGCCATGCCACTCATCCCTGCTCCCCACCGGTGCCCCAAGCAGTGGAAGTGGCGGCCAGAGGTGTGCATTAGGAATGTCGCTGGGCTTTTTCCTCTTCAGATCAATGGGTCCTTTTTTATTTTTTTAAGGAGAAAAAGAAAAGAGGAAAAAAAAATGGAGCGGAGGAGCAGCTCGCCAGTGGCAGCCGGAGGGGGCCGCGGGGGCCTGCTGCCAAGGCAAACAAGGAAGCCACCTGATGTGACTGGGGTCAGATAAGAGAGCCGTCACTTCAGGAGCAGGTGCTTCCTGCGCTGTACGCCCGGCCCGGCGCGCTGCCCGCTGCCCCTGCCTGCCGCAGCCGGGCGCCCGTGTTTGCTGGGCCCGGCCCTGTGGCTCCCCTGTGAGCATGGGACCCTGCGGGGAGCGATGGCCGCATGCCACACGCACCAGCGAGGGAAGGAGTGAGGGTGCGGCAGGGAGCACTGGGACTGGCTGGCTGGGGATGCCGGTCTGCCTGGCCTCACCCTAGGGTGAGGATTATGAGAGGTTTCTGGAGGTGTCCCAGAGAAGGAAACTGTGTGTCTGAAGAACATCTGGAATGTCTCTCCAACTTAAACACAAAGTGAACTTTGTAAGATGGTAAGCCTGGGCTAGGAGAGCCTGGGGATAGTTTTTGTACCTGCAGGGTCCAGATAACATCAGCCAAGGGTTCACAAGCTGGTTTGACTCTTCTTGATACAGGCAAAGAAAGTCTGGAGCGCGGTGTGGGGTAGGGCCTTGCCTGGCCATACCCCAGAGAGGCCCGGTGCATGAGGGAGTGCCTCGGGCACCCAGAGCCAGCCCCCAGCCTGGCACAGCCCATGTTGCTCCTTGCCCAAGGGCAAGGCAGGGGTTCAGCTGCCAGGGGCCCCGCAGCCAGCAGGAGGATCCGCAGCAGGGTTAGGTGGTGCTCCATTTCCTGACAGCAGCCTTCTCTGTATGAGCAATATAGATCATATTCATGAGAAACGGTGAGGTCAGCACTTCTTTTGAGGTCCATAAGTCCACTATGCTTTAGCAACTGTGGACTTTGTTTACTGCACTCTCTCATTTTCCCCTCCTGATAAAGCTACATTTACTGGAGAGCATGGCTTCCCCTCCCTTTAAATGTACTGAAATCTTTCCAAATCTGTATAAAGATAAAAGGAGGGATGAAATAGGAAACCTGTAAAGTGTTTTTCTTTTCCTTGTGCACAGCCAAGATGGGAACACTAGCATTCAGATGAGAACCTAGGGCCAGGTCTGGTTCGGAGGTTGTGCAGCTCTGTGGTCGCCCTGTGCCGTGGTCTGTGGCACATCACACAAGCCAGCAACAGAACGGGGGCTGCATGCTCCAGCAGCCATGTCTTCACTATCCCCTCTAAGAAATCCACAGCTGACAGAAAATGTATGGGAGGAGGGGAACATGCAGTGCAGCTCTGTCATGGTGTAGACATATGATGTTGTCCTCCCGGATATGAAACAGAAGCAATCCACAAAGAACAGCAAGTGGCATCTATTGATGAGTTGTTCTTCACTGGGCATAAACTGACTGATGACACCTTTTTGTTCAGCACGTTAGCATTTTACCATGCCACTTTCTAGTAGAAAGATAAGATCTATAGTCTCCTAGAAATGGGCAGAAGGGCCCTTACAATGTAAGTCTGTTCCTACCCATGACTAAAGGTGAGCTTCCGACTGCTGAGGTTATGCTTGGGCTTGCATGAAATAATGAGAAAGCATTTTCATGAAGAATTTTTGCTAGTGGCTACAGGAGAACTCAAGGTTTGAACAACCATGTCTATTCCCCATCTCTGTCACATCTTTGCCTTGTGAATTTGGATGTCAGCTTTGCAAAAGACTGGTGATAAAATAATTGCCTACCATAATGTGATGGTTTCAGGCTTCACTGATTATTTAGTCCTTAGCAGATAAATATGCAACTCATTGTGAATGGGAAGTTTTTCAGATGTGAATGGGTTAATGCTATAAAGCTCGGAGCCCTCAGTGATTTATTAGCACAAGATGAGGTAGTGGAACAGGGCAAAGCTAAGAGGAGATTTGTACCTGAGGGCTCTCTGCTGCCTGATGAGCAAGCAGATCAGAAAGGCCAGATGTAACCATTACAAATACAATTGTACTTAGAATGTCAGAAATTTCCAAAACAGGCAGAAAGGCCATTGTATTCCAAATAGTGCTCAAATGCCACAGCACTCGGGAAGCCCTGCGTGTATTCCTCTGATCATGCAGGCACATCAATGGCATCTCTGCTGGATCATGTTTCCTAAGGGGTCTACTTCAGATCTAGAGCGTGCTGTTTGCCTTGTGGAGCCAAGGGGGGCCAACAGTTTGCTCTATCAACCCATCACCCGTATCTGCTGTGTGCATCTCTTGCTTGGGGTGGGCTAGTGCTGTGGCTGAATGAACTTTTTGGTATCAAGTTCTGGTTGAAAGACTTTCCCTCTGAAGGCAGCAAGCTCTGTGTCCTGTCTGCAACCAGCCTTGGGATCCTAAAAGCACACACTTGGCAGAAGAAAACTTCCAGAGGGCACATTGTATAACACAGAACAGAGCAGAGACACCTAAACAAGATTCAAATGTATAAATCTTGCTCAAAGTGCAGCCTAAGGGAAAGAGCTTGGGATTGACTGTGGGCAAGTGGACTCACCTAAGATGAAAACCCCAGCATTTTCACCCTAGGTCTGAGGAAGCTTCAGCCTTTTCCAGTCTAGCTTTCCACGTGTGTCCCTTGCTCTAAACCTCTGATGCATTGGTACCTGATACCCCCAGCTGTGCTATCTTCCCCTCACAGTCTCTCCTTTAAAGTGTTGCTCCTGTGTATTATCTGTGGTCGCTTCCTTTTTGCTCCGTTCCCAAACACCAGGTCTATTCTTGGAACGTCCGGCTAGAGTGCTTGTATTGACGTCAAAATTACTCAACAGTTATTGTCAGGAAGGACTTGATTTGCATTTGAATAGGGTGGCTTTTTAATGTCTCAGAAATAAGATGCTGTTGGGGACAATGTCTGGAAAGATTCCCCAAGGTAAATGTAAGGAGGCAAATTTCATGCACGTCTCTTCTTCTAAAGACTTCTCCAGTGGCATAAGAGTGGGGAATAAACCAACCCATGTGCAGTGGAAAAATATGACTGCTTTCTCCCAAAACCCCTGTCCTGTACTCTGTCCTCAAGGCCTGGAAGAGAGACCACAGTGCTGCTCTGGCTTCCTGCTGGGGAGGAACTGCAGAGCTCACAGGGCCCTCTTAGAAATACTGTGGCAAATGTGAGCCAGTCACTCATGGATGTTCCTAAGGAGGAGGGGAAATGGAGGTTTAATGGGGATTTTCCTGTAAAGTGAGTGACCAGCATGATTCTCTTGACACCAATAACCTAGTTTGGATGCACCTTGGTCAGTCTGTCTCCTGGAATGGGTTCTCCAGGTAAAGGGTGGGGAATTGCAAGGTCTCAGCAAGAAGACAGCTGTATCAACACTCAAATCTGGGACTGTGAAGCCTCCTCAGCCTTTCACAGATTTGAGGAGTCAGTGTTATGTCCCTTGCTGTTTGCTGCGCTGCTGATGCCTCAGATGAAACCTTAACACCATGGTCTTGTCTGTGCATGAGTGTTAAGAGAGCCAATTATCGGGATTTGGCGAATCTAATGAGTGCAAGTCATAACTTAAAGCTTGCTAACTAAAAGAAATTGCTGCAGGGAAAACACTAACTCAACCCATGGGACAGGGTTGCAAGCTTTATCATATCAGGGTATTTTTTATTACACTCATGCCTAGATTTTACTGTATTCATGTATCTGGATGTCCAGTGGTTTTGTCTGTGTCTGTGATGGTAAGTAGAAAGTTTCTCACCAGCTAGAAACTGAAATGTCCTTTCTGCATCAGCAGTAAGGGACTCGGTGCTGTTCTGCTCCTGCCTGTGAAATACAGACAGTTCTTTTATGCAGATATGCTCACATTTGGTGAAAAGGAGCAGGGGTCACACAGGGTTACATGAATTAGTATCACCTAACTAATAGACTGCGCTTTAGTCTCCCCAGTATGAGAACTGGAATGGATGCTGCTCTTCTGCTGGGGCAGACACATCCTGGGACTCACACAGATGTGAGGCTCTGATCTGTGCTAAGCAGCTGTGCCAGTGGACCTTTAACCTTCGGCTCTTACATGATCACTTGATCCTGCTGTGCCTCATGTCCCCACTTGTCAGATGGGGATGACACTTGTGCCTGACTTCTAAAGAGGAGAGGGACTTGTGAGGGTTCTTGTACACAAGAGGAGTAGATGCCTTGTAAGTATCTATGGTCAACAGAAAGCACCTTCAAGTGTGCAACCTGAGATGTTACAGACAGCTTTTCCCAGAAAGCAAGCAGGGTGCTAAGCAGTTCTTCAGAGCTGTCCTAGGACTCTGCATCCTCCCCAGACACCCAGCTCCAAGGGTTTTTCTGGGACTGCCCCAAATTACATTGTTGAGGTAACCAGAGTTGAAAATCAAAGCTCAGCTTTTCTGTTCCAACTCTTCCTTGCTCCTCACCCAGCCATTTCAGCAATGTACTCAGGGCAGCAAGCCAAGGCCTTATTTTCTATCATGCTGTTACTAAGAAGGATGTGAAGCTTCCCAAGCTCAGGCTGATTGCATGTTTGTGCTGAGCAGTGCCCTTGTTTACAGATAAACAGACCACAGTCCCATCCATGAGCCGTGCACAGAGTGGTGTGGGCTGGGCTGACCTCCTACTGTACCTCCCAGATCTTCCGCTCACCCGCGTTTCCACTGCTGGAGGGATTGCTAATGTCTGTTTTCCCTTCTCGGTGTCTCTGGGGAGGTGAACTTTAAGTCCTGCCTGAATTGTGCAGGACATGCTGGCAGAGACACTGCCTTGGCTCGTTGTCCAGCCAGACCCTCCAGGCAGTGTTGCTGGTCAGCACTGCCCATGACAGTGCCGGGAGCTGCCCCTGGCAGAGGGAGGGTCAGTGCACTCACGGGGTCGCAGGACTTTCAACTGCAGATGTCAGATCCGTGAAGGACACCAAAACCAATGCCCCCATTCAATCAGCAGGCACGAGTCAACCAGCCTGGCTCAAGGCAGCTGCTCCTTTGAAAGCCCTCTGGCCTGGGCAGAAGGGACTGAGGGCCAAGTGGCAGACAGCATCTGTACCACCTGCTCCAAAGGAGGGCTCTAAGGAGGTGCCCTTCCTCTGATGTCAGGGGGCCACTAATAGCTTGTATGTGATTGGGGGCACTGGGAGTGGGGTATGTCTAAAACACCCAACACCCAAGTGTCCCTGCTATCCTGCCCTGACATCCCTAGGTTAACTACTACTTGACTGGATGCCTCAAAGGCAGCTTGGTGAGGAAAATCCATATAGTAGGGGAGGAAGAGCACATTCCCAGCTAAAACACCCATGTTCAGCCCAGCTTGCAGGAGAAGGATCCCAAAATGCTCACGGTGAACACATTTTGCTAGACTCAGCTCCCACTTGCAGTATCCCTACAATCCTTTGCAAAATGCACCCAGCTCCCTGGCCCATCCTGTCCTTAATGCCTGTTTCACTAATCCACGCCACGTCTGCTACAGACTCTGGCGGGTGAGACGTCTCACAGACTGGTATGTGCTGTGTAGCTGAGAAACATTTACTGCTTGTTAAACCAGAGCCTCTTGTTTTATTGCAGGCCGCAGTGATTCTCATCCCTAACCTCTTCCTGTACTTTTCCCTGGAAGCTGTGTGTCATGTACAGAGAGTGCAGTGCTGTCAGGCTGACCACATGCGATATATCAGGAGGAGGTTTTGTTTCGATTTACCCTCTTCCATAGCACAACGTAGCTCTGGCTCAGTTTTAGCTGTAGGGAGGAGATACTCCCCATCCCGAGGGCAGAACACGGCATGTTCACCCCTCCACTGGGATCAGCTGGCAGCAGGCGGGCGGGAGGCATGAGCACCCTGACTCATGGTTTGGATATGGGGATGGGAAGTGAGTCTGAGTTCAGTTTGGCTCACCCAGCTGGCCCTGGCAGGGCTGATGTGACAGTGCTGTGGGGAAGCTGACGTGATGCTGCTGAGGGGAAGCTGGCATGACTGAGGTCTGCGCTGGACACTGTGGGCTTTAGGCGAAGGCCACATTTCTGGGTGCCCAGCGAGGTCTGATGAGGTATCAGTGGGGGAAGGCTTGCTGCAGCCTGCACTGACACTGGCACTGGAATCAGGGGAGCCCAGGCAGGCAGAGTTTCTGCTGCCGTGGGTGGTGCCTTGTGTGTGGGACAGCTGGGAAGCCCAACTGGGTGAAATCCAGCGGGATGGGGCTGGAGCAGGGGAAAGCAACAGAAGAAGGCAGCTAAGGAAGACCATAAGCGGACAAGGGATGTTCACTGACACTTTCCACTCCAGGGAGAAACCAAGGGTTGCTCCAATTCTGCAGCAGCTGGCAATCCCCTGTGCATTTCTCAAAACTTCCCAACTAATATTGTAAATATGAGTTTGGGAATTGAGGGGTTTAATGCAATGTGCCAAAGCAAGTGAACTCAGTAAATACCAGAAAATAATATAATATTTTGGTCAGGAATGTGAAACTAGCAGCCAAGGGAGACTTCAAAATACTGCAAGACTTTTTTTGCCTGTGGTTTGATAGTTCAGTGTTGGTCAGATCGCTTGCTTCTCATAAGCTTGAGCCTACCGGTAAGCCAGTGAAATGGTGTACTAATCCACCTGAATGTCTTGCTCAATGGAAGTCAGGATCTCAGAGCCCAGTTATTTGCTTACTGACTGCTAGTGTAAACCAGTTCATTTGGGCTCATTTGAGTGACTAGAATTATGTTTACTTAAGAGGAGAGTTAGACAGGAAGGAAAAGAAGTCATCTACTGGTTGTGCAGTTTTATACCAGCTGAACATATAACTCATAACTCTGGAAGTGTAGGCTTTTGTGCTCTGTGGAGTAATTAATTTATATAACAATGGAGTGTAGTTTGTAGACTTTCAAATATCTTCTGGGAGCATTGCCAAAAGCATGCACTGAACACTGATGTCTTCAAAGGCTGCCTGATGTCTGAACCTGGCTCTAGGTGTCTGCCCTGAAGGCTCTTCACAAGGGGTCTGTACTTACTGTCAAGTCCTGCGCCATTCATTGCTTTTCCCTCTCCACCACAACTTAGAGTAGGAATTCCCTCATCTGATGTTTCTGCCTAACCAATGTCTTGGATGATTAGTATTGTAACTTTTCAAATTTGCGAGGAAGGCTAGAAAATTATTTCTTATGAGCAACAACAATGAGCTATTTCCTCCATCCTGTGCTTTCTTTGAGGAATGTTTTTAAGAATGTAGTCAGCATCTGATCTTTCAGGTCAATGGTCAGGCCTCTTTTCCTTTAATTTTGCCCAAATCACTCCTTTGGTGCCCACAAAAACAAACTGCACAAAACTCCAAAAGGCAGCTGGACGTGTGTTCATTCAGCCTTTCCCAGTAATGCTGACTACAGCAGCATTCTTCCAGTGTTCATGAGCTTTTCTCCAATGGCACTGAAAGGTACAATGGATTGGCTGGTGAATCCACTATCACAAACCTTTTAAACATGCAATTAGTGCATTTAATTGTTTGTCTTGCATCTCCTATGTCTTTTCTTACAGTGCAAGGCATTTTCCAAGCTCTGGTCCTTTTGTGTTTATATGCTTGGTGTTTCCTGTCCATGCTCTCCCTATATCTTTCTTTTTCATGGATCTATGGTATTATTAGTGTCTCTCCGTGTTTATTATTAGTGATTCACTATAAACATTTCTGCCAGAAACAAAACTGGATGAAAAAATTCTGAAAGTATTTCAAATTTTGTGTGTGCAAATGATCATTCATTAAAAATAAAAATTTGCCGAGCCATTTGAGTTCCAGGATACTCTGTGGGGTAGATTTCCCAAGTCTCTGGTGAAAACTAGCTAAAAACCTACATGTGTTTTAGCTAACTGTAAGGTGCTTTTGAAGTTCCTGCGTCCCTGTAGCTCAAGTGCTCTGAACTGTTCTGACCTGCTCCCCTCTGCCGTGGTCTGCTTTTGGCAGGACTCAGGACAGACAAGCTGGGAGGTGTCCAGCTCTGCTCCTTCTTGCTCCATGAAGCTGAGAGATGGGGAGCCCAGAGCACACTTTGACACACTTTAACCCTTCAATCTCTGCAGCTGCATCTAGACTTTTCTCAGATTAGCTGTGAGGTCAGTGCGTTCACCTCATTCTAGTACATGAACCCAAATCTCAGTCCAATCTGTACCTGTTGTCATTTTTGTGTTGAGGCAACACAAAGGAAAGAATGAATTGGATTATTTCTCATTCTCTTTTTCCAAAGGTGTCTTTTTCTTTTTTTTTTTTTTCTGACATAAATAGAAATAACAGCATTTTTGAAATCTCAAATATTTTCACAAGAATATAAAAACCCTGTCTCCAGTATACACCTTGCAACTGGGAAAATTTATTACTCTCAACTTCCCCAGCAGAGCACTGCATTTCTGAGGCATATCTGAGGGTCTCTTGTCACTTCTAACAGTGGTGTGACTTTACTCTTTTTTGAACAGGCATTTTTCTATCTCTTTTTCCTGAGTGCTCCTCCTAGGGATTGTTTGGTTTCTTTCCTTATTTTCACCAAGTTCCCTGTCTTTTAGTCATCTCTGCTTTATCTTTGCTTCTTGGGAAACCAGGTAGACTTACCAAGCTGTCACTGACGCTGTCATGCAGAAGGAAGTGTGATACATGATGATGAGTTTTTGCTGACTTCTTGAAATGCCTTTATGTCTTGCAGCAGCTAAAAATTGTTATTATTGTCTGATTCAAATTGATTGTCCCAATGGCCTATCTATTAATTTTTTCTTAGCAGTTTCCTGGAGGTTTGAAGTGTTTTGTTCCACTTAAATTTCATCTCCAGTTTTACAGTTCTTCAGTTGCAGAGCCTTCTGGACCCAGCTGGCTGTGAGCTCTGGTAACCTGGAGAGCTGATGTAAATCTGTTTCAGGGCATGAATGACCAGGCTGGAACCTGCCCCCTCCATCTGGAGAACTCCTGACTAATCCTGCTCTAGGGGTACCTTTGGGGAAAGCAGTGCTTGATGTGATGTCCTTCCAGACATCTCTGTCCCATCTCTCCAAGTCTGTTGTGCCAGGTTGCTCTTAACATCTTCATCCTTGTAATTTGTGTGTCTATTACTGCACAGGTGTCCTCAGGAATATACCATTCAGGTTATGCATCAGGCTGTAGGGTTAGTTTCTGAGCTTATTCTCAGAGCAGGCTCCCCCTGTGCCACATTCAATAGGGTTATTTTCTTGAAACCTTTAGGAAATCTCGTTCAGAGTAACCAGGTACAAGTTAGCCCCCCATCCATGATCAACTTGCTTTGGAAGCCCACAGTAAGGCTGAGCTTTAGGCATGGTGACTGTTTTACCTCCCAGTAAATTATGACTTTTCTTTTTACTTTTTTTTTAAATCTCATTAACATTAATTTATTTGTATGATATCAAGACCTGATGCTTTCACTTTGGACTTTGCTGAATGAGCAAGGTTTGAATGGGAATGGAGACACCCCTCACCCCACAAAGCCCTCTCCATCTCTAGAGGAGCTCGTTGCAGTAGGGGCTGAGCTGCACACCCGGGGCCTCCTTCTCCAGGAGGCAACACCACCAGAGGCCTTGCAAGAGCACGCTGTTCCCAAAAACACAGGTAGGAAAAGAAAGCCAGCTCCTCTGGCTGCAAACATGATGCTTTGGAGGATTCAGCACCTCGACAGTTAACACTGCATGTACAGTTCATGACCCGGTACCTTCCAAGTGTGGCTAATCACTCACAGCCCTCCTGCCACTGACATGGCCTTTCTCTTTATAGCTCTGCTAGAGCGTGTTCAAGTTTCTGTCAGAACCAGAAACATGCCACACGCTGCTTTAATCCCTTTAGCAGTGCACAGACACAAGCAGCTCTCCAATAAAAGGGTGAGTGCCACCCCTGAACTTCACTAATTTGTCACAGTCAACAGGATTTTTTTGCCTCTCTTTCACAGCACAGCAGTAACTTAACAAGCCTTTGATGCGCAGGCTGGTCCCTGTCACATCTGCAGACTGATGAAAGTGCTGGGGGAGGCAGTGGACAAGGGATGCTCAGCTACAGAGTGAAAACAAGCTTCCATCTTAGCTGTCCCCATCATCCCCAAAGCAGAGGAAGAAAAGGAAGGATAAGGAGCAGCTCTTTCCCAAACCATCCTTGAGGGTCCCCCTAAGTGTCTTTTGGGTGCTTCAGTTTTAGTGCTTCCTACAAGGCAAGAGGCCACCCGCTTCCCTCCATCCCCATCCTCTGGCAGCCTGGCAGGGAATAAGGCATCCTTGGTCTGGCTCTGTCATCCTGGCAAAGCAGCAGGGCCTGGGACTCCCCAGGTCACCCCTGTTAGGTTTACAATTTGTAAACGCTTACACAGATGGGCCTGGCCAGTTCCACAGAAATGCCGTACAGGATGCAGCAGGGGCCCTGCTGAGCAGCATATTTTTTCCTCTGTGTCTTGTAAATTGCAGCCAGCAGTGAGTATGAGCAGGTTTTTTTTCCCTCCTGTGCTTAGGAAATCTCTCTGCCATCGCTGGTGGAGAAGGAAGAGCTGGGCGTGCTTTGGGTGTCAGCATGAAGGTGCACGCTTAGCTTTGAGCTGCTTCTCAGGCACATGAAATAACATGACACAAACTCAGAGAGCGAGTGACTCGTGTTCAGTGATCCCAGACAGCTGCCTTAAAGTAAAAGGGGGTTGTGGGCTCACTCTGCCTGAAGCCCTGCAATAGGTCCCACCATTCCTATGTGTATTTGTGGGAGCAGTCAGTAATGGGTGTGATATCTGGGAGGCCAAGACCAGCTTTTATGGGGCTATGCCTGAATCTGTGCTACTCACAGCAGTCTTGCTGACCCTCATCAGCTGCCAGTATTTGCCATCTCCTTTCTGCTTGGCATACCCCCCAGGATTATATAACCCCTCTCACTTGCCCATGAGCCTTGGTGGCTTTAGGAAAAAGTCAGAAATTGAAGCTCAAGAGCATATTTCCCTATGGATTAGGGGGAAAGAGCACAAAAAATGAGAACAGAAACCTAGCTGGATAAAATTGCTACTCCCACATCAGTTTGCCAGGTTGCCCCTGCAGGGATATTTGGTGCTTCTCACAAATAACAGTGGTAACGGAGGCTGGTAAATGCAAATTTACCACCACGGCCCTGCTGTGCGTGTGTGCACTGGTGTGCCACAGGAGTGGCTGTGAGCCTGTTGGGGAGCACTGAGAGTCTGTCTAGCGCCCAGGAAGCAGCAGCGAGGGTGGCTTAGAGCACACATTGGTTTCTCAAAAACAGCAATGCAAGTTCCACTTCCAAGCACTGTCAAATCCATTGTAAGGGCCTAGAAAGAATGGTGCACACACACGCTATGTTTATTGAATACACATACAGTTAAACACAAGTCAGGATGGCTCTTTTCCTTTCAGGATGGTGACCCTGTTCTAGGGAAACTGATGAAACCCTACAGGAGGGAGATCTGAGTCATGAGAGCTTCTCATGGAAACTTACTTCCTGGCCTCCTTTTTGCTGTGTACTGAGAACAGGAGATGAACTAAGGGATGCTGGAGGGAAGCTGCAATTGCACGAGCTCTCTGAAGCACAATAAGCAGTTTTCATTCCTATAAAACATGTGGTCTTCCAGTATCTACAGCCTTTCCTGCTCTTTCTTTATCCCCTTTGCCCTCCTCACTCCCAGTCCTGCTCAGGGAGCAGCCTGTGGTCTTTGGTCACACATCCATTCAGTAACTTGCAAGGTCTCATCATTTATAATTCTTAGACACACAAGCTACCACTTTCACATACGGAAATTCCCAAAGGTCAGAGAAGGGAAATGGTTAATTCCTTTTATTCAATGCCTGACCTCCCCCCTCATCCCCCATTTCCCACCCCCACCCTGTGTGAACAGGAAGCTTGAAAAGGAAAAGCTTTCTGAATCCAGCAGCTGGGAATGGAGGAATCCTGGAACTTCATGCTGCAGAAGCTCAGAGACAACAATAAAGGTTTCCCCACTGTCCAAAGAGCAAGTATATATATATATATATAAATGGTTATCCCTTCAAACAAATGCATTGGGGATGGGAGGGGTCAAAATCCCAGCAGGCAAGAGGCAAGTTCAGAATTGGCTAAAGCTCTAGCAAGCACTGGGAAACCTGACTGCATCAGCAGCTCAGTAAACTGAAGAAGCTGGGGAGAAGCCTAGCCAGGTGATGCTCACAGAGATGTGATTTACGTCTTTCTCATATCTCGTTTGCACTGCTGAGAGACGCGATTCCAAAAAACCCTCTTTCAAATGCTGTGTTACATGAGGAATGGTCCTGAAGACAGAGTGCAGGGATGTTCCTCTCTGTAGGACAAGCCCCAGACACCAACATCTTACATGCCTTTCAGATGGGGAATTTGGGGTGGTTGAAATCTGTGCTATCTTTGGATTTTTGCC
Source organism: Bombycilla garrulus (assembly GCA_013400315.1). Lineage (NCBI taxonomy): Eukaryota > Metazoa > Chordata > Aves > Passeriformes > Bombycillidae > Bombycilla > Bombycilla garrulus. The sequence goes on from VXBU01008276.1 coordinate 834,428, forward strand.
GGCCTGAGTAGGGAGATGAGAATGAAGATGATTTGCTTAGAAAGTACCAGAGTGCCTGCCAGGACTGACGGGAAGCCAGACTCGTGCCCCAAGGAGTTTACTTGCTAATTGAAGGCAGAAGCCTGTTAAAACAACTTTCCAAGAGTCTGGCACTGCAAGCACATGCCTATGCTTTTGACACTGTGGTAGAGATTCTTAGAGATCCTTATGGAGGGTGTTAGGATGCCACAAAGTTTCAATGAGTAATGTGAACAAATAATCATTTGAGAGGAAAAGATAACAAGCTCAGTCACGTATGCTGCAGTGAGGGTGAAAGGAGAGTGAATTTGGCATGAATAATTTGGAAAATATCCTTCTACTTTCAGAGCATGTAGCCCTAAATCAAACATCTTTAAGTCTGATGGTCAAAAGGAGCTTCTAAAGTTACTCCTGTGCCCTCCCTGTGAGTGTCCACACTTGCCAGTATGAAAGCAGGAGCAACCTCCAAGAGAGGTAAGAGACCTCTCTACAGCTTTACGGCAATGAAGATGCTTTTGGGGGAGTTTCACTCAGCAAAGATGGACTCTGCTGCTGTGACTCAGACCTGCTGCAGCGTGTTGCAAACCTCGGCACCACGACCCCAACTCATACATGTACAGCTGCAGGTTTTAATTCAGAATCTGGATTAAGGTGCTTGCAGATTCTGTAGACTGCCACCAGCCTGATGCAAGCAGGAGCAACACATCCTGGAAGATTTACCAGAATTAATTACTACTTCTAAAGCCTTCTCTAGACTGTCTTGGATGAGCAGTGACAGTTACATGGCAACAGGAGACACAGGGACCCTGTATTTTATTTCCCTGCTGATCCCTTGAACCATGTCACTGCTCTGTGGGGTTGCGAGGAGCTCAGGGCTCCTTAGAGGAAGGAGGCACCCAGTCAGGTGCTATTCCACAAGCTGGAGGGCACAGCCCACCCAAGGGCTGCCCTCTTATTCACAGCACTTTGCTCTTCCACCTTTCAAGATCTCAGGAAAAGGGGGAGGTATGAAAACCACATTTATTCAGCCTTCGTGAAGCGTACAGTAACAAGTCTGCAACAGTAACAATGGCTTGCAACCGTTGCCATCAGTGGCACTTAAATATAGTGAGCCCTTTGTCCTGTGAAACACAGGTTCCTGCTGCTCCCATGTTTATGCAGGTCTTCCACAACTGGAGGAGACAATGAAAATAAAATAATTATCAGTGGCCCAGCTATACCATCCCTCTGCATTTGTAAATGTCCTTCTTGGAGACGCAAAGTCATGTTTGTGCTCGGCTCACAGTGAAATTCATCACAGTCTTCAGATATTTCCACTTTTGAACATTTGGATATTCTGTCCTGTTTACAAATCTGTGCTGCCCAAATGCTGCTACTCCTGGTATGTGATATAATGACCAGACTCTCAGGCCTGCTGTGTCTCAGAGGACCTCGCCCTGGACTCCCCTATGGGCTGTGCCAGACAGCCTTGAAGCCATTCCTCCCACCACTGGCAGAGTGGGAAGGGGCATTGGCACTGCCTGCTCCCCTCCAGCATGCCCCGGTTGTGGTGGCCCCGGGGACCGTGGCCAGATGGCATCGCTTAAAGCGATCCCAGCCCAGCCCCAAGGCACTGCTGGCACCGCACCAGCCCGGATCACACCGCAGCGTGTCCCCTGCTCTGCAAGAGCTGCCAGGCTGGGAACCAGGAGCATGTTTTACCTGGCTGCAGAGCCCCTCACTGCAGAATTGTCTCGAGGCTTCCTGCCCGCCGTAGCCGTCACACCATTTACTTGTTTCCCTCACGCCAAGCACTGACGCGGAGCTGCGGTTGCTGATCTGCGTGCTCTCCCATCCCCTTGCCCGGTGCATTGTTTTCCCTTCCATTCACCAGCCCTGGGTCCATCCGTCCATCTGCAGAGTTAGGACCCGCAAATCTCTGAGGGCAGGCAGTGTCCTGCCGTGTTTAAAGGGGAAATAGTAAATGCTGCCTGAGTCACTGTTGATGTAAATAACACATCTTATTTGACAACTGCTCTAAGGCAAGGTTTCATTTGTAGTATTTTGCGATCTGACTTCAGGGACTGCTTTCTGAAGTTCTCCTTTTTTTTTTTCCTTTCTTTTTTTTTCCCCCCACTGTCTTGTTTGTAACATCCCCTTTGAACTCGTGACAATAAAATTTCCTTCCCCACTGATTTAGTCCTTTTCCACTTGGCACGCATGGACATTTTCCCTGCTGTTTCTATGGAACCAAAGTCCCCATGAGTCCCTTTTGTTTACTTCCTTGCAAGTAGCCGAGCATCGTCGGTGAGGTCAGAAGGAAGGTGCATGGCTCTGGGAATAACAAGAGCAAAGCTGCCAACACCAATAGGCTGCTCAATTAACCTGCCTTGACACCTCTCCCATTTTCAGGCTCTCACTTTGAAGATATTGAGGTTTTATATATTTCTACCCACCGCCACACTTCCCAATTTCAGCTGGTACTAAATGAAAGTACCAAAAATACTGTAAGAAAGTCATAACATTTGTGCAGTAGCTGAGCCAGGAAGAAAATGATGATGAAATGCCTCACTTCAGGACCAGGTCTGATTAGCTTTGGGATACAGGGCTCCTGCTGTGCCCTCTTTGGCACAGCATTGTGGCACTGGCTGGGTACGCTGGATCAGCTCCTGCCTGTCCCACCAATGCCACCGCTCCGCAGAAGCTCCTCAAGCCCAGGGACAAGGAGAACAGCTCAGACAGCCTTCACATACAGCCAGTTATTTGGTTTATTAACATGGAGATGTTCTCATATTAAATGGAGATGTTTTTCTGAGGCACCACTGGCCATTGCTGGAAAGGGCACGTCAGATTTTTGGGATGAGTGATCTGATCCAACGTTACATATATTTTGCTTCAGAAGGATCTTCCCTCTGCAGATGGAAGGTGCTGCACAGCCAGAGGGCACCTGGGACAGGAGCCCCAGGACTGCTGGCTGAGCCATGCCAGCCACTGTTGTCCTGGGTTAAGCTTGATCAATTTTATTGTCAGAATCATCCAGGAGATGTTCCCAAACTAGAAATAGTCCAGGCAGGATGAATGAGAGGAAACACATAATTTCAAATGACTTCTGCCACTTGAAATTATCTCAAATCCCATCTCAAACTGGACAGAGAAGGTGTTGAGGAGTCAAGTGGGTCTCAGTAAAACAGGTGAAGGGAAATCAGGTGGTAGCAGCCACGATGGTTTCTCCCCCGCTGTACCAGGTGTCTGCACAATAGCCCAGATTAGCACCCACCATCCCTGCCCGACCTGCTGACTGCAGGGACAGGTGACTGGCTAGCAGAGAACCCTCACATCAGCTTGGCTTTTCTTACACAGCAAGGTCCTTATTAAACTTTTGAGGGGGGTTGTGTGTGTTTAATTGTCTCCCTGTTTGCAGTGCTGAAGAATGGAGGGTGCCCTGTTTGCAAATCTGCAAGCAGAGACAGCTGTTGTACCCGTCCAGCTTGAATCACTGGTATAATTGTTTATGATATCCTTTTGGCTTTTAGACCAGTTTTCCTCATTCTCTTCTTCATACATGTCTCAGACCTTGCCCCTGCTTGCCTTGAATGTAACTGAAATGAGCCTACACTCATGTAGTCTGGTCCTCCTACACCAGGAGTCTGGTCCTGTATATTTAGGACATCCTCCTTCTCTCAGATTATCATAAATGAGAATTGGCTTGGCTGAAATTAATGGCCCAGATATGGAGGAGTTTTATGGAAGATGGTGACCAGTGTAAAAGTCCCTGTGCTACCCTTCCTCTGCAGCCTGAAGTGGGTGTAGGAGCGGATGGGCTGCCACTGCCAGGCTGGGTTCCTTACCATGGGGGCAGCCTGGCACAGAGCCAGAGTGTCTTGTCTGCACTGAGGACATTGCCTGGCCTTTCAGTTTGTGTTTCCATTTGAAAAATGACAATTTTTTTTGCAAAATATGATGAAGAAAGCTGAACAGAAAATTTTCCTTTGAAAACATTTCTGATTATGGTCTTCTTCACCTCCAGCTCCAGTTCTCCTGTCCTTCATTCCATCCTCATATTTTAAAGCGAAGGGAAAGAGAAATAACATGAGAGAAAGTAGAACGTCCTTCACCCTTCTGACTGCAATGTTGATAAACACTTTCCATTAGAAATCACCTTAGAAATAAACAGTTGTTTTGACAATAAAGAAAACCCTTATTGTAACGTGCTGTACTGTTGGCACTGAACATCCGCTCTCCAGAGAAGGAATAGCTAAATATGGAAACCCTGGTGGTTGCTCTTCAGATCTGCTCCAGGGTCTTTTTTGGCTGCAGCCACCCACCTCAGGCAAACTCAAATCACAAGTATCTAGTCAGTGTCCTCCACAGGGCCACAAGGGGAGGCAAGGTACAGAAGCCTTTACCTCTAAAAACTGTGGGCATGAGAAAGGATGAAGAAATAAATTCTCCATTTGAGAGAAGAGAAAGTGAGTTGGGCCAACCCTTGATGCATGCACCAAAATGGTCCTAGAATTGGAATTTACTTATTGTTAACAGTTTAGTATTTTGGCCTTAATGCTGTCAGTCTGTCTGAAAGCTGGGATGCTCAGATGTAACACAACAATAGGCTCCTCATCCCATGGTCCAGCAGCACTGAAAAACAATAATGAAAATGCAAGAAATAGCGCCTCTACAAAGAGATGGCTGAGGTAGATGAAAAGTTAAGAGAGCAAGAGGAGCGGATGGGTGGTGTGAAAGATATCTCTGATATCTGATCTCTGCTAGATCTTCCATACTACACCTGTGCACAGGGACTCAGTTGGACACTGCCAGGCATCAAGTTCATCCAGGTTAACTTCAGAAAAACAGTGTTCAGTACCACAAAGATTAAAGTAGTCTGGTGATGGAAATAGGAAGCTGCCAAAGAACCGACTAATCAGGTTGCTTTGTATTAGCTCTTGCAAGAATATAGCAATGAAAGACTTTTCACTTCCTGAGTTCCTCAATATACTTCCTTTTACCTAATTTCTTTGTTATGTGAATAGAATTTCTGTTCCCATGAGCGAAGAGGATGCTTCATTTTGGTTTCCAAACAGTATTGTGAAGGTGGGCTTAGAGTTTCATCAGTTATTACATTCAGGTCTGGCTGTTGTGAGATGGAAATTGTTTCTATTTTTCTCATAATAGTCGTCAAATTACCTGCTGGCCAGGATGGGACAGGAGGGACAATGTTGGCACTGACAGGGTGCCTTTGGAGTATAGGGCTTATTTTTAGAAAGGACATCACTACTTACAGACGAAATCCAAGTGACTTTCTCAAATGATTAAGACTGTATCCTTAAAGACAATCTCATTTTGAGTGAAGTCGGGGGGATTACATACTTACATGTCTTTTAATATGGTTGGGCATAAGTTCCTTTTGAAAACAGAGCACAATTTCTAAATCTCCTAGGCACTTTTGCAAGCAGAAGTTGAGAAGCCTTATGCCAATCTCTGCTGTATGGGCACGAGTCCAGAGTAAGTGCAGCAAGGAGCTGGACCGGAGCTAAAGCTAAAGTTAAAGGGAGGAAGTCCAGCAGCTTGTTTGTGTTCTCCGGAAGGCGAGCATAACTCACTAAACAAATGTCAGGAGGGGTCACATCCCGCTCTCCTAGAAGCTAGAGGGAATTAACCTGAGAAGAAACCCATGTCAGAGGTGAAACACAGGAGGCTGGGTTTTAAGAATGTAAATGGACTACAGAGCATGTAAAAACAACACAGGGAAACATCCAGGAGATGTTGCATTGGGTTTTGCCACTTTCAAACTGTGTTACTGAGCATGCATGCCTCTTCTTTGCAGGACATGCATACACCTCAAAGGTTGCCTTTGCCAACATGTCTTTGCAAATGAGCTTCCCACACGGGGCTCCTTGGAAAATATCCCTCTACTCAGAGCCTCTTCCATGGCTTTGGCTCTCCTATCCATTTGCACATGCCTGGCCATCACCTTTCCACAAACCCCTCTGCATCTGCAGAAGCTATCTTGCAGCTGTTGTCCCTTTGCATTGCCTCAAGAGGAGCAGGGTGACAGCCATCCATGAGGAAGAAGTCCACTTCCACACCATGCCACATCACAGGCAGGTCTGAGGAATTACAGATTCCAGTCTGTGGAATCAGGATGTCACCATCATCCCCACAGCCATCCCGCCTCCCAGGAGCCTACACAGGACAAGATCAAACTATTACATGTATTTCTTTTTCCCACCACAGATGAGGGATAAACAGCTTGTGTAAGTGTCCCAGGTTCTCTCAAAAGCATTTTCTGGTTGGTGCTTTGTGCAGGTGGAACTGCAGCTGGAGACAGAGCTTGGGAAATGCAGACAGGATGACTGCTGTGGGCGGCACAGGTAAGCACAGAGAAGCGAAGCTGATATCGGTCCCTTGCTCTCTTGCTGGCTACCCAGCAGGACTTGCTTTGTTATGTTGATAGGTGGAGAGAGGAGTGGTTCCCCAGAGGCTGTAGTGAAAAAGGTGGGTATTGAATAATCTATTTCCTGATTATATTTAATCCAGTCCAACTCTGGGTTTCCAGATGACCTGTTGATCTCCTGCATCTCCTAGCAATATCTAGGGCTATTGCTCTGGCAGTGATTTGGATTTGCTTCTTAATTCTACAGAAAACTAATTAAAAAAAAAAAATCTGTTGGTTCTTTCTGTAGCCTCTAGGATCACAACTTCCAGTGCAAGGGAGGTGCCAGGAACGCATGGTAGGAGCAGGCAGGAAGAGCAGGACCACCCTTTCGCCAGCAGATCAGATTAAGCCTAAATGGGAAACTGCACCCTGAGGGTCAACAGATATTATTCCTGGTCATTGTGCAGCCTCGTTGTCCCCATTGTTCATGTCTATTTTGCATGGGTGTAACCCTCCTGGTATGAGTACAGTTACTCGGGCAACATCTGTACAGGTCTTGGAGAGAAGCTGAGGTTCACTGATTTAAAAGCACATCCTCCCAAGATCTGAGTTTTAGTGCTGAATTGTACAGAGGATCAGCCATGAACAGGGTCAACATGATCTATCTGACTAAAGCCATCCAGAAGAAGAAATCTTTCTAAAAATCATCTCATCTCCCAATAAATAAAAGGATAGATTTGAAAGAAAGAAGCATTGATAAAGAAACAAGACCTCTGGGGGTAAAATAATCAGAAATATTCTTAAGCGAATTGTAGCACCTGCACTTGTCATCTGCAGATGGTGTTATTCAGGTCACAATGAACTGTCAATCCTATACATAAGAGCAAAAAAGTGAATCATCAGTATGAACTGAGAAACCACCCTGTCTGTCCTCGATTCTGCCTGGCAACACAGGTAATGATTTATTCTCATTTCTGTGTATTTCATGTCCGCCTGGTCAGTATTCCTCACAATAAAATCCCGAAGAGGAATTTTAGTAATAAAAACGTCAGACAACAGAGTAGGGGTTAGGACCCCCCTAACTGATCAGTCCCAGGCTGTTTGCTGGTGGAAGGGAGGTGCTGATAACCTGGGCAGATATTCAGGCTTCCGTTTGTTTTGCTGGCCCACTTAATCCTTGCTGTGGCTGAAGCCAGCAATGCTTCAGTTAGATTAATGAGCTGAACGAAAACAAACGTGTGAGCTTCAAGTACAGCTCTCCTGTTTAACACTGTGAGCTCCACTACCAGCAACAGTTCAGATGCAGCTCACCATGAGGAAACCCCCTTTTTCCCCTGTTGCTTTTACTGCAGCGATTAAGGAGAGGCTGTGACCCGAAGCTCTGGTAATGGAGGTAATGGTAATGGTGTCTCCCCTTAGGTTGGGCAGAGAAAGGGCTGAACTCATTCAGCTTTTTGCCTGCTGCTGCCACCACAGTCTCTGTGCCCACCCAGGGCGGGGGCTGGGAAGTGAACAGCAACTCAGCTGGTTTCAGAGAGAAATCTCTGGGGAAACTCAGGACAGAAAAAATATTGTCTTGGTCTTAAAGGTCTACCATTAAGTGGAAACATTTCTTTAGGGTTTTCATTTTGAAGTAGCTATGGCTGTTCATTCATGATAATAAAATATTTTCTCAGCATTTTATTTATTGCATGTTAAGGGGGCCTTAAGGAAGGCCTCCCTCTTCCTTTGTAACTCAGAGGTTCTGTTCAGACATTTTAGGAAACCACAACATTGAAGATGCATAAAGAAGAAAGCTGAATTACAACTGTAAGAAGAAGAGATGTGAGTAAAGACTGTGAGTAAAAAAAAAAATGCCATTTTTAAGGGAGACTAAAAAAATTCAACTCAAGGAAGAAGGGAAAAGAAAAGGAAGGAAAGGAACTTCCCTCCTGCCAAATGCATATGCCAAACCCCATTCTGAAAAACATTCCTCCTCATCAAAGAAAAATGACAAGCTCATGGCTGAGCTAAAATGAAGACATCCACTTCTGAGATAAGACTCTGAAAAATGCAAGTTAAGTCAAGTGTTCTTCATGCCAGTGGAGCTGAAGAGAGACTGACTGCAGTCCAGGAGTCAGATAAACAGGTGGAGAGCACAGAAAAGGCAACTCTAATAGCTGGAGAGCCCCCATCAATTCATTTTGACTATAAAAAGGATTATCCCAGCTTGGCAAGGTTGCTATGATAATACATAAAATTTTTCTCCTGTTTGAAAGTGCATGAGAAGGGAGCACAGCTCCTTTCCTCTGTAAATAGGTCATTATCTGTGGCTAAGTACTCCCAGGTGCTCTGTTACTGAAATCTTCTTGCCTAGTATGAGGGACCCAAATCCACAAGAACAGAAATCAGCTTCTGCCACACCAAGTGTTTCACCTTCACTGAGTATGAATTCCCGATTGTCCTGTGTACAATTTCCAAGCATGTGCTGTGAGCATGCTCCATCTGCCAGATCCATGCTGGAGAGGATAGTTACCTGTGACAGTGTCACCTTTGTGTGGTGCCCGCAGGATGTGTGTCTCATGGAGAAATGCCTGGAGCCAAAGCGCTGGCTCCTCTCTTGCCCGTCAGTTACCTGATGGGGCTGCAAAGGGGCAGGGAACGGAGGGAAGGGAAGCAGCCCAGATTCCTTGTGACCCAGGGACAGGAAGATATCAGTAGCAGGGGCTTGAGCAGAGCTACTGTGGAGCTCAGTGAGGCCATGAAGGCAGGTGGGGCTGTGGCAGCTGCAGCTGATGTGGGAAGTGTTATGCTGCCCACACGGCTTGTGAGCAGATGCCTGTAGCCACTGTGCTGGGACATTTCCGCCAGCTCCTGATTGTGCTTGCTCCTCCAGAGCTCGTCCCTCCTGGATCCACTGGGTCTACATTACCTGCAGCTTGCAGGTCTGACAAGCCCAGCCCTGAGGGAGTCACAAAAATGAGAATCTAGAAAAGCATCAGAGTCTTTCACCAGCAGGGAAATCCCAGGTGTTTTGAAAAGAGAAAGAAGAAATCTTCTTACATATCTTGAGTTCTCTCCTCCCTCATAAATTCTTTGCTTGTAAGCTTCTCCAAAACTGTGAAAATTTATTAGACTGCCTTCTGTTAGAGTAGTAAAGGAAACTTGGGGGAATTTCCCCTGTCATGCTGAAACTCAGGGACCATTTATTGTGTTCTGATTTGGCAAATGTGACTGTAAGAAAAGAGCGCCTCTTCGCCCATGAGCATCAACTCGCTGCAATTCCAACACAGCCAGAAGGCTCTGGAAGAAACTGAAATGTGAGGCAGGCCAAACTATTTCTACAAACGGAGCATTGTTGGACAGTATCTCTTATTTGCACTGGTATAAATCAAAATGTATATTTATTTCCGATAGCATAGGGAGCTGACATGGAGGAAGATCAAAGCCTGGTTGTAACTAACACCAGAAGCTGCATTTACGTCAGCCAGAAGAGTGTCTTTGCCTGGATATTGTGTTCAGGGTTTTCTGTATCTCTAAGGTTTTATTTCCTTTTCCTAACCATAAAAATTATAAAATGTGATTAACATAAAGATAAGAGGCAAGTAAAGCAGTGCCCCGACTGAGCTGAGAGTGCCCTGACTCAGCTGGCACTGAATACCCGCCAGCTCTAAAATTCCTTCCCCTTCTTCCTCCACGACAGAGGATCTTTAGGACAGCAATAGAAGTCTGTGCTCTAAGTGTTGCCCTGGGCTTTCTAGTTCGCGGATCCCTGAGATTTAACAAAAAAAAGATGGTTCTCTGAAACCCAGCTGTTTTATGAACTTTGTTTTGCTCTTGAACAGCACCATGAGTACTTGAAGCAACCCAGTGAAAGGCAGATGAGCTAAACCTGACCTGAGCACCTGACAGTAAGGATTGAAGCCCATCCTTCACCATCACAGGGAAGGCAGCATTTTGGCATTGCTGCAGCAGCACTTCTGCTCTGCACAACCAAGATACGGGGTTTTTGCTCCATTGCAGCTTTTGCTAACTGAACCAAGAGGGCTTTGAGGTACAGCTGCCCTACCCACAACTGGCAGGAAGCTGGGTACAGGCCAGTGTATGTGGCTGTATCCAGCTCAGGACCAGTCAGAGCACAGGTAAAAAGTGAGTCCAAGAGAATCCACCAAACCTGCTGCTATAGGAGCACTGGAGAGACTCCCAGCCCAGGAGACAACACCACCCCCAGGCACAGCATGGGGCAGCAGCCAAGAACTGCTGGGAGACCACTACAGACCAGCACATCATAGCCCCCAAAAACAAGAATGGTGACTGTGTTGATCTTCCATGGTAAAAAAATAGCTTTCAGGAAAACAGAAGACCAGAGAAGCAGCAACTTAAATCAGTGTATCAGACTCATAATGCATGAGACTCATGAGAGTCTGAGTCTTTCAGTTCTAGAGAAGCACAGCTGTGTTATTTTACTACCATAGCTAGAAGATTATTTATATGTGCACAGTACAATTTTTAAGTCACATTTCAGGCATCTATGTTTACTCTGCTGGAAGCAGGTCAAGCTCGGAAGTGTTCTAGTTCATGCTGACACGTACAGAAGGCTGTTCCCTGCTTCTGCTGAGAGCCTCTGAAAAGAAAATACGACAGTTTGGAAATAACTCCTGAAGTGAGCACTCCATCTTACTTCTTTGTATTAGAGAAGGGGAGAGGAACACAGGGAAGGCCAGTCATATTGGCACACAGGATTTGGACTGCATGGAAATAAATGGTGATGAATTGTGGAACTGTAATGTGTCCTTCACAGAAATATTTGAGTCTTTTGCATGTTCAAGCAACTTTCTTTCTTGCCCTTTCTCTTGAGATCAGAACCAATGTGAATGAGAGAGTCCTCTTCAATGACACTTGGTGTATCCATTTCCATATCCATCCCAGGACATAAACACCTTGATTTTAAAAAACGTCTCCTGTGTGGGAGGCAGTTCCCTCCACCTTCATCACATGTGAGAAAAAAGACAGGTGATGTCATGGTATAATCCTGCACAGCCTCGGGATGGAGGCATGGTGAATGCAAACCCAGAACACACCAGAATGGGAAATAAGATCAGAGTGAATGCAGGACTCAGCCAAGCGAAGATTTGTGGGATGCTGAAATTAACCTGTGCAGTAATCTGTATCTATATCACCCTGAACTCCAATTGCCACAGGCAGCCATTGCTGCATGGATGTCAGTGTAATTGCATCAGCCACTGCAAGCCGTGTAGCTTCAAGGCAAGGAGACCTCTGGCACCCCTTGGTGTGGTTCTCAAGTGTACTTGAAAAACACTCTGCATATCTGGGGAGTTTCCCAACAAGCAGCCTGCAGATGGGCAGTCCCTGTACTGCACAGCTGGGATTGGACCCCTTTGCCAGGACCCTCTGGGTTGTGCTGGCACTCAGCAAATGTCTGGCACAGTCTTCCCAATGGGCTCAGCATCCTGCTTGCAGAGACAGATGTGCTCAGGACATGAAGCCACAGAAACCTCTCTGTGAAATCTTGTTTCTAGGCTACAACTCGCTGAATTCCTTTCACCAAACAAATTAAATGCTAATTTAAATGAATGGTATTTGTTTACCCATTGTTATTGTTGTTGGGAATTGGACAGGACAACAAAAGGTCTCTGCAGCACCTCAGTCACACAAATGATTTCAGGGACTCAAAGATAATGGCACCACAAAAAGAGTTCCCATGTCTGGCCTGCCGGTGTCATCTGAGGAGAACTGACAGCCATATATCCACCTCAGCAGAACCACTGTGTGCTGCTCTGCAGATAAGAGCTCTTGCCAGCCTTTCACACATCCACCCTTAGTTACCCTTTGCTGTAGATTTCACTAAGAAAAATAGGAAATACTGCTCTTCACCCCAGGTAAAATCTGTCTTTCAGAGACTGCTGCGGTCTCCAACAGAGATTGGGACTGGAGCTGTCCCCTGATGTTAACGATTCACACACCTCTGTGCCCAGCACTGCAATATGAAGATGTCACTGCCATCCCAGGAGCCTGATACGCATCTGTCTGTGCTGAGGACAGTCATGAGCTCCTGGGCAGGCACATTAGGACTGAAGTAACTAGGAATGTCTTCCTAATGACACTCTTGAAAAATTTTCCCTAAAGGGCTAACCCTGGAAAGCCAGTGCACCACAGCTGTTAGCACTCGTATCACAGAATCGTTCAGGTTGGAAAAGACCTCTAAGATCATCAAGTCCAGCTTTCAACTGATCACCACAACTAGACTAGGGCACTAAGGGCCATGTCCAGTCATTTTTTGAACACAAATATATCAGTCTTTTCCTGGATCCTAATCTGTACTCATGAATATTGTTATACAAGTTGTCACAGCTGTGACACACTTGGACAAGCTTCTCAGCTGAGCTGCCAGCTCCACTCCACCATGCTGCAGCTGCAGGAGATGCTCCTCCCCCCCCCTGCCTAGATTTAGACTTTTTAGCATGTAGGCTTATGGGTGGCTTGCAACAGCACTAAGGAAAGAAAATCTGGTTAGACATTTATTTGATCAGATCAACTAAGAAGAGAAAAGGGATGCTACTTGTCAGCCAGAAACAAACGTGGTTGAGACTATTGCACAGCAGCACTCTTATCTACAGCCAAAGTGATACCTTCACACACAATAAGAGGAGACATATAGTAGAAGAGTAGATAATATTACCTTAACATTCTAATAGTATTTCTGAGTGACATACATGAGTTTAATACTGGTCTATTTTACCTGAAGCTGAATAATACTAAATGATTTTACTGAGCTTGTTAAATCCATGTAAACCAAATGTAAAGCAGATGTGTAGTGGTGCACTCAGCTGTGAGGTTTAGTGCTAAGGAGGCTGAAAAAGATGCTGTGGAGCAGCTTCCCTGGTGCAGATGGTTGTGTGAGGAAGCTGCTGTGAGGAACACCAGCCATTCCCCATTGCAATTCAGGCGCCACTTGTCCCACTTCCACATTAGAGCCGATCTCCTGGTCCATTGTGACCATTGGCTTGTCCACTTGTTTAGTAAGGGAAAACCCGTATTAGACCAGCTGAAAATTTCCCTTTACACTTGGAAATGGCAGATCTGTTGCTAATAACATCAAACAACTGCATTAAAACCCATGAGGGTTTTAATAAAAAATATGAAGGGCAGATGGATCATCTACTGAGGTCCAATAAAGTTTGAAAGTCTTTTGTGGAGTGTGGCCACTGGATCCTGGGTCCTGAGGCTGCCAGGCTCCACATAAAAGGGACAGTAGGGAAAAACATTTCATAGACTCCTCTGATATACACCAGCATTGCCAGGGCCAGCCTTTATCTACTGCGTGCTCTCCTCGTGGTGTGCCTCTGAAAGAGGAGTTTCTGTGCCAGGCGCCTGCTGCCTGCCCTCAGCCTGCAGTGCGGTACCCCACGGAGACCCTGCTCTTGTGGGCCCAGAGCTGGCAGCACTCTGCTCAGAAAGCTCCCTCCTGGGGCTTTTAGGAGAGTGCTTTCCCAGGCTGCGAACCAGTGCACTCAGCAGCCGTCATCTGTATCTGGTAGTCTTTAAATGTCGCCAAAAAAGCAAATTACATGCAGAAAACAACCTGGGAAACTGTTGGTGAGGAGGAGCAGGGGCATCCTTTTTGGGTTCAAACAATTTTTTTGCTCACCAGGTGCCTAGTTTATGACTTTCCAATAGGACCCTGCAAGCCCCAGGGAAGTTCTCTTTTTATTAACCTATTAGTTGCACCAGGTTCTGCTTCCTATAAGCAGCTCTGGAGAGCAGTGGCACAGTCAGGAGCCAGGATATGTGCAGGACACCCATAGGAGGAGGTTGGCACTTGTCTAAATCAAGAGAAGTATCAAGAGGGACCTGGTTTGGATGTAGAAAGTCCCCTGGCAATGGACAGTGGTGATCTTCTAGCTGAGATTCCACAGATCTGCATTCACCATCCATTGCATCTCAGATATGTGCTAGAAGAAGTTAAACTTCCTGTTGCTACAAAGGCCTTCAAATTTAGCTGATTCCAACCTTTTTCTTCTGCACCCTAGCTCTCAAACATACGTGATCTCCCACCAGTGGTCAGTAATGGAGATTTCTGAGATGCCTCTGTAATGTGTTGGTCTCCAGACATAAAATGGTGGTATAAATGAACTACAAATAAATGTCCAGAGTAGGGAAACAGAAAGGCTTCCAGGTTCTGATTACATCCCCTTGCCTGCCCCTGCATTGCTTAAAAAGCTCCAACTGTTCTTTCAAGCTGCATTAAGCAGCACAGTATTAGGTCTAGATGTAACTACTGACTGTGCACAAGCCTCCACATAATGTTACTCTCCTGCTCCTGCAAACTTCAGCCAGAATCAAGCCACAGAAAGCTTTTCCAGCCTGTGCTACCTGGCAACTGACCTTTGCAAGAGCTTTTCCGTATGGCACACTGACCTAACAATGAGCGCCCTTTCAAAACTAAATATAAAAACATCTTACCTCTTCTTTGTTTCAACTCCAAGTGTAAAAACACCAGAAGACATCACTTAGCCCTTGTCATCACACATGACATGCTTGCATGTGTCTTGCAGCAGCTCCCAGCCTTTGGGGTTATTTCCTTTTTCTAGCAGTCACTGCAGTGGAACAATTGCAACCTCCTTTAGAAAACAGTAGGCAAACCATCCATTAGAGAGGAACAACTTCTATAGGAAGTTCTTCCTTTCACATTTAATTCTGTGGACCCTAGATGGTGGCACAACAGTACTCACACCCAGCTAAGATAACCCCCTTCCCAGATGGAGCACAGAGGAGCAGCCCCTGTGCTCTGCTGGGCCCAGTGGTCCAAAACCACAGACCTCTGGAGCACCCAGACATCGTGTCTAAAATATGGTCTTCATCACCACAGCCTTCTCAGGCCTGAATCCAGTTTTCTAAAAACTGTTCCTGCCTGGATACTGTTTTGATGCCCCAGCAAATCTGCATTGTACATTGTCCTTATGAGACATCCCAATTTCTCCCGCACTCCTGTTTTGCACTCTTTTCTCACGTTCACTGAGGCACCTACCCAAGTGGTCTGCCTCCATCTCCTGTGCTTCCCCTGGAAACATCTCTAATCTGGGTAAATTACTGGCCACTGTCCTTCCCATGTGCCTGTTTGAGAAATGCCCAATTTCTGCTCTCACTTGAAGCAGTCCCTCCTTGAGCAAGCATCATGCTTTGGGAATGTCTTGTTGCTCAGGCAGCTCTTGGTCATAGTGACCCCTGGCAGCTCCCTCAGCTACTCTCCTTTTTCCAACTGGAAGAGTTGGAGTCTCTGTTCTCCACGTTGCATCCTTCCCAACCATGCCATATGTATAATCTCCTCTTCCAGCCACACATCTGAGATTACTGAGCGATCACGAGTGTCTGTAGATGTTCCTCCCTATTTCTTTTTGCACTGTCTTATTTGTTCTCAACCCAACAGTCTCACCCACACTCATGGAATGTATCCTGTGGTCTGACACTGAGTCATTCCCACTCCCCAGTAGCGGAGGAACAAGACTTTATCATATACTGAAGGGTGGAAAAATTATATTACTCAAAACTGAGCCCTCTTCAGTCCTTCAGGCTGCTTGAAACCTTTTTCCTTTCTGATACAGGGAGGGAGAAAATCCCTCTGAGAGGCAACAGATGAAAACTTTCTCTGCACTGGCAGATCAATATCTAGGGATGTTACCACTACTCATAAAGTATTTAATTTTATGAAAAAAAGCAGTATTTTTTAATGCTCAGGAACTAATTCTTTACTGGGAATTAGTTTGTCACTATTTGTGATACCTGGGATGAACTTGAACATGCAGATACAATTCAGATTATCCAAAAAGCCACACAGCTTCAGTAAAATGGGGAAACCAGCTAAGAATATATGGTTCATTTTGGAAAAGAAAAATTACAAACTTAACTGAGGGTTAAATTAAAAAAAAAATAAATCTAATGCTGTCATCCCAGTGCTGGTCTTTCTCCTGGACAGACCAGTTCAAGAGAAATTCCAGGTCGAAAGCTGCCAACTCATTATTTCCTGTCTAAAAGGTGAATCATTATTTGTAAGTTGTAGAGAAAAAATTCCTAAAAACTTTGGTAGGAGAGCAGCAGGTGCAAAATCTTGCCAAACACTTTTGTTTATGCCCTTTCCAGGGCCCATCTGGGTTACACAGAACACAATTTTTCTTGAGGGATCTCTTCCGCATCTTAGCCAGCCAGGACAAATGGGAACAGGACTGCCTGTCTGGAAGCTCTAGTCAGATTTTGGTGTGGTTCTTCCAAACATTTTGTGCATGGAAAAAGTACCTGAAAGCTTGAGGACTGTGGCTTAAAAATTAAAAGGCAGGTTTAGGAAAAGGACTCAGAAGAATATGCTGGAATTTCTACATAAGGCAAATCTGGATGCTTCTGTGCACCTTCACATCAGCCCAGGAGCGATGCTTCACTTCTATGTTTACCTGTTTATAAATGTGTATGGTTTATTTTTCCTTTGGCTTGCAATGCATTGGATTCCAGATCATGACAGTCCTGTGGTGCTTGTCGTGCGTATCACCAGAAACCTAGCAGGCTGAAATGATCATCTCTCAGCCTGATGACTTGACAGCTGGTTTCTGAAAGTGAAACTTGCGCAGCGGTAAAATGTCATTGGCTTTAGGCAAGTTCAAATGACTGTTCACCCTTTACACAGAGCCCAGTTAATTCTCACAAAGAGACGTGCTTTCTCTTAACAGCTATTTCTTCCCAAGGGTAAAGACATGTGGTCAGTAGAACAACTGCTTTATCAAAAGCAAACAAATTCAGCTCTTGGTCTCCATCTAATCATTAATACAGTGTTTATCCATCCCATGTTGCAAGAGCATAATATGTTCCAAATGGAAGTTCTTGAGAAAAAAAAGGCTGTCATTGCCAACCCTTCCCCCTCCTCATGGTGAATTCTTTTGTTAAGAGCTTCAGGAACTGGAATTTCTCTAAGCAATGCCCTATCAACACAATCTAACTCTCCCCCCACCCCCTACCCTGCACACACATTTTGATTAAGTTACAGAAATCATGTGTTGCACAATGCAAAGACACTTGACTTCTCTGCTTTATAGTATGCACACAGGAAAACCCCTCTCTTGCTTCCCCTCATTCCAGTTTGAGCCTTAGACATTCCGGTAAATAAATCCAGCATTCACACTGGAGAGGAACATCAAACGTCTCCAAATCATACACGCTTTTCTTAATAATTTAGTACCAAAAAGGTCAATGAATGTTTTTAATCTTTTATGGCTCGAGGGGGTGTTTGTTAGTGTTTATTGAGTAATACCACGTTTGCTATTCCTGGAATCTTCCCATTCTTGCAGAGATTTTCTTACCGTGAGGATACGTGCCACATTTCCTTAAATGCCTATCAGGCTGCCAGGCAGAAGAGACACTGCAGAGTTATAGAGAAAAATGAAATTTCAGGGCTGAAGAACCTGAGCAACACAGAAACAGGACCACAGTTTTTCTTCTTCTAGTGGAAGACCTAATTTGGTTAGACAAAATTGACTTTTTGCCATTCTTTTCTTTTACCTCATGATATGGTGCTGAGTGTGTGTTCCAAGGAGAGGGAATGGGAGAGAGGAGCTGCCACTGGTCAGCTCTGTACAAGGCTTCATCTTTGCCAACCACAGAATGGCCCGAGGGTGAAAAAATATCCTTCACTGTTTAACCTGCAGACTGCTGAAAGGTTCAACCCAAAATTTTTGTTCGAGAGGGGATGAAAAAAACTATAGAAAAACACAAGAAACTTTGTGATTTACACAGTGGAACACGAAGCACAAAATTCTTTTCAAAACTTACATACATAATTTGCTTTTGCCTGGAAGGGAGATAGAAATTACTACAAAGTTGCTCTTAGAAAAAAAAAAGCAGAAAAACTGAGAATGATTAATGATCTTTTTCTATTGCAGAGAGGAATGTAATCTATGAATAACACTGCAGTTCCCCAGATTGCTCAAATGAAGTGGATTGTTATGTTTATTCTTAAAAATGTAACCTTTATTCCAGATTTAGATTCCTAAACTTCCAGCCAGTGGAGAGTATTAGTCTCATTGACTAAATGAAAAAGAAGTCAATTGTATCAGATACTTCCTTTTGATATAGATTTTTATAAAAAAACCAAAAAACCCCAACTTTTTAAAAACAAAATTTATAAAAAAAAAATCACTTTCAACCTTCTTCAAGGAGGATAATAGTTGTTAAACTGAAGGAGTTTTCATACTGCAGGCTTTTGGTTCTTCTAGGTCTTATCTGGCACATCTGTCATTTCTCAGCCTCCTCCAATGTCTCCAAGCATGGCTAGCAGAGCCAGACCCAACAAGCCGTTGTGGCTCCCATCAGAGAAGTGCATCCTCTCAGTGGCCTCCTGACACACCCTGATTTCCCCTTTTGCACAGCATGAGAACACTACAGGCCTTTTTATTTTTTGCCAAATTGCCATATTGAGTCATCACACCCAGAAGTTAATCTACAATTATTCCCACTTCTTTCCCAGATTACCATATTTCAGGGTGTCATTCCATGAAAGTGATTAATTCAATCGGCACTGAGGTGGCAGAAATGAAAACCATAAAAACAACTCTAATCTTGGTCACTGAAGGGATCCACTGACTAGAGCAAAGATTTACAGAGTGAACAAAGGAAATACCAGGTGAATCCCTACTTCCACTAACCTTGTCCAACAGCAGCAGTCAAGAACATGCTAGGAGTCCCAGTCTCAAATCTTAACCCCAGAATTGTCATGCTATTGCAGAATTTAAAATTACTATCATCTATTAGATCACCTTAAAACTGATGCACTTCAGCTACAGTTTGAAAAAACACCCTGGTTGAAGCCAAAGGGTTCTGCAGCCAAGGGAACAGGCTAAGCTAAGCCATCATCCTAATAGGCTTGGTGAAACGGGTAATTGGGTGGGGCATGGCTTGCCAAAAGGTGAACCATGAGTGCCAGTAATGGAAAAAGAAAGATCGTGTCAGCTCTGTACAGCAAAAAGCACCTCTTTTCCCCAGGGAATGATGCAGCTCTGAACAGTGGTGGTCTGTGCTGTGCCTGCTGTAAAAAGAACCGGGACGCTGTTCAACCCGTGCAGACATAAAGAGAATCATGCTAAAGCACAACATTTCTCTTGCAGATGATGCACACTTAGGTTCACTGCATTAATCTCTCTGTCCTCAACAGCCAGTCTCGGGGAAGAATGAGGTTCTTAGTGCTGCCATCTATGTCTACAATATTGATGCAGGGTGAATCTGGTCTTTACACAGACCAGCTTTCAACTGTCAATGTTGTCATGTCTTTTGGCACCACATTTCTGTGGCTACCAGCATCATCTACTGCCTGTATCAATATTGTAAATTCACCATCCTGGGAGAAGGAGCACTCTGGCCCCAGACCAGTAGGAGATGCTCTGACTCACTCCTCACCCAGCGAGGAAACCATGGAGCCAATACACCATGCCTTGTCCCGCTACCACACCCCTCCACCGCCTGCTGTGGCCACAGCCCCAGGGCTCTCTGCCCGCAGGTTTCAAGCCACCTCCACATTCCCCAGTGCAACCCACCTGGGGATTTGAAGAAGCCAGGGTGGTCCTGCCAGAGGTCCGGGAAGCGTGGGGAACTGGCCCCGCGCCCCAAGCTGATGGGTGCCGCGGTAGTCTTTTCACTAGATGGAGCTAGCGGATGGGTGCTGGCAAATCTGTCCTCTCTGCTGGAGGTGCCACGCAGCCAGAACCACATGGAGAGGGAATGTGATCCCATGCAGAGCCCCTGGCTCCTCAGGGCTCATCTGTGGAAAGGAGAGTTTTTGTTCAGCGCGGAGGAGAGGAGGTTTCAATGACTAATGTTTTGGCTGATGCAAATACAGAAGAATATGTGAATGAAGTGTTCACAGAAGTACTGGAGGCAATGGGTTCAAATGAAACTGGGGGAAAATAGTACTGCTGCAAAGCCAGATGCTTCTGGTACAGGAGGAGCCAGACAGAGGAAGAAAACGGTGCTGGAAACACTGCTGCCCACAAATGTCCCAGCAGTGATGAGGTAAAGCTCTGGACTAAATTTCCGTTGTCTTCCAAAAGCAAAGTAAACATTTTGGGGATTGCTCAACAAGAGCTCAGCATGAACAGGGAGAGAGCAGAGGTGCAGTACAGGCGTGTAACAATGCACCTGGTGTGTCCAGGGATTGCACCCAAGTTGAGCCACGTTTAAACTTGTTGCATCAGAAGGTGCAGTGGTGGTGGACTCACAGGCCATCTCCATCCATGCCTCACAATGGTGTCAGGTGAGGCTGGTTAAACAGTGCAGTGCCCCCAGAGTTCTGTGGCTGCCTTCGGTGCCTGCCTTCTCCCCTTAGTGCTTCTTGTCCCAGCCATCCCTGCTCAACCCCCCCACAGGCAGGGGTCCCTCCCCAGGTGCCTGTTTCCTCCACCCCATCTTCCTGCTCCCGCTGCTGGCCCGACCCTCCTCTTCATGCTGGTGCTGCAGCTGCTGCTTTAAATCACTCACCAGCTGGGACACTTCCATATTGCTATCACCACCACTGATGTAGATCCAAACATCTGAACTGTGCTGAGGTTTCAGACCTCCTGCTTTTGTAGTACTTTGATGGGTGTTGGACTTTGCACACCTTTTCACAGCTTGTGTTCATTGTTTCATAACCTCACTAATGCAGCCATGCTCTGATTTGAAAATTGATACTGATCTTTGTTAAAGTCTGTTTGCAGAGGTAAAAATGGAACCCAATAGATATGACTAAACAGAACACCAGGTGAAAACCTGCAATATGACTCAAAAAGGTGAAACTGGTAATCAGCTTGAATAAATCTCACTTCCTATCCAAGAAATCTGTTCTTAGCACTTTATAGGTCGTTTGTTGCCGTGACCTCTCTCTCTGTATTTGATGATTTATGAGGAAAAGTTAAAATTGGTCAGGGACTATAGATTGGTGAGTAGCTATAAATTTAAGCATCAACCCATTGCTGATCAAGAAAGACTAGTGAGTACTCCTGGGACTGTTTTTTCTCAGATATTCAAACAAAATTGTGGAGTTTCTGAAACAAGTCGGCACTTTATCAAGGACGTGTGATATGCTGGGTGTTAGCCAGACTTCAGTGAAATGCACAGTCAGCTTTGACCCTTTTTTACCAGATTTTTGTTTGTTTGTTTTGTTTTCAAGTACATGCCTCAGAAGGGCAAAGTGTGTGGGTGGCTGTGGATAGAAGCGTGATGTGCCTGCTCCAAACTGCGGCAGCAGCTTCATTCTCAGGTTTGGTTTCCCTCTGTCCGGGGACATCTAAGTTTCTTCTGCATCACAGGTCCACAGAGGAAAACCAAGTCACTTTGACACATTACCTTGGAAGTTGTGGAGCTTGGTTGTAGACATTAATGGGTCTTATTTGGGTGTATCCTGCAAATACTGAACCTGATCATCATTTCCGATGGGTCTCTGCCTTATCTGCAAAAGCGAATTCAGGTCTGGCAGCATATAGTGAAGTGAAGGGGTCTACCTTCAGCAAGGGGTCTAAATACAAACTGGTGGGGTTGCAAAGCTCATCTTGCTAGGCCTGCATACCCCTGCTGGGCTTACCATCCCTGGTTTCCATCACAGAGGCATTCTCACACCACTAAGATTATGTAGTGCTGACGTGTTCCTAGAAAGCATTTCCTGGAGGTTTGAGTCCAGAGGGTTACATCCCCAGCCTGTCTGATGCTTCTGTGCATCCCTCTCCTCCCCCACAGAGAGGAGATGACAGTGCAGTGGCAGGGGGTCAGGAAGCATGAGGTGATGATGTTTCTGTGCCTCTTACACTTCCCTGGCCCCCACCAAGCTGTAACCTGAGAGCCAATACTTTTCCAAAGGGCCATCAGCACCTGCAGGCAGCCACGGCCCTGAAGAGCGGGCGCGGTCCCGCAGCCAGAAGCACCTGTGGCACTGCGTCTCCAGCATCCTGCCGGGATGCAACAATAGCCGAGCCCGCGGTGCCTGCTGAGGGGAGGCGGGGCTGGAGCAGGTGACACGCTTCACACTCCACGCTCCACTGCCAGACGCTGGCAGACCCACTCCAGGCTGGCCCTTTCCACGTGTCCTCTCTCCCTTTCTGCCCCCGGGACAGCGTGATGGCATTGTCCCCTGAGCCCAGGCCTGTCGCCATTAGTCCCCTGGCATATGGAAGCTGCGATGTCCCAGGGCACCGCTGCCTGTGTGCGGGGCTTCCCTTCTGACACTCCTGCATTCAGCCTGGCCCGCGCCACCGTCGCAGGGGGATTTTTACAAAGGGGAGAATGCTTCCTTTCAGCAGCCTGGGGTCAGCGCAGGGCTGCTTCACTCACAGAGGTCAATCATTAGGATGCTCAGAGATGGCTGGGATGCTTGGGAAGGGCACAGCCCTCTCCACCCCCCTGCTTCTCCCAGCGCTGCGCATTGTCATGATGATAAATGAGAGAGTGAGGTGGGGAAGCTCTTGACTGAGCGTGGCCTGAACCCCTGGGGGTTCACAAACTACTGCAAAGCGGCAGCTGATAAAATGGTAACTAATTCAATTAGTGAAATTTAATTTAGGTGGGGAGCGGATGGTGGCTTTGCCAAGACCATATGGGAAACCAGTGGTGTTTCCATATAGAAGAACTTAATTTAAACAATGAACTCATGGGTCTTCATAACCCAGTGGCCAAAGAGCCCCCAGGAAGCCCTGGAAGGAGTTGTACTGATTAACCAGACAAAAGCCTAGCGAGTCCAGGCCAGCAGGGAGGAGTCGAGTGGGAGCAAGTAGCAAAAACGATCCATGTTCAGGTCGTGAACGTGGCTGAGTTGAAAGAAATCCCTCCCGGCATCAGAAAATAGTGTTTATCTCCTCACATATCCCCTGCCTGCTTCCTCCGAGCAACGTGATCCACGACTGAACCCCTGCAGCCCAGCAGGAGACAGCGGGAGGCTCGGACGTGCGAGGTGAGAAGGAAGAGCTGGATACGTGCTCCTCATCAGTGGGGAAACAGCTCCACGGAGAAATGCCAAACTTCTGCAAAGCCTAATTAGAGTAAAAGGCTTCCTGTCCGTCACAGCCCTGCGCCGCTGCGCTCCCTCCGAGCACCTGCCTTCAGAGCGCCTGACCTTTCCGTGTGGGAAGGCTGCTGGTGGAGTGAGAGGAAAAGGGGGAGACTCGTGTCACAGGCATTTTTGGGAGGAGAAGGTAATGGCAAAACCCGGGTGAAGAACTGGCAGTCGGAAAAACTGAGATGGGGAGAGACTCCCTTCTCCTCTAGGGGAATCACACTGCAAAATCCATAGATCACAACAAACACAATCTTTTCTAACTGGAAAAGGATGCAAAAAATAAAAGTGATTTTTGGTTTGATTTGGCGTTGAGCCCCTGAAAAGTTTGGAAAGAGTACTGTGATAGAGTTCTGCTAGTGAGCACCTTCCCAGCACTGAAACTCTGGACATAAACTTTCGTATAAACCAGAATTCTAGGTTTGAAAACCTGGGAAGTCCTGCTCAAAGGCAGGCCTGTTTCTACAGTTAGGAAACAGAAACAACACCACATGATGAAAACAGGCGAGCACCACAAACAGACAAATTAATCAGCAAATATCAGACATTTTGAGAGAAAATACTTACAAAGAAATGCACAAGTAGTTGCCCACGACTGGGTCTCCATAGCATCAATGCCTTTTGGGAGCAATTAGGGCTCAGCAGAAGGCTGAGAAAACTCCGGGAGAAGTTCCAGCTCCATTCCTACTGCAGCTTAGGTTCATATGGAGAAAGCCCGCCCCGCTGCAATGCCCATGCACTGAACAGGCCCGCTCCAGCATGTGGCTGACACCCCGTGGGATGAGTCCAAAGCAAGGCAGGAGGATCTGCACGCCTCCAGGCCAGCAAAAAGATGGTGCTCTGCCACTGCCTTGGACAGGGAAGGATCTGGGCGCTCTCCCTGGATGAAACGTGAGCCCGAGAAGGAAGCTTTCCACTGAAAAGAGCTGAAAAGAGGGATCCAGGATTTTTAATCTTTGTTGTCCAGTTTTGTATGTGGAAAATTAAGAAACAAAGACATCTGGTAAACTGTGAGACAATATAAGTAGGCTTGGGTAATAACCACAAATCATGCATTCAGCAGTAATTCTGGCCCTCTGCACTCACTCACTAACATGGAACTATTCTCTTTGTGGGTTGCTGTTTGGACACTAGTCAAAGGCAATTTTTCTACAAACACATAGACACTGAGAAGGTTTTCATAGTTTTTTTCTGAAGAGGAGAGTTAGAAAACATAGAAACTTCTGCAAATCTTAAATAGGTTTTTTTTTTGCTATTCACTGTTTTGCTATTTACTCCCAAAATATCCAAAGTGAACAGCTCATCAGCTCTGCTGTGTCCCACAGGGAGCTTGGCAGACAGGAAAGGACAAGCCTCCCTTGGTGCTCACAGAGCCTCCACCACGTGCAAACAACATCTTTCTTTTGTACTATTTAAGCACTCCCTTCTGCCACCCCGTGTGGCTTCCCAGGGATATTTTCTCCCTTGTGTCACTGAGCTGCAATGAGCCAGTGACCAGGGGACGCCAGTTGCACATCCCACACACCACTGCAGCCCAAGTGGGGCAAAGACTGCCGCTACCTGTGCTGAGATATTCCTGCAGGAAAGGGTGAGGCTCAACAGAAAGGTGAGGAAAGAGATTAAAGAGAGGTGCAAAGGGTGAAGAAAGGACTCGTTTGTTTTCTCATTCCCCATTTTCTCATTTGCAGAGAACTTGGGTCCTTAAACACCAGCAGTACTGAAAGCTGCGGCAAGATTCCTGCAAGATTGCAGGGAGGATGGGGTAACAACAAAGGCATACTGGCCTCAGCCCCAGCATGGCCTCTGCCAGCACTTCCATCCCCATCTGTCTCCTGTGCACAAAAATGTCCTCATTCTGGGTCTTCCTGCTACTGTGTTCCTTTGCCAGCCAGATGCAGCTGCATTAACCCGTCCTTGCCTTCAGGATAGGCTTTTCCAGATTCTTTAATCCACTTATTTTGGCTCAGGAGTCAAGTGCCAAGAAGGTAAGGACATAGTGATCAGGGTCCTCATTCATCACACCTAACTTCACATCTGCCATGGAGGACCTTCTTTGAATCCCTTCTGCTTGGGGCACCATGGAAGAAAATTACAAGATAGCTGAGACTTAAAGTTATGGAGAACGACATGGAGATGCAAAGGAAGAATGAGATAAGGCAAAAGATGTGGCAGTAATGCATGAAAGACATTAGTGGCTGAATTAGATGAACGTCCATATGAGTGTGCATGCAGCAGAACTGGAGGATTTGTTCTCTTTCACGCTTTGGTCTGTTTAGGTACCCAGCTGGTCACTATTTGTGCTGGCTATTCATGTTTCCAAGGGCTAACCTGCGTATTCAGAGTCATCAGGACACAAAGATGTGGCTATCAGTCACTTGTCAGAGGAGAGGATGCTTGCACAGGGATTATATTGCCAAAGGATCCCGTGCAGAGAGGATCTTCCTCTGAGGGAGCTCCCTGGCACTCAGAGCTCACTGGGGTTTTTGCAGGCAGAAATATGCAGTGCACCTGCAAAGGCACAGAGCAGGGAGAAGGATAAGAGCTGTCCTTCTTCACTGTAAAACCGATGAAGAAGCACTGCAGGTGCTGTCCCAGGTGAATTGGGACAAAATGTAATGTGATCACTTCCTGCCATGTACAGACAATGAGAAAAGAAAAGAAGAAATATGTCACTGAGATGGAAACCAGGCAAAGGAAGCAGGCTGAAGCTTGTTTTCAGCTACTCAATTCTGGGCTTTGAGTAAATCAGCAATTGCAAGGTGGGCAGCTCTTCCTGGACACCCAACAGAACCTGTGTGAGAGAATGGGCAATACTAACAAATAACACAATGGAATTAAGATTCAAAAGAAGGCAAGGGAAAATCCAGACCGGGGCTTTCTGGAGTTTGTTTCTTTTATGCACCATTGGAAGCAGAAAATACATCAATATGGAAGTTTAGCAATGGGCTGAGGTTTCACGGAACTTGCATGAGAGTGGCCCAGTGCCTAACACTGCCATAACCCACAAAGGTCACACACTGAAGTGCTGGTTTCAGACAGAGACTGGGAATTTCAGAGAGCTGTTTAAAGGAACACTCCAGGGGTTGGCTATGGTACGGCTCAGGCTGAGCGGGAATCTCACTTCCCCCCACAGATGCATAAAAATCAGGTTTTTGTTTGTGAACTGTCTGTGACAAATGCAGGATTTTTGTCTATTCTCATGAACTTTTGTCAGAGCAAGCTATAAACTTCCTTGGCCTGTGTGGGGAGGTATAAACTTTCTGAGATGGCTGTTGATGGAAGTGTTTCAAGTCTTAACTGGATTCGCTCAGCGAGATACGGGAAAGAGGAACTAAAAAAAACCCTTTTCTTGTATGTGGTATTGAGCATTCCCCCACATCCACATCAAGAGTTCTCAATGGGGATGCATCAAGACAGTGCCTGTGCTCTACAGTGCTTTTCTGGAGCATTGTACACCACTGCACTAAAACCTGCATTTAAGACGCCCTGAGCTCCAGGCGTCAGCCTGCTGGATTTCTATGGCATCATCACATTGAGTCTTCCTCATAAATGAGATGTCAGGATGCAAAACTGTTGGTGGAGAGCCTGCAGCAGCACTGGTGCTTTTGGTATCAGAGTGAGCTTGTGCTGTGGAACTGCAGAGAAGGCCAGTGCATTCACAGAGAAAAGAATAAACGACACTACAGTATGATTTGGCAACAAATGTGAAGCATTGCTTGTGTTGCTGTTGCTGGAAGTGTAGAGGAAGGCACAGTTTCTCATCAAGAGGTGAAATTTCGTATCAACTCTCTGATCCAGATGAAGATGTAGTGTTTTAGACTGCTAAAACAAGGAATAAAAGGTTCGGCATGTCTCAGTTAGTAATGTCTTACTCACTAACAAGGCTCATTCAATCTAGTTTGCACCATTCAATCTAGGCTTAATATATGTGCGTTCACATACCTCCAGTTTGATCCATCCATGTGTCTGTCTTGTTCACGGCTGGAAAAACCCTATTTTGATTCAGGTTCTCCACTCAGCCTGGCAGGCTGGTAACTGTTGCATGGTGCCTTTGCAGGATAAGCACCAGTTTAAGAAAAAAAGAACTTCCCTTTCATGAAAACTGCGGGTTGGGTAAGAGTCGCCACCACAGCAAATTCTCCATTATGAATGGCCTGTGTAATTTAATGGCTTGTTTGAACAGATCTGAAGCCTGCCTGCTCCTGACAGAGCTAGAGCTGAGCATCCAGCATGGGCTGTGAGGATGCACAGAGGGGAGCAGAGAAAACAGGCAGGTGTAGCTTTCCCACAAATGGCCTGTGGAGAACAGGAACCCTTCAGGAAGGGCCACATGTACTCAACAGCCTCCATGTTGTGGCCAGGCTTGCATACCTCATATTGCCTCTCTTACTGTGGCTTAAGATGACACTTCTGAATGCAGAAGACACGATCCCTATCAGCCATGTTCATGGACTCAATGTACACACCCTTGCCTCTACTGGTTTTAAAGAGCAAGGATATTGCCAAGTGACTTTGGTTTTTTAAATGGCCACCAATAACAGAAGGCAAGAATCAAATTCAGACTTCTTAAGAAAACTTAATTTGACCACTGTATTTTAGTGAGACAACTGTTTCCTAGCGACACAACCATGATGACCCACAGAGCACAAGCTGCATGTGCTCTGCGCTTTCCAGGTGGTCTGGTTTTTATTTACCGCATGTGCCTGGGAAATGCATGGAATCCATATTCTTTTCAAAGGACTCTGCTCACTCCTCCTACTGAGGAGACTTCAGTACAGCACAGGTTTCATCAGCATTCTCTGTGCGTCCTGTCTGACTGGAGCTCCCAGACCTGGTTGTCTGTCTCCAGGCAAAACAAACCTTGCACGTGTTTGCAAAACCTTTCTCTTGAAATGACCTCACCACTAAACAGCAACTGCTCTGCTGTGATGTTCAGAGCATTTCCTGAAAAAAAAGGCCATTGTCATATCCAGGGATTTGTATAATGCACTCCACAAAAGGAGGGAAAGAAAGTAAATATAGAAAATTGAGGAGATATTCAGAGTTATAAGAGACAGAACAAAAGAAAACTTCCAGGAAATGACTCTACAATGGGGCTAAATCTGGACTCTTTGGTCCAGAACACTTATTCAGACAACCCCCTCAACTAGTTACTGATTTAATCTCTAAATAAAGCCTTTAGGTTGTTAGCTATGGGTCTTCAGTGTTGACAGTCTGAGTGCAGCTGGGTGCATTGAAAGCATCCTTCTCTGCAGGTATTAACAGACGTATTTTGTATTCTCATGTTCATATTTGCTGCATGCCTAGCCAGCGGAGATGTCGATGCAGCCCAAGCCCATGTAACACTTTGTCATTTGGTCTGGGCCCATCATCTTTGCAATGTCCAAAATAAATGGAGGAGGAAAGAGAGGTATTTCCAAAGGTATTATTCATCCCACTCCAAGATAAATATTCTTAGTGGAGGAGGAGACGTTAAGCTGCTGTTTGAAGATGTTTCCTCACAATTTAGTCTAAACACCTATCCTCTAAATAAAAAAGGGATGACTCCTGCCATCACGGTCTAAAACGATAATACAATACATGTGTAGAGCCGTAAGTGACCAGATGGTGAATTTGTCATACTGTAGTGTAGATTCTTGTAATATAAATACAGGCTGATGAAATAGCTGATTTGCTCAACAGACTGCCTCAGCTTCATTACAAGAGCTAGTCTGGAGCCCTTACAATTTTTCACAGGGCCCTACATATATTTATAGAAAATATTATGGTCTGGAAATGAAAGATTATGTGCAAGCAATAATTTTTGGTCAATTAAGGTTCTCTGTTCTGAAAAAGAATCCTAGCGTCCATTTTTCCACACTGTGTAAAGACATTATATTTAATGTCAAATTATATTTTAATTAACAAAACCACTGCAAGACTACAATATATTAAGACTACTAAAGATAGCCTCTCCCATCTATTCCCCTGTGCCTCAGTAGCAATGGTTTTATTTTGAGCTAGTAAAGCAGATTTTGCTTCCAGCCTCTGGATCATGAGAGCTACCCAACTCTTCAACAAAACAATTTCTAGTACTGTGGGGTCTCTGCAAATAAAGGAGAGGGTGAAAATTAAAGGAAAAGAAGGGATCTGTGTGAATCATTCTACCTGGTGGGAGCAGTTCTTTACTGCTTGAACACAGGCAGCCCGCAGCCGACATCTCCCAAGGCAGGACACAACTGAGATCCCAACTCATGATAAATTGCATCTCCCCAGTTACCCAAGGCAGAGGCATGGCAGATCCCACTGTCTCCCAGTCCTTCAGTGCACATCTATCCCAGTGCCCAGCTGTCCCACAGCCTGGAGCGGGCACGGTGACCCCCAGACCTGCTGGCCCCGCTGTGAGGCACGCAACAAGCGCACACCTGTGATGCCACCTGCCCACATGGGTGTGGGACAGCGAGCAGGGCCAAGCCTGCTGGAGAGCAAAGTCCCAGCATGGATAATGCCACACAGCTGCTGCGAGGTTTTCTGGCAGGTTGCCTCTACGGCGCCAAAGAAGCACTTCAAGAGAAGGTGTGCCTTCCTTGTAAGATTGTCTGTGAACAAAATCCCTGGTCTCTTGTAAGCTGCTAACACCAGCCCAGCTCTGCCCCACCATTCGATGGGGACCTCTGGACAACCCCTGCAGAGCCAGGTCCCTCATAAATGCACCTTTCCCAGGTCGGCCCTGCTTCTGGGAAAGGCTCCGAAGATGTGCATGCTCATACAGCATCCACAGAAGATCTTTTTTTATGTATGTTGTCTGCCCAGGGACTTTTCCACTCAAGGAATTTTTTCCAGCTGTGTGGAAAACCAGTAAGAGCAGGCATTTATCCAGCATTTTTAGAAGAAGTCAGTAGCTGTGTTAGCAGCTGGCATTGCTTCATTAAAGAAACATCGTGTTGAAAATGATGTTAAACATCTTTGGTCTATTAATCATTTGGTTTACATAACTTTGTAGCTTTTAGAGGTTATATGCAATGCTAGAGCTCAGAGAAGTGACTCTTCATGTGGAAATGCAAACTAGTAATTCAGGTAATTGATGATTGCACTTCCTGAGTCAGGGCAGTGCATCTGATGCGCCCAATAGTGGCCTACTGCTCTTGTTTTGGATCTAAATAGTCTATCCATTCAAATGTGGCCATCCTTTCATCCCTCTCTGTCCCCCCTGTGGAGCTTTTCTTCCTAATGGCCCAAAGGGGAAGAGCCTAGAGGACTGTCATGGGGGTAAGAATGAAGATATGTTGGAGATCTCAAAGATAACATTTAAAAGTCAGAGGACATCTGGGCTACGTAACATGACTGTCAGGAGTAATGCCCTCCAAAAGCCATTCTAGTCCTGAGGGCATCTCCCACTGCTTCTTCTGTTCAGACCATTGATCTGTGTTGGCATTGGTCTCACATCTCTGACAGACCTGAGACTCATGGGAAAACTCCCTCAGAAAGTGCTTCATGACCTTTGGTGCTGTGTGAGGGATAGTTTGGTTTGTTCTTTTTCCCTTCACGTACAGACAGAGCCCACTGACACCTTCAGTGTGTGAACCAATGCCACCTTCCCTCAGAGCTGTCCTCCTGGGCTCCTGTCCTCCTGTTCCCGGGAGACCCCAGAGCATGGCAGCACTGGAAAAGCTGAACTAAAGGCTGCAGATGAAACCTTTCTCTCTGGCCTACTCTCTCTCCTATCTTGTTGATGCTTCCCAAACCCCCAAGTGTGATCTGTGCATTTCCCTTTTGAGATGGATCACTTTTTTATTAATTTTACAGTAAATCACTTCCCCATTTCCTTTGTTTATGCTAGGTGGACTCGGTGGTTTCCATCCCTGCATGACACAGCTCTTGGCACAGGAGCAGAGACCATACCACCACTTCATCACATTCCGCATTGTGGGCTCTCCTGAAAAGAAGGTAAAAGGGCTGGTTCTGCACTGTCATTTCCCTTCACCCTCCTACACCAGCACAAATGGGAACTGCAGCCTTGCATCCTCAGCCTTCCTCCTTCCAGCAGGACACTTGCACATGCTCGTGCAGCACAGCTCGGGTGTGTGCCTGCCGTGGCTGACCGAGTACCGCTGCTCCGTATCTTGTCTGCCTCTAGTGCCGTGAATCTTGCTTTTCATATGGAAGGACACTTGCAGAGGAGTAGCTGGTGGCATTCCCCAGTTTCCTCAGGAAAAGTGAGGGGAATGTCTGAATCCGAGGTTGAAGGTTGTACCTGCAGTGTGCTGGTTGTGAGCAAGCCTGGGGTCACGAGTCTTGGTCTTGTCACTATGCAGACCCCTCTGAGAGCCCAAAGTGAGCAGCCACAGCCTCAGAGCCCTTTCTCCCTCACAGAGCACCATGGCTACAGGGTGGCAGGCACCATAGTGACAGGATGTACCCAGGCTGTTAACAGCTGAAATACACACCAGGACACACACCCTCACTTTCCCCAGGGCTGGAAAGGGAGAGGGAGGAATTTTGACTTCAGTGTCATGAGGAAAGTAATCAGAGCTCAGCTGCAGATTTGAGTCCAGGCCTTCCTAAGGGGCTGGAGCAGGCAGGGAGGAGGCAGTGAAATCGGCAGATGAACACGTGTTGTGCGTTCCTGCGGGTGAATCACAAAATTACCATCTAGTGCTTTATCCTCACGGAAAGTCTCTTCCTCAATTCTTACCTCTCTCACACTGTCAAGTATTGCTCCAAAATAATAAGAGAATAATAACAAATGCAGAGGATTTCATAATAATTGCTCCATAATAGTAATAGAGGATACTTATTTCCACCCTGAGAGACAAAGCAAGTCACCGCATGATCAGCCCAGCAAAGGCAGCATCCTTTCTCTGCCCTTCCTCTCCTCTGCCCACTCCCCCTCCTCTCAGGGCTTTGGGCCCCTCGCTGAAAGTAAACAGCTGGCTGTCACTTTTTGAATTTCTTGGCTTTCTATGGCTTGGGTCCCAACATTAATGTCATTTCAATGCCATTTTTCTTCTGTGCTGAATAACAGGTCTGGAAATCTCCACCTCGCTGCAGATGGCACGTGTGGCAGGGATCCTGCTGTGCCCATGCCAGGTGCCTTTGTTCCTAGGGACTTGGTCAGTGCCAGTCTCTGTAAGCACCCATTGGAGCAGGTTAAGTGTCTCCATGGAGATCTCCCCAGCTCCCTCTCACAGTCCCTCCCTTCTCTTACAGCTTTCTGTTTATTGTAAACAGCATCCCCATCTTGGCTGAAGATGGTAGCTCTCTGCTTCACCCTGATCACCTGCCCACCCAAGTTGCCTCCTGGCCTGCTGTTGCCTGGGAAAACAGCAATGCCATCCTTTGAAAATAACCTGCACATGGTGGAGAGCTCTTTTCATTCCTGGGTTGCTTTTTCTTTCCACACCCCTATTATGGGATTTGCCTGGATCTCTCATGGCAGCTGCAGCATCACTCCACCAACAAGGGCTTTGTGTTTGTGCGTGCAGGAGAGTTTGTAGGAGGGAGGCTGGGGGCTGCAACCTCTAAACTCCACTCCTTCCTCCAGCCACACTGTCCCATCACAGGAAGGACACTGGTGTACCCAAGCCTGGACTATCGAGTAGCTGTACAGCCCTTCCCCTCACTCACATCCACAGCATGCCTTGAATCCACCTGAGCAGTTGGGAAAGGAGTCTGAAATTTCCCCAGGTGTCCAGGATTCATCTGCTTCTTCAAGCTCCATATAGTCCAAAAATCCCACCTCCCATCCATCATCTTCCATCCACTTTCTGATGTCTTCCAGAGATGAGGGAACCCCATAGGGAATAGCATTTTTTTGATGATCCCACAATGGCAGTACAACTCTTCCTAGCCTTACTATGGTCATAAGGCCACCCTTCACTGGGAAACCATCCTCATCTCCAGGGTTTTTAAAAAGAGATTTGGGGAAGAATGGAGAAGTAAATGCGCCCATGTTCCTTCCTAATCTATCACTCTACTCTCCAATGCAGAAAACTGGTACATCACCTTTGTATCACTACAGTTCCTCTGCTCCTGACACTGTTTGAGGGTGTATGTTCACACCAATGAACCATTCCAAAACAATTTCTCCAGTCTATCTGACAGGAATAGACCTTTCCCTGACATGTCTGTGCAACAGCACCTACTGCTCATTGCAAGGGTATTTTCTGTACTGATCCCCGAGGCAAGCTGCCTCTCCCTTTCTGCTGGAGCACTTCTGACAAGCTCGGCTCCCTGTCCCTCTCTCCCAGACGGAGTTTTCTACATGACGCTGTGGTGGGGAGGTGTTGGTGTCTTTGAGCATTTAGCAAGGCCCCCGTGGAGAGAAAATGCTTAGTCATGTACTTACCCTACTTCCTAAGACCCTCTGTTATCTCCCTGTAACACTATTGGCTACATTCCAGATGTCCTAAGACTATAGGTCAAAACACCAAGACCTCAGACTATTGGCTAGTTATCCCAATCCTACCTAATCCTATAAAAACCCCTACTTCTGCCCACTTCGGGAGAAGACGCCGTTCCTGGACCCCTTCACGGAACCCCCAATAAAGACTTTGTGGAAAAGCTCCGGACCGGGTCTTCTCGTCTCTTTTCCCCTGGGCTAGCAAAAGCGAATACCTGGCAAGCTGATTAATCACCAAAGAGCTGAACCGCCTGATAGCCTCAGGCTGATTGCCAGGATTATTTCGCGGCCAGGCGCGTCTGCCGGAGCAGGACGTGAGCCGCTCCTTAGGACCGGAGACCAGGAACCCTCGCTATCCGGACGATCTAAAACGGCACCGGGGGCTTTGTCTGCCACCCAGGCTGGCCACCCGGGCAGGGCGGGCAACCCCCCGGATCAACCGTTTTAGGGAGGCAAATTGGTAAGAGTGTGTGCACCTAGTGTTCAATCTGCACTTGGTCTATCCAACACTTCATTGATTGGTGCCTCAGTTTCCCTACTGGAACATGAAAATGTCACTGGTCTCCTTTCAGAAGCTATTCCTTGATGTCTTTAGCAAACACAGTCTGGATAAGTCTCTGCGAATGGACGAGAAGTTGTATGTATAGCTTCCTATAACAGGAAAAGCAGTATATCTTCGGAGCCTGTCACTGTGACAGCAGAAAGCAAAAACCTCTAAAATTGTCCTGGGACAGAGTTTTGTCACCCAGCTTCCCTAGAATAGCCCAAACCAGCATGACTTACTGTGCTTCCAGCTCACCGTGCCTTGGAGCATCCAGCCACACCCCAGAGATTCCTGTGCTGCTTCTGACCCACGGGCAGGTGTATCTGCCCTGCACACAGAAGTGCAGGTTCATAAAACACAGCAGGAGGGAGACTTGGGCAAAGTCCTGTCCAGCAGCCAGCAGGAGAGGGACCCCTCCCACTGCCTGGCACACACCACATATGAAACACTGCATAAAACATGATTATGATAAAATAAATACTGGGACAGGGATTAAGCCACTCTAGCTGTCTCTGAACTGAAATTTGGTACTTGCACAGAAACTGATGCTGACAGATGGAAATTGAGATGGAGAAAGGAAGTCCTGGTGGCAAAATTCTTCCTATGAAACAGTTTTAGGACTGGAAGGCCTACTACCTACAATAGCTGCCTCTGACTAAGTCAACCACTCCTTATTTCAGGGTTTCTGTGAAGGTTCAGGACTAAGTTTATGTGCTTCAAAGTTGCAGAGGTCCAAGTGCTGTAGGTCCCACCAGGGTAGTGGGTGCAGATCACAATCTCTCATCACCATAACAAGCAGCTGATCAGAGCTTCTCATACCACTGACAAACCTGGGGACAGTTCTCCCATCTTGCAGCTTGATCAGTCTTTGGGTATATGCAAAGAGCTCAGGCACTTACACAGTGATTCCACGCCCTTTGTTCCACCAACAGGCATCCCATTTCCCCCAGGATCATTGCTGCCTGTCAGCCCCTCTGTAACATCTGCCCTCCAAGAGCTACAGATGCTCCCATTCAATGCAAAAAGGGTCACCAAAAAGAACAAAACCAGAAATAAATCGTGTGGAGAAGCTCCTTCAAATCTCCAGGGGAAGCCAAACACTGTTCTTGGAAGAGTGTTGTAGGAAAGCCTTTCTTCCATCCTCACATTCTTGCTCCTAAATCACTCTCACCATTAAGGTTAGGATTCCAGGGAGAAGATAGAAAAAAAAAGAAATCTTTCAGTTTCTTTCACCTTCAAGTCAAAACTAAACTTCCCTACTTTTATTGTTCAAGGCAGATTTTTATTCTGGCCTTTAACCAAGACTTCTTGCCCGATCTGTACTCAGATCTATGACGCACAGTCGACGTGTTCAGTGAAAGCTGCATTTCACCATTAACCAGTGAAGGCTTTAAAAGCAGAGTGCTTGGATATCAGTAATAAAGAAAGCAAGACAGACACAGAGTTTCCCAGTGTCAGAAATTTATTTTTTGACATTAGCTGTCCAAACACTTTCATTGGTCTGGAGCAGTCCTTTTTCTTCCCCAGGGAAGTCCAAGTCCATAGTGACAGAGCTCCACATACGTTCCTAGGGCAGCTCATACAGCATGAGGTCTGCTCAGACCACAGTGCACTGCACCTCAGCGAGCCTGAATGATGTAATACTTCAAGTTTTAGATGACAGCACTGTGACTTTTCCACTACCTCCCTTCAGGAGAGCAGCACTCAGTGGAGGTGGAGCAAATCAGGGCAGCTAGTGTTGACAAGTACAAACATGGATGGCTGGCAAGTCGCTTACTTCGGGCGGGCCCTTAATCCAGTGCCTGGGTGGGTAAGAGTCTCTCCTGGCCAACATTAGTGGAGAGCAAGTTGTTCTGCCAACTGCACTAGCCTGGTTGAGCCAAACTCCACTGTTTCGTGAAGGAAGCCCCTCCATTGCATGTGGAGAATGATTACCTTCAGGCAGAGAGAAAAGGTTATAAGAATGGACATACAAGTGAAACACAGGCACCAAAAATGGTGAAAACTTATGAGATCACCATGTCCTTTCCTCACACCTAGTCAATACAGGATTGTTCCCTCTCTGACTCCAGAACAATGCCACTTAACCTAGATGCAATTGTGCTGCAGGAACTGCCAAACACAATGCAACGAAGACCAGAGAATGAGCTCATATGAGTTAATCCAATTCCTGCAATAAAACAATCCAGGGCTCTGCTCTCTGTCCTTCGACATTCTCCTGAGCCGACCCTTTTCCAAGCCAACCCTTGAGTGTCTAACACTCAAACACAAGCTGGAGCCACTGGTGAGTTGCTGAAATAACCTGGAGCTGGGAAAATGCCGCAAAACAATATGTTCTTTCTACTAAAACTGTTGCTTTGTTTAGATGGGATCCATAAACCTTGTTATTCACAAACGTTCAGGGAGCAGAGCTTTATTTCCAAGAATGCTCATGGAAAGGAAATCCATTGTGTAGGCCAACATGAATAGACCCTTGGTGTGCAGTTTTTATGGGAAGTATCCAGGTGGCTAGTGAGAAAATAACTTCTTATCAAGTAAGGTAATGCATTACAGCTCGGATGATTCCCAAGCAGTTGGAAGGCATCCCCACCTGTGAGGCACACGTCACCCACAAGAAGAGTCTGAAACAATGCCACACAGCAGGAACAGGCACCTCCTCCACCAAATCCACCCTCAACCAAAGCATTTACATTCACTTTGCAAGTCATTGCAGAGCCGCTAACACTGGACAGCAGAAAGGAGCATCCCATATATTCCTTGGACTGGTGTCTTACAGTGCCTTGTACATAATAGACCTTAAAACAAAGGGTTAAAATTAATTGTAGGGTCCACTGAAACACTTTCCTGGAAATGGCCTGAGCAGCAAACCTATCTCCTCCTCCTTCCTAAAATCATGTAGCTGATAAAAAGCAGAAAGTCCTTCATCACTATTTTGTGTGCATAATTAGGTTTAGTTTGCAGAGCTATGAGTCCTGAGTTAGCAAGTGCACATGCACACACACAAACACACACAGACCTTGTTCATTTATGTAACTGGTACTCAGAAACACAATTCCTTGGCCAGCATCTGGGTGGCAAACATGAAAATGCATTTTGATAATATTGATGCTGGAACGCAACAGCATGCACAAAAATATGTCCACCAAGTGCAATACATTGTAAACAGGAGAATAAGCAAAATAAACAAATACATGTAATTTCATCTGGATCACAAGTTGACTCAACGTGACATTTCCTTTTGTAGTGAAGAACATTGGAGGAAAGAGAGCTTATTTATACATACTGGAATATATTTGGCTAAGTTTTTTCTAGCTCTCTTGGTTATTTTTGCAGTAAACCTAAGTGTTTAGAGGCTTTTCCGCCTTTCAAAATCAAGATTTTCTTTCTGCTTTATCTCACAGAATAATAACTCCTAGCTCTGCATCCTTAAAAATGACTGCTGTACAGCTGAGAGCAATGACCTCCCCATGCGATCTTGCCCCAAAATCAAGTAAGAGATCAGGCTGCAAGCAGTAGCTCGAACTTCAATATTATCAGCTATTTAAAGACATATGAAACAACATCCATTTCTCCCATGTTCACTTTCTTCTCTGAGTGATGCTTTGCAGCTGTGTCTCTTCCAGCAGCCGGGCAGCCAGGACTCCCTGGGGGAGCCCATTTACACTGTTGATCTTGAAGGGCTAAAGTGGGAACACGTGTCCTGTGTCCCTGGACACACACGCTCACACACACAGCTTTGTGAAGCCCTGTGGGTGGTTTGCATGGAAGAGAAAAACTTGGCTAAAGTTCCTCTTGCTCTGCCTGCCCAGTACAGAGCGAACACAGTCCCGGTCTCAGAGGAGTCCCTCATGCTCCCTGAGCTGGGCATGGTCAGGACTGACTGCACACATGGGGGTCGCTGAGCTGAGGTTACACAGCAGAAGGGCAACAGCAACAGCTCAACTCCTCGTGCAGGTTTCCATCCAGAGCACTCAAAGCACTGTGCACAGGGAATAGGAATCACAGGGAGGGAGAGGGAGGGGAAGAGGTTGACCTAGTCACTGAGCAAGCCAGCTGGCTGCAGGGTACATGTTTGGAGTGCCAGATCAGGCCAGAAGCATCGCAGCATCCTACACAGTCACTCATTTACCATGAGCAGCAGAGTATGGCAAGCACAAATAACATGTGAAATCCAACAGAGAAAGCCAAGCCTTGCTCTGGGCTGAATATCCCTCCGCAGCCCTTTGGGAAGGTGCCAATGCAAAGCCAAGGCTCGCTGTGAAATATCATGTCTGCCTGTGTTGAGGGAGTTGGGGGAATCCAGAAGGGGGGTTGTTAACAAGGAGATGAGGGAAGAGTGGCAAAAGCAACTAAGAGTCCAGAGCTCCCTGTCCTCACAGAATGACACTGCAGCACTGACCAAATGAGATTACAGCCATCAACAGCTCATCAGCCCTGTGACAAGGGCAAGAGTAATCACCTCTGCTTAAGAGACACAGGACCTGAGACAGGCCAAGCGTAGCTACACCGTGGTGGGAGCAGCATAGTCTCTGCCCTGGGCCTCTGGGGTTCACATGAAATGGGGCCAAGAATGGGCAAGGCCATCCATCTGAGCCAGGCAGCAAGAGTCACCGAGTAAAGAAGGAGACAGGAAGAGGATCTGCACTTCAAGGCTCTTGGCTGTGCATTAGCAACTCAACTGTTGTCTGCACGACTCCCTGCATCACCCCTGTGCTTCCCCTTGTGCCCCTGGCAAGGGTGTTCTCGGGCTCACAGCTCCCTGTGCCTGCAAGGTTGGCAGGAAAGGCTGACCTAACCCTGCACCAAGCAGGCCCTCAGACCTATTGTCTCGAAATCAGGGTAATGATGGATGCCTAGGATGTTTCATCATTTCCCAGCACTGTTACAAGGCCCACATTTAAACCTCATCAGAAACATTTTGGTTTCCTTTCTGATTTTTATGTGCTTGGAGTGCTGGCTATACCCCCTCCAGCCTTTGTTCTCCTGTTATTAAAAAGTGTTCCATTTTTCAGAAAATGAGTAGTGCTGTAGAACAAGCCCATGAACCTCTTCAAGGGGTCTGAACCTCTTGCATTAGCACCAAGAACTCAGTGAGGAATTTGCCACTTGGGACATGTCCTTCACAACCTCCCTCTCCCTCTCCCCCATCCACCCTCCATTGCTCGCTTCTCAGCTTTTTCCCACACTTGCCACGAGGTCAAACAAATGGAAGGCTGGATAAGTCAGCAGTAGAAAACAGGGCAATGAGCTTCTGCATGCATTTGACAAAGAGGTTAAGACAAGGAGGTGAAAAGGCTGGGACCCCTGGACTGAGCTTAAACAGAGCCCTGGGCCCGTGGATGTAGGGAAGCCTCAGGTGAGGCTGGTCAGGGCTATTGCAGTTTTTCAGTGCCCTTGAGGCCTGGCACAGCCACTGGCTGGATCCTCCTGTTGGTCTCTGTTCCCAGAATGGCATTTCCTTCAGACAGAGGCCGTGTGCTCTCCTTGTGCAGGGACAGCACGTGTCTGCACACAGAGGCACAGCAAGATTTTGATATTTACCCATCTTGACTTTCCATCATTCCCTTCTGTTAATGTTTTTTTACCTGGAACCCAAGGGTTCCAGGCTTGACTTGGGCTTTTATTGCCACAGTAAGAGCTTATAGAAATAGTGGTAGCTATACCACCATCATTTGGAAAAGAGATTATGTGCAACAACTTGCATGTTTCAGTGGCTAACGTAATAATGTGGCAATTACAGCTCTCTGTTGGGTCTGGTCCAGCTGTTTGTCCAAGAGGTCTCTAGGTGCAGCTGTTCTCACCACCAGACCCAGATCCTTTCAGTTACTGTTGAAATTGTGCCATAAACCTGCTGGATGGATTTTGTTTTTCTTCCTTGAAAGCACCTGCTTGAGATGCATGGCCGGTTTTGTTATTAGATAGTCAGAAAAGGCAAAAGTTGAATTCTGCTTTCAGGCCTTTCACTGGAGTGAGGTGAGTTCTCATGTGGCATCTCTTTTGCAAGCTCTACTAATAAGTTCACCTGTGCCTGCTCCTCAAACTTGCTTTCTACTTACAGGACACTTGAAATGGTCAGTAAGAATTAGCCTGACTCTTGCATGTAGGCTGGCTTAAGAAAATGCAGATCACTGCAGAAGAAAGGATAATGAAAATACTTATTGCAGCTTTACCAAATAACTCATATAAACTAGGGAGGGAGAGGATGTCCACTCCAGAAGGTGAGATGTTCTCAATTTCTCTGGGATTTTGATCACAGTATGCGTTTAAGATATTATTTGCACTGGTAGTTGAACATGTGTGAAGCAGTTAAAACTTGGTGATTCCTACAGGGACAGGACTGGTGAAATTTGGGGAGGCTAATGCTGTTATTCAGCTGAAAAAGACCCACATGATCCCCATGCCATCACTGGCATGCAGGGGCAGCAGGGCCTTCCCTTTGGAGCAGGAGGAAACGATTTGCAGTCCCTGGAGGAGGCAGCTCGCTGGAGTCAGGCAGCATGTGCAGGCCTGTAATGCTGGAGCTCCCTGTGCCAAGAAAAATATCTTGGCCATACTTCCTCCAAGCCTTTGGAGGGCAGGACAGCCCCAGTAGTTTCCTGCAGACCAGTGAGCAAGTGGACAAACAGGGACGCGTGTTGTGCTTGGAGCCTGCCCACCTACACCCACCTGCCGGTTCAGAGATCTGTGTCCTTCTGCCGAGCAGTGGCCATTGCACTTCAGCTTC
Source organism: Bombycilla garrulus (assembly GCA_013400315.1). Taxonomy (NCBI): domain Eukaryota; kingdom Metazoa; phylum Chordata; class Aves; order Passeriformes; family Bombycillidae; genus Bombycilla; species Bombycilla garrulus. Next base: position 875,497 of record VXBU01008276.1, read on the forward strand.
CCCGGGGCTGGCAGGCCCTCCTGCAAATCCCTGGGGCTGACAGGCCCTCCTGCAAATCCCTGGGGCTGGCAGGCCCTCCTGCAAGTCCCTGCTGCTCACAGCCCTAGCAGCCAGCCTGGCATGAGGCTGGGGGAGGCTGTGGATTTGTGGCTGGGAATGGCATCCTTATGGCGCTCCTCTGGCACCTGCTCACCAGTGCTGCACACAACAGCCAGGGGTTTTACTCACAAAATACAATTGAGATTTTATTTTTTTTCCTTCTCCTATCCCCTTCTTAGTTTTGGCCCTTCTCCTTTAAAGCTTAACAGCCTGGTTTACTCTGGCCTTGCTTACATCTGCATTGATGCAAAATAGACCACCAGCCTGAAGGAACTGAAATGTTGCTTTTGCAAAGCACGGAACAGGAACCTAAGGCACAAAGGAGAAGGGGCTAAGGTACCCGGGGTCCTCATTCCCAAAAATGAGCTTGGATGGTTTTACCTCGGCTGCCCTTTTGCAGACTTGCACCTCATTCACAAGCCATTTCCTTTACTCTTTTTAAAAAAGACCCGAGATCACATCAGACAATGGATGGGCCTACCTTCTTTAAACTAATTCATTTAGAATAAATTTCAAAACCATCAAATCAAGTCAGCTCTTCTTGCAAATGTGATTGTTGTTGGCGGACATCAATGTGCTGTGAAGAAAACTCTGTCACGTGTCTTGACTTCAGAACAGCATGAGAAAACACTTGCAGCCTTCCCTGAGATAAGAAGCCACAAACAAATCAGAAACAACAAGCGAAAACTCAATTCAAGGTTTACTCCAGGATGGACGTCTTGCTACGATAAATTAAGGTGTTTTTCATTATTAAAAATAAACAAAGCAATGAAAGTGAACCATGTAACCATTCATATGCTTAAAAAACATCTTTAATCTGCTTGGGAAAATCTTTTTTTCCCCCTAACAGGAAAAAATATTAGTTGTCCAGATAACAAGCAAAACAAAATCAACCAAAGGGCATCAAGAGACTTCCTGAAATTGAAAAAACAATGTTTTGTGTAACAAGTTTAAAAAAAAACAAAACAAAAACAAAACAACCACATGCAGCAAGCAGAATGATTCCTCCAGCTTCTTCAGGTCGTCAGTGGTTTCAGGAACATGAGGAAGAGCTACACAAGCAGTCAAAAGTTTTATTTAACCTTGCAGCATTTCACAGCTGTCCTAAGCCTCTTCCCTTCTCCCCTTCCCCTCCCCAACCCCCCCGGAAACCATTTGTCTTTCTAGTGCCTTATTTTTAACAGCTCAGCTCGGCCCCAAAGGGACATGTGTAAAAACAACCAAAGAACTTAATCCGGCAGCTTTGGGGTTCCCAGGACTGAAATAGCAAGCCTGATGCAAATCAGGATAGAAGCTGCTTTGGGAGAGGGAGCAATGCCTGCTCCTCTTAAGGGAGAGACGGATGGAAGAAGGCAGAGCCACCATGATGGGCAGCCCAGACTCATCCACCGTGAGACTGGGAGACGTTGGCAGTGCTGGGCTGGGCTAGCAGGGATGCTCGCAGACCCCATTCATCCTGCAGTAAATCAGCCCCTGGAGATGCACGGGGAAGTTTGCACAATGTCTGCCCAAACGCTGCCTGGATCCCTGCCAGGGCCGGGAAACTTTCATTCTCATGAGTTCACAAATTTCACCTACAAGAGCCTGATTTAAACAATACAGGAGACAGTGTGGCATTCCTTCCCACATCCCTCTCGGCCACTGCACTGTGAAACCACAGGAAATCATTACCTGTGCCTGCTAAGAACTTCTGGATCGAGCAAATTATTCACATTTAATATATTCAGAGATTTTTTTCTTTGTTTAAAGATATTTATGATTTTCACAGGTTCATTTGTGATGCTGGTTTATGCAGTTTCTAATGTTGGGCTGTGTGTTTCACGTGTAGCAGCACGGGGTTCAAAGGCCTCCCATGTTGCAGTTACCATGGTTTTAAGTAGCAATGTTGCTTGCAATCAGGTAATTAAGCCATGAATGTATACCTGCTCCCTAATAAATACACAGAGCAGCAGGTCCAACCCGCACACATTTATGAGCTGGCTTCAAATGTGGCCTCTGAAATGCTAAAAGACCTTTGCTGTGGATCTTTACAACAGAAGACAGTCCATTGAATGTTTGCAAAGAGTAATCCCCAGACAGGTGTAGTAGTAGCCAAAGCAAATTGGTTTAGAAATGTCAACATATATTCATGGATTATTTGCCCAGCTTAAGCATTTATAGCAAATGTCAATAAATCTGGCAATAAGGTTCAACTTGCCTGTAAGGAAACCCTCGGCCTTGCAGCAAACACGTGTACCGCAACAGGAAAGCAATACAAGCCTGCTGACAGAAGGAAACCCCCTGAGGAGGATGATGGGAGGGAAAAACTCCATCAAATCCGCATCCATGTTTTCTGAGGCTATTCCACCAAGGCAAGGTTAGCAATCAACATATCTGATCTTCCTTGCCAGCACAAGGTCCCTTTGTTCAGCACAGTGTCTTCCAGCAGCCCAGAGCTGTCCCCCAAGGCAGCCACCAGCCACAGGGTGAAAGGGGCACATGTCCCACATGGGTGTGCAGCCTGTAAGCGTCTGGGAATGTTTCTAATGCTCACCTGCACCGTTTGGCAAGGAGGCACTCCCACACCTCCACTCCTCCACCAGACATGGCACTTGCCAGTGTTCCACCAAGGGACTGATTCATCACGTCAGTCTGCTGGCCACAGGCAAGGAACCCTTTAATGGATAACTCAAGCAATACACGGCATGTTTGTGCTGCATACAGTGCTTCCACTCATGCAAACAGGAGAAGTCAGCCTCCCCACCTTTTAGAAGAAAACTGTCTTCAGGACAGAAAAGCATCCTGGGTTTCTGTTTCAAAAGCTGTTCGGCACAAAGCTCCCTCCCAAGGCAGAGCACGGGCAGTGATGTGCAGCTGAGAGCAGCTCTGGGCTGGCTGCGCACCTCTGCATCCCTTGCTGACCTTGCCCTCCCTATGCAGCCTGCCCAGGGCAGACAACAGCCCAAAAGAGAGAACTCGTGTGTGAGAAAGGTCCCCACGCTCACTGCTGACAGCAGAGCAGCAAGCTCCAGGGAGCTCCTTTCGTAACTCCAGAGGTTCAGCTGTGTCCCCTCCTAGCTGTTGGAGGCCTTTCCATGAAGAAATAAGTGATTTAAGGAGTCATCAGTAATAACAAAGAATAGAAGGGTTTTTTTAGTGGGTTTTCTACACCTGTGACACATCCTACCCTTGGGCACTGCTCCAGAAGCACAGAGCTGCCATGCTCCAGCTGTCTTTGTGGGCAGTGAGCTGGAGGCTGCTCCTAAGTAAACCTGAACATGCAGCAGACACTTCTCTCTTTGTCCATCTCAGTTTTGTTACAGGAGACAAAATGTGCCAGAGATCACAAACCTCTGCAGCAGCCACAGCCCCTCCTCTTGGCATAAATCAGCCCAGTGCCAATTGTGGCTCTTCCCTGGCTCTGTGGCTCAGCCACAGGAAGGCTGATTTTTAATCTTACTGACACCCTGTTTACAGCAGAGAACCTGCTTTGATTGCAGCTGGCTTCCAGCTTCCCTTTGCCAGCCTTGCCTCGCACCGTGCCTGACCCTTGCAGACGCTGTGGGAAGCATTACCCTCTCCACAAGCCACAGCCACCAGCTGCCCAGAGGGACAGGCCACCACAGAGCCATGAAATACCCATCCAGCAAGGGGTAAACTAAACTGAACAGCTCTGCTGCCTCCATTTGCTCAGCATTCCTCATCAAGGGCTTCTTCCTGCAAAGTCACCAGGCCCATCTTGAGCCAAAGTGCACTCACTCAGCTGCACCATATCCTGACAGGATGTCAGCAGTAAACAGTAGGTAAATACTCATGCTTTATCATTGGTTAGTATTTGTTGTTTTTAGAGAACTGGACTAGAATTCCCACTGAAAGAAAATGTGTACAACAAAAGTAGCTTCTATTTTCTGCCCACAGGAGAACCATGTGAAGAGAGCCATTTCCGTCATCATTATTCCACACACAAAAAAAGTCTGATGATGTTTGCATTCGATTTTTAGATCTTTTGCATCTATCTATTTAATTGTTGGGAAATTATTTGATTTATTAATAAACTTATCTTTTGGATCAATAAAGAGCTATCCAGTCCCCAAAATTGTTTGCCCTTTGCAATGCAGACCTTCTTGGATCACTGAAAGCCCTGCAACCATCCCTGAGGTGCAGAGCAAGCACTCTTCAACATGACTGTTCTCACACCATTCAAAATTGATTTTGGCAAATAATTGTGGGTGGAAGTGAGCTCTCTGCAAAAAAGCATACTCCTTCAAAAATGAAGGAGTAAGTGAGTACAGTGAGCAAAGGCTTATTCTGGCATGACTAAATCATAAACAGCTATTTGCTGGAAATCACTGGCAGCATTTTCTCAGCAAAGGTTATTGTGAGAAGATATAATTGATATTAATGTCTAGGGTTATCTCATCTGATTGTATCAGCAAAATATGGGATCACTTGGTAATTACTTTTAACATGATTTTCGCGGGAGAGCAGTCGATGCTGGAGAACAGAGTTGTCTTTTTAAACGCAGCAAAATACTGCCTAATTATGAATTAAACCCCAGGCTGAGCCAAGTTAGCAGCCTCTGGATTGATTTTGAGCTAGCAGCACTTTCCCATTAAACTTTGGATGATTCTTGTAGTCATTTTTCCTTGGAAGTAACACTTTTCTGAAAAAAAATAATGTTGTTAGCCTGCAGAACATTGAAATGATACAATAGCTGCTTGCTTGGAGCTCACTCGCCACCTGCTTTTCCTTGTTTTGTTTTCTTGCCTCTAATTACTGAGCAGAGTCTATTCCTAATGAGGCAGTTTGATTTCCTGTTTTTCATACTTCTTGAGCTGCTTAAAGAGCCTGTCCGACATAAAAGGAACCCTTTTCTAAACAGATTTTAAATTAATTATAATAACCTTGGTGGCTGTTGTTGTTGTTGCTCTGCATGTGTGCCTGTGTGTGTGTGTGAGTGAGTGCATCTGAGTTTTCCATGGCTGTGTTTCTCATTTAACATTTCCACACGAAACAACCTTTTTTTTCCCCCTCCTGTTCCCCCCCCGCCCCCCCAACAATGCAAACTGGAAACTCTTGTCCAGGAAATTGTAGCCACAGAAACACTGTGTCTGGGGCTGAGGAGGAAAAGGTGGTGATGTCATGAATAATTGGGCTGTGAGAAAAAACGGAGCATGAATAAGGAGGGAAATATTCTGACGTCTGTCTTTATAGCTGGAAGATAAACACTTGTTGTGAATGGTACATGCTGCCTTCCAAAAGGGCTGGTAGGAAGAAGAGCAGTACCAAATGACTGCTCAGAAATATATGAATGATGCTAATGAGGTCTCTCAGCCCTCTCCTAGCCCTACCAAACACATGTGACGCCTCTCAGTTTGTGTCGCAGTGCTTCCCCTGTGGATAGCACTGGAGCTCTGCTGTGTTCCTGGGATTTACAGCAGTCCTAGTCCTCCTCCTGCCTCTGCTCCCTGCTCACTCTGTCCCTGCCAGCTCCCTGGGACCCTGTGGCATGGTGAGAGTCTGGGGCTGCACAGGCTGCGGCTGTGGGGTGGCCATGAGCTCTGACCTTGCCCAGGAATTTCCGCTGGACGCTGCTCCCTTCTGGCTGGCCACACGAATCTTGCAGCTGTCTTGGTGCATGGATGCTACAAAACACTGCCAGGCAGAGCCTCCTGACACAGAAGAAACCCCTGCCATCATCCACCTGCATCTTCCCAGCTCTTCAACACCCCTTGCCCTGGTCCCAGAGTGGCGTTTGTGAAGCTACTCACAAAAGGAACCTAAGGACTTTGCTACGGTGCCAGTTCCCCCATCACCTTGCTCCTTCCATTCTCTAGCCGAGAGCCTTCCCAGAGAAATTCCCCATGGGAAGCTTTATCTGGAGCAGAGCTGGCCACCATGCCTTGGTAACAGGCCACAGGCTCTGCAGTGTTGAGAAGGTGGCTGAGGATTGTTGAAGACAGCCACGAGCAGTCCAGCCCAGGGCGGTTGTGCTGGGCCGCTTGACAAGTGCACAGGAGAAAATCACTCCCTGTCCCAGAACGTTTGGAGATGAAAACAAGGGATTTGCACCAGTCAACCCCTGGACCTACTACATTTGTGAGTGAATGAAGCTTCTCTGTGAAAACTGCATATGAAGCTCAGTGAAAAATACACAACCTGCTGCTAGAAATGCAATGAAAGGCAATCCACGCTAGAGCTCTAAAAATTCAAGGGAGCCTTGCCTGGGGAGGGCTACATTCCAGCCCCACCCAAATCATAAAGCTGAGAAAACTTCAATGGGCTCTAGCTTCTGGATTATTATTATTATTATTATGACAGGGTTTTCCTCTCAGGATTCAGACTCTCTGTAAATGGTGGGAAAAAAGGTTTTATACAACCTCCAGTCTCCACATGACAAAGTGACTGCCTATTCCTACAGTCATCTGAACAGAATAGACGGAATAAGCTATTGTCTGTGCTCAGAAGTCAGCGACTGCACCGGCACTTGATTGGTCCAGGATGTAGAGGAACAAAAAGGTCATTGAATAAAAGAAGAACAATACTTTTCATGAAACAAATGAGCTTTTGCTAATTTATAACATGTTTGGATTGGGTATCATATACATCAAAATGATGTAATTAGTAAATGTCATTTTCTGGAGAGAGAGAGTTCAGCAAACCCTTAATGATGGGAATTTCCTGCCCTGGACTGGAGTCTCTGGACTACCAGGGCATCATAAAGATGCTGTATTTCACTAATAATTAGAATGGGCATAAAGTGGGACCTAGATGTATGACAAGGGGAAAAAGGAAAAAGGTCGCCTACTGTGAAGGTTAGTTGCACTGCAGGATTAATGATAGAAATACAATGGTCTGAAGGGTGATTAAAAACTGTCTTGCACATTTCACACTCAGTGTTTGAAACCTGGAATCTGAATTGTTCCTACCTCCAAATACCGACATTTCTCAAACTTGTCACTACACGGGTGATGATGTTTCTGCAGCAGGCACAACCGTGGGCTCAAATCCCGAAGTAGCTCAGTCAGAACAGAAGCTCTGCAGTTTGTACAGCACTCTGCTGAGCACATTAAATTGCAAGGGTGATTTTCAATGGGACCTCCATATGTTCAACAGCAGCCTCAGAAGTTCGAGTGTGCTGCCCTCCTGCATATTCACATACACACGCAGTCATGTTCACAGGGCAAGGCAGGATCACACCTGGGGTTACACTACCCAGGTCTGAGAGAAAAATTGCTCTCAAGATGCTCTTCACTCAGAAGGGAATTAAGAGTACTGGAGACCTTGTAGGAAGCATTTCTCAAGTAGTGTCATTCCAGGTTACTTTAGGTGAAAAACTCATGATGTTAGCAAAGCCAAACACACTGCAAGACATGAGGAACATGCAGAACCTATTCGTTAAGGGAAAAGAGTAACTATTTTGCCCTTTTTTTTGCAAGTCAGGCTTGACACTAAGCTGAGGGTAGACTTGTCCAAACCTGTCTGAAAGAGCAGCTGGCTGCAGCAGTGAAAGCCAAAAGGTCTAAACTCACTCTTTAAATATGTCTGCCATCCTCAAATAAGCATATCAGCTACATCAGAACTGCCTTGCATCTTTTCCTCCAGATCCTGAAGCCAGTCCTAAGCTGAAAGTTGATATAAAGACAGGAAAACACTGTTTCTTCTTGCAGTATAGAATCATGGGATAGTTTGAGTTGCAAGTGACCATTAAAAGTTGTGTAATCCAACGCCCCTGCAACGAGCAAGGACATCTTCAGCCAGATCAGGTTATAAGGGATAAAGAGACAGCAAACAGTGAGGGGTCCATCAGACTCAAAGAGTCTACTAAAAAGGCTATGTCCTGACCTAGTTGCTTAGACCTGTGAGATGACAGAAATCCACTGATTGGTTTTCATTTCATATGTTGCTGACTCTTTGCCTCCAGAAGTTCTGCAGCAGTTTTTGGACCAGAAGCTCCTGCTGTAGCATGAAAATCCCCAGGATGTTTCAAGAACAATGTGGCACAGTCTGTTCTTCAGGGCTCACAGAAGCTCAGCTGCTCTCAAAAAGACATCAAAAGGGCAGGCCACTAGGTGCCACCTAGAAATTTTTTCTCTCTGGTGGAAAAACCCAATAGGCGGATTTATGAACAGAAATCTCCTCTGGCAGTGGCCTCAGCCTTCTCTGAGATATGTGATAAATGTGTTATATTAGTTCATTGTTTCCTTCTTTGCAGGAATTGCTCAGGCACAAATGAAACAGTAACATGATTTAGAAAAACTTCCTTAATCATTTGTACCGCAACTTTACTCCTCACAGCAAATTAAATGTAGGTGGGAACTAAACCAAAGACCGAAAGGTCCAGTAAACACTAATCACAGAACCTCTTCTGCCTGTAATGGGCATGTTTGAGCAGGAAATATTTAACTGTTAAGGGATTTTTGCCTCTGTATTAGCAAAGGAAGGACACCTCTAAATGTGACATTCTTGTCCCCAGGAAATACCCTTACATTCTCTGCAAGTTCAGAAAGGAAAACACTCCACGGCAAATAATTTACTTCACACCCGCTTCTTTCCTTTACTTTAATTTGTTTTTTCAAAAATTCTTTCTGCTGCCAATTTTTCTGTCTTTTATGAAGATTAACCCAGCAAGTCCCACATTTGTGAGCATCTCCAACGGAAATCTGCTAAATTAATAATCTTGAGTCAACAAAACCATGTTCCAAAGGGCCCTGGCTGAGCCAGCTGCAATTCTGACTGTGGGGCAAATAAAAAAGGAAAAAAAAAAGAAAAAAAACAAGGCAAAGTGTGAATTTTCTCCTTGGAGGGAGTGCTAAAAAGCAGAAAAGGTTACCACCCATCCACTGATCCACTGCACAGGGTCACTATTTCTGTGCTCCCAGCAAAACAGTCTCAGCAGGACCCTCTGTATAGCTGAGAGAGGTACCTGCTGGCAGGTGGGGGAGCACCTCATCATAACAGGAACAAGGATACAGTCCTTCCTGCACAGTCCAGAAAATACTAGGGTATGACACACCACAAAAGCAGGTACAGGTGTTGACTCACAGACAATCCACCTTTTTTCAGCAAGCCTTTTATTTACCATAAATGAGTGCATACAGCCCACTTTCAGTTCCTCTAAGTTGCACTGCAGTTAAACTCTGCTTTGTGTTCACCAGATGATAAGATCAGGACCATAATCTCAAGGTGATAGCAGCTCTCTACAGCTTCAGCTATTACTATAATAGCTGTATCAAGAAAAAAACCAAGATTCAAAGAAACCATGTTAATGGGCTGAGTGACAGGGCTTGAAGGTGAAAGCAAACTTGTGGGGAAGATTTATAGCCCATGACTGTGTGTGGGTGGCAATGCACCAAAGAAATGGGCAGTTCTTGCTTATTCTAGTGCTTGTTTCCTATAGTTTTGATTTCTGGATGGACAGAAGAAATAAACATATAATTTCAGTTAAGCATTCATTTGCTCTCTACGTGGAAAATACACCACTGAGCTAACCAGTCTCTTCTCATTGTATCAGTCCAAGGTCATACATATAGACAGTAACTGCATTGTTCAAGCTTTGTCTTCAGATTTCACAGACTGTGTTCTCACAGAGCCCTCACTCCTCTGCTGGCAGATGTGGATGGGACTGCCACTCCATCCTCTCAAATATTTTATACTTTCCTGTGGATGGAAAGACCAGAGCCCTGTGCAGATCTCCAAAGATGACAATATTGCAGATCTGAAGTACAGGCAGTTGAGTTTTATCCCCAAGTCCTGTCCTGAAATCTTCTGAGATTCTACCTATGTGTTCCCAAAGGAAGATGTGAAAATGACAGCAAGCATGAGACAACTTGGTCTATTGAGAGCTTCACAGATACAGTGGCAGAAGTGATCAGCTGCCACATAACATGGGGCCATCAAATGTCACCTGGGATTCAGGCCCTGCCTGCGCACAGAGCAAGGGAAGGACTTTTATTACCATGCAGCATCCAGTAATGTCCTGGAGAAGCTCTGAGTTTGCGGCCTGCACATGTACATGGTGCTGACGTGGTGGGGTTCTCCGGATCCTTTTGGAATAAGAGTCCATCAAAACAGATACCCGGCGTTAGGTGTTACCAGCAAGCTCACTACCAACCTTCACAGAAATCATCACGTATCTATAAACCTCTGACAATTTATTTAAGTAACTCCCTAGTTTTGGGAGAGAGAAAACATACATTAACAATAGATCTACTAAGAAATCTCACTTGAACACTAGCATGCATACTCTCACACATCCACACACCCAGTTTCCAGGGAAATGGCCACAGCAAAGCAGTCATTGCTCCCAGAGTTTTCTTACTTCGGTTTACTCTGATTTGTGAGCTGCTTTACTGATAAAGAGCTGGCTCAAATTATCAGCTGTTATCTCCACAGAAAGAGCTTCCTTTGCTAGACTAGCTTTCGGCACTTACTCACAGCCACTGGAGACCTGGGTCCCTCAAAAAACCCTCTCTGATCAATGCAAAGCATTGATTCTGATTTGCATGTTTAAATTAGGTGTACAGCTTGCTTGGTGCTGCTCTGCTCCCTATTGCCCCAATGCTCTCCCTCTGCAGATATCCCAGCAGGTAATGCCAGTCCAGCACCCCAAATAGAGTAAGATCTCGCCTAGACAGAGGAGAGGAAAGTAACAGTGTCTAAATCCTGATGGATAACCCTGCCCTGGGTCTCGTTAAGGGAAGTCTTCCTATTCCTGGGACACTGTGTTAGAACAGGACAGAGACAACAGCTCTGGAGAGTCAGGTACTTTCGGAGCATCCCTACACAACTTACCAAGTACAGCCACAAACTTTTACTCCACATTTCAAGGACTTGAAATTACAAAGGACTCACAGACAGAAATTATTTCTCTGACTTATTAACCTTTAGGTCAAAGCATTGTAATCATCTTCCATCTGTTAGCAACTGAGAGCTCCACATTTCATCCAGCCCTAGGACATTTTAGACTACAATGACCAAAGTTAAGCACTGCTGGAAAACAGCAGCTCAGCAGTCTCAGCAAAATCACCAGCAGGACCCGCTGGCTCAGGGACTTGTGGTTTCTCTTCAAGTCAGCACCCAACACGTCAGTGACCAAAAGACGCTGCCACCCCTTATGTACAACCTGTCTGACACACAAGGAATTGGATGGCTTCTGCCTTACTGCCCATGGCACCAATCCACAAGCAAAGCATGTAAGCAACTTTTCTGATGGGTGTCCTACAAACTTTCTAATGCTACTGGCGGTAGCACCTCCACATTGCCATGAAGGAACACGAGATGATGTGAGAGCTCTGGCTGGGACAGACTTTGCTTTCATCATAGTAACTAGCAGGGGACTGTGCTTTGGATTTGTGCGAACAACAACAGCATTGATACCGTGGGAATGTTTTTGGTACCGCACAGAAGTGCTCACGCAGTGCCAAGACCTTCCCCACCCCTTGCCCCACCCCACCAGCAAGTGGGCTAGGGACGCACAAGCTTTTTGGAAGAGACACGGCTGGGACAGCTCACCAAAAGGATATTCCATATTTTATGGCATCATGTTCAGTATATAGAGTAGAGCAGGAAGAGGGGAAAAAGAAGGGAAATTTGAAATGATGGCATTTGTCTTCCCAAGTCACTATTATGTGTGATTGAGCTCTGCTTTCATGTAAATGGCTGAATACCTCCCTGCCCATGGGATGTAATGAATTAATTCCTTGTTTTGCTTTGCTTACACCTGCAGTTTTTGCTTTGCCTGCTAAAATATCTTTATACCATCCCATCAGTTTTCTCACATTTGCCCTTTGGATTCTCTCCCCCATCCCACCATGAGGGAATGAGCAAGAGGCTGGAGTTAAACCACAACAAATGAGTGGCACAGAATACCCTGCACTTCATCTGCTTGTGCTGTAGTGGATCCAGTAGTAAGGGAGAGTATCAGCCTATAAAGTTGCCTGTGAAAAATCTCCCAGCTGCACTGAATTCAAGAAAAAATAGTTTTGGGCATCATGGGAACCTGGTCTGAACCGTGACCCACTGACACAGAATTTGGTGGCTGCTTTCATTGGTTTAACAGTGTCTGATAGGATTATGGGCAGCACATTTCCAGGCTAGCTAAGCTCTACACAAAGCACTTCAATAAATATGGCAGCACTGAGTCTGTTGTTAAGGGTGCTTTGGTGTCCACAGCAATACAAGGCTTTGACTCTCCGGCAGATCTCTAAGCAACAATACTTGCCAGTCTCTGGTTTTTTTAGGAGTGAACTGAAAACACTTTGGTGTTGATACACCACAAAATTCAACCATACTGTGAACATTGCCATTTTGCTAAGAGAGGTTTCTTAAAGTATTGTACTTGTTTTTTAAGTATTGTACTTGTACAGCAGCTTTTATTGGCACTTCCTCATCCAGGCTGCAGCTGCTCCGAGTGTGGGGATTTTTGTGAATTGTCTAAGCACCCTTGCTGGCTGCCTCTGAATGACTGTGCAGATAAAAGTAATGTGAATGAAAGTAATGTGAACTGCAATTTTAGAACTGAGCTGGATTTCACCAATTTGCCAATCTGGTAAATAAGAAGAGAAAGAGTCAGAGCAAAGAACCTGTTCTGAGAACTGATGCAAACCAACACACAGCAAAGGCACTCAGTTGTTGATTGACTTTTTTTTTTCGCAAATGGTTGCCTTCAGAAGAGCAGATATCCATATCTGGGACACCATGGGTTTGTGGGCTAAAGAAGACTTCCTGGGCAACTCTTTAAATCCATTCCCCTTCCCTCTGTCCCACCTCCTTCTCCTCCCCACACAAAGAAATTACCTCCATACTTTTTCTTCTGTTACTGTTTCCTTATGTCCTTTTTCATCTTTCCTTCATTCTTTATGCTGAGATCTTCACAAGCAACATCAACTTCAGCACCTATCAAGTGCTTATTCTCCATCTAAAATAATGCACAGACTCTGGCTTCAGCTGCAATTTCCAAGCAAAACTGTACCAGCAACAGACCAAGGACAAGTGTTTTGCCTGTCATACAGCTTTTCTCTCTCCATTTCACCACTCCTGTGCTGCTGTAGTGCTGGCTAGCAGCTGAGCTCAGGTCAGTGCACATCACAGGGAACACCTGCCTCTGGGTTTAGGAAGAGCTGCCTGGCAGGGCTGCTTTGCCTCAGGTAAGAATAGTGATGCCACCTTCAGCAAGAACCTCGTGAGAACCACAGAAGTACATTGGCAGGTGAATATATTTCTTATTTTTAACCGTTTTCTCACCATCTGTAGTAAGAAGAGATACTTTGAAGCAGGTTCATCCTCTTCACAGAGGATATTTTGTGGCTCTTGTGCCGCCTACCCTTAGTGTACCAGTGAGGTGGGCTCCCCTCGGGCAAGAAGAGCAGGTAGGAGAGAGCAAGCAGAATTTGAGCTACCAATTGTATTCCCAACAGACTTTTATCTTCAGCATCTTCTGTCGTTGCTTCCCTGTTAGAGCTCCACTGGTGGCAGTCACTGCTGGAGAGCTAAGGTAAAGCAAGTTGTCCCCGGTCATACAGACTTGCTCTGAGAAAAAGCAGATATCATGGTGGTTAAAATTTAAGGCAATAGGACATAGACGAGCCTCCTGTTGCAACTCCTCCTACCCTTTCTGATGGAAGAAGAAATGGGAAATTATGAGGAAAAAGGCTCATAAAGGCCTTGCAAAAACTTAAATAAAAAAGCTACATCTAGGAACACTTTGAGGCCACAATTAGTCCTTGCAAATAAATGCTTACTGTTTTCATCAACTTGAAGAAGTTAGCAGAAATTAATCAGCTGTGAATTGTTTCTAAAATGAGACAAAAAGCAGCACTCATCCACAGGGGGGCTGAAACAAGAATGAAATGAAACACAAGATGAAAATGTGCCCAAAACTCTTAAATGGGGAAACAAGCAGGCACCAAAATAAGCATGTAGAGTGTCTTTACTGGTCAATTCATCATGAACAGAATAAGATGTTTCCACTCTTTCCAAGAGTTAAAGAATCCCAGTTTGGTGATACTATCCAACAACCTGAGCTGCCACCATGTATGATTTGAGCCTGAAGGCTAAAGCCTCTGCTAGATACTCGATAATAAACATGCTGGACATCTAAATTGTTAAATATCTTGGCACTTGACCAGCAAAGCGTCCATGTAAAACCGTATGCCAGTAAATCTGCCTTCTGCTTTTAAGCTGATTATTCAAGGGTTAACTATGAGATCCCCTAATGAAGTAATAAAACCCAGTTATATTTTAAAAGCTATTGATTCATCACACTATCTGTTTTGGAGCATTCTCAATGTATAAACAATAAAATGGAAATGCTCTGTAACCTACAAAAGTTCATTATTTGTGACACATTTTATTTGAAGCATTATTTGCTCTACCTTTACTGCAACGCTCCAAATTTTATTAGGAATGGGCCTAAAACAGAATCCTGCACAAGACTCCCCTGCCCCCAAAGTTGAAAGGGTGCTCAAAATCTAATCCACAGTGCACAACCTGATTTTACCAATTAATCCATTCAGCACCATGGTTGTGGTAGAGATCTCTGGCTTAATCCAGATATCCCAGCTTGCACCCTTTCTGGGTTGTAGTGATGCCTTTTACTCAGGCATCCTGCTGTGGCCTAAAGCAGGTTTCAGTGGAAGTAGTGCCCAAATGCAAGCAATCTATGAGACTGTACTTATTTACACCTTATACCTAGATCTGCAAGTTTTGTTGTAAGGATTGTGTTCTTGACAGAAATAAGACACTCCTGGCTTTAGCTTTCTTAAAGTAAGGGGTCTCACCCGATCAAGTCATGGAGGGTGCTCTGGAGTCAATGGAGAGGGAAGGGTTTCTGCAGATGGTGATTCCTCTTGTCTAGCTCAGAGTGGCCTCCCAAAATGAATGATGTGGTCCCACCTCTCAGTGTTGCCTCAAGAGGAAAAGTAGATCATTAAAAGGTCGGTAAAGATGCTCTGAGAAGCAGGGTTTCCAGCATTTGTCTGTGTGTGTGCAAGAAGAACCACACAGGATGGGCTCTTGCCTCACCCCAGGCTTTTAAAGAGGACAGTGTGTCAGCCTTACCCAAGTGTTTAATTGCTCCTTTAGGACAGCTTCAGGACAGCTTAATTCCCTTCAGAATGGGATGGATGCTGCTATCTGCCCTTCCCCAGATGATCTGGTCACCTGGAGAGACTTTAGTGGTTGCCACCCTTGCGCAGCCTCTGACAAAGGGCACCAGGTGTCAGAAGATTTTTTGACCCCTGGCTGCTGGCTAAGGGTGGCAGCATAGTCCTATCTAAGGGCATTTAAGAACCTCATGAGAAGTCCTCACACTTGCTCAATTCAAGAAAGGCTCCTGTATAGGCTGCAAAAGAAAAAGACGACCCAACCTCTGTGGCCATCCACGGGCACAGAGCGGGAGGAAGGAGTTGGCACCCGTGCCATCAGTGTACCACTGTTTTACATCATTTAACACTCACAAATGAAGTGTTTATTGCTCATCCATTTGGGGTTCCCTATGTGGTCCAGTACCAGCTTTTTTCAGTCTGCTAAATTACCTGATGAAACTTTTGATTTAAAGAGTAGAGGTGGGAGTTCGGGCAAGCCGGGCTCTTACCAGCCAACTAGATTTGTTGTCACATATGAGCGACAAGATATTTATGCTGACAGGTCAACAGACAAACAGACAGATTCATTAATTTTCTTCTCCCTCGTCCCATTATCTGAGCCCCTGTGCCATCCACAGCCACTGGAGTGAATGTTCAATTCTGTTCCACTGTCTTACTAACTACTGCTCTAGTTTAAGTATTCTTTTGAACCCCAAGAACAATGTGCACAAGGCGCAAATCCATCCCGCTCTTCCATGGCTAAGTAGGGCCATTAGGCAGGAGAAACAATAGAAACTCAGCGGGTGCTCTCTGTTTGCTCCCTGCATGGCCGCACACAAAGACAAAAAGCAAGGAGGGCTGGATGGTCCAGGGATGGGTATTGGATACCCCGATGCACTCATTTTCCCAGCACCCCAGATCACAAAGGAACAGAGGTTTTGCATGGGCCTGCAGAGGCTACATCAGTCACTGGGCACAGGACCTCATTGTCTGGTTTGTTTTGTTTCCCTGAACAATATGTCACATATTTACTTTCCTCTTGGAGGGCTGAGGCTGACATAAAATCATCACCATGTTATGCCAAAATGTCAGCATGCCACACCACCGCATCTCCACATGAGGCTGCCTCGTGGGCCCCTACCAGGATTTCTGCACCCAATCATTTCCCATAAGCAGTGTTTGCAGGATGCAAGATCTTCTTAAAATAGGACAAACCCAGAAATCCTGGAGCCGGTGGCAGCCCTTGTTCAAGTCTCTGTCTTGAGTGACTCCATCTGGACAATCTAGGACTGGTTTTGATTGGCTGTAGGAACAGCTGGTCCTGGTTAAAACAATTTTTTTTTTACTAGAAATAAACAAATATGCTAGGGATACAAGTCAGGAAGGTCTTTCTCTCCAGTTATTAGCAAGTTTTACCTCTGGTGAAGGGATTTCAAAGTGGATTTTCTTACTTAAGTGGCCAGCTGTATTTTAAATACCTTTAACTTTTGCCAGTGTGCAGCTCTCAGATGCTTGCTGCTGCTGCTGCCTTGCTGCAGCTGATCCTGGTGCACAAGCAGGTGCAACCCCACGGAGTCCCACGGACTTTTTGCTGCCAGTACTGGCCTACACATCTCTCCAGAAATTCAGCCCTGGATGTTTAACAGCTTCTGCCCAACACCAGGCTACAAGAAGAATGAGGAAAGCAGAAGAGCTCAGCAAACACAATGCCTTGATGGCAGAACACCTCCCTCTATGAGGGATCAGCCCAAGCCCCACTGGGATGATGGCATCTCATCAGCCTCCCATGTCTGCGGGGCTGTGTGCCATGCACCTCTGGCCGCTCCACAAATCATTCCCAACTCTGCTCTGCTCTCCTCTCTGTCCTCTGGAACAGGCTGCACTGAGGCCATACTCTGGGATTTGCTCTTCCAACTCTCACATGCCAGAGGTCTGAGGCTTCCTCCTGTGGCTGTCTGAAGCGAGTGCCACAATGCTGGGCCCCTACCAAACATCCCGTGGGCTCGGGATGGGGGCGGGAGAGGAGCACAGGCAGAGCGTGGATCCACGCCACTCCCCAGGGGAAGGGTTAAAACTGCCTTTTACTGCTCTTCTGTGACAGATCTCTTTACTCAGTGCTATATAATATAGCCCCAAACATATTCTAAGTAGCCAAGGGCTGCCTGGCCATCTGTTTGAAGACACAGACCTTCTGACGCAGGGGTTCCCAAAGCCTGGCCCATGGGACAATTACTATGGAGCCTGCAAAGGGAATTCCTCCCCTTTAAGAAGGCAGCCTGTACTTGTTTTGTTATCCTGCCTCAGGCCACTGTCCCATCCATGAATGTTGATCTATACATGACTTGTATACGAAACAAAACGTGGGAACTTCTGCTCCTAGTGAGAAATCTCCCCTCCAACTCTCCTCTGCCAACCTCAGCCACAACTCTCAGACTCAAAATAAAGAGAAAGATTTGATCATTTCCCAGGTGACTACTCTCAGTTCCTGCCATAGTTCCTGCCATAGCTTCCAGGGGTGCTTTTTATGAGAAATCCCAATTTTATCCAGCTATCTTGGGTAAAAGTGCTGAACAACTGCATGTCTTTGTGTCTTTCAAAGCAAATTAAGCTTTTAGAGGTGCATTTACAAATGGTATCCATGGCCTGCACTAAATTAATTAAGAAACAGACCCACATAACTGAAATATGTGCATATCCCTAAATATTTTCTGTATTATTTTATGTTTCTTTTTATGTATTTATTCAAATTTAAAGCAAAGTCACCTTTCAAAGGCTCTGGGCACAATAAATGATACAACAAATACAGTCAAACAAAATCCCAGCAGTACTGAAATCACTTCCTCTGGAGAAACTCAGCTGGCCCAGAGCTGCTCACTTCCTCCATGAGAAGACAGTCCTGTAACTTCCCCATGCTGTATTATATCACTTTCTCATACCCAGATGCTGTTTTCCCTCCCCTGAGACCTACAGGGTGACACCAAGAGAGATCCACTTTTCTCTCTCTGTGTCAACGTAGCAGGGAAAGTGTTTTGGAGCAGCCAAAAGGAAACCCAAGGTTTGCCAAGGCATGGGGCAGAGCAGCACCCGGGCAAGCACTGACCTCTCCCTGCTCCTCCTGTTGGGGACCACAGGCTGGGAGGGCTCAACATTGATGCCCATCAAAGTGGCCTCTCAAAGAGGGGCAACCCCCCGAAAAGAGTAGAATGTTGGGGTCTCTCATCCCACAAGTGCCTGTCAGGAACTTTGCCCCAAGTGATAAACTGCAGGCAGTGTCTTTGTGTCCTTAAAACACAGAATTCCCTAAAACATGTGAAGTATATATCGGTGAGTAAAATAAAAGGGAAATGTTACAAACTGCCCTGGTGCCTGTGACCCACAGGAATCCCGTACACCTGCTGCTGGTAGCGAGGACCAGATGCCACTTCTCCAGGCATACAGAAACCACAGCGTTAAATTAAAAGGTGAAATCGGTGGGGTTAGTGTTAATTTTTAAATTTTTTTAA
Source organism: Bombycilla garrulus (assembly GCA_013400315.1). Taxonomy (NCBI): domain Eukaryota; kingdom Metazoa; phylum Chordata; class Aves; order Passeriformes; family Bombycillidae; genus Bombycilla; species Bombycilla garrulus. Next base: position 894,164 of record VXBU01008276.1, read on the forward strand.
TAAAGCTATTTTTCCATATTTTCTTTACTTTTCAGCTTTGCTCCGCGCCCCGGTGGCAGGTTTCTGCAAGGCACAGCGCCGTGCTGGGCGGCTGTGCTAATGGGGCGCTGGGTCGTGGTAGAGGTTTGGAGCTGCTGTGGCATCTGGCACGAAAAAATGTCCCGGGAAGCTGTTACATTAAATGGCCAAATCGATTTATTGAATGGCAGGTGTTAGCTACAAACAGATGGAGAACATAAAGGCATAAGCAGGCATTTGTATGGAAAAGAAGCCATCGATTTGTAGCGAGAGACTCAATGGTGATCGTTACAGCCTTTAACAGAAATGTGATTTTTTTNGCAGCAACAGTTTGCAAATCCCCCCTCCTTCTGTGCGAATCGGGAAACATTTCCAAACATTTGTACCCCAAATCGACCACATTAACACCCCTCCGCGCGGCGCTCCCTGGAGGGATGCTCCACGCTACGGGCATTTAGGCAGAAACAAAACAAGCAAGGGGGATTTTTTTTTTTTCTCTTCTTTTCTCTCTTCTCTCTCTCCTTTTTTGTTTTTTTTTTTTTTTTT
>VXBU01008276.1:900988-938161 GCA_013400315.1 Bombycilla garrulus
CCCCCGGCCCGAGCGGCCCCCCCGGCTCAGCTGTTTATGCCATAACTCCGGGGCCGGCTTTATCCCACCATCAGGAGCCGGTCCCCCAACGATATCCATCAGGGGCCGCTTTGATTCTGCCCCGGCCTAATCTCCAACACAATTGCGTTTCCTCCGGTTTATTTTTGGCGTGGGAAAGCGAGGCGGGCTGCGGTGAGAAAGCCGGGAGCCTGCCAGCAAGCCCCGTCCGCCTTTTCCTGTATTTTACACCTTGCTCGAATTCCGCCCTTTGGAAAGGAATAATGGCTTTGGGATGTTTTTCTGAGAGGAGAGGAAAAGGATATTTCACAGCAGCCCTCCTTTCACAGGCCCCTCGGCTGAGTCCCTTTGGCCCGGGCTCGCACACCCTGGTGGCCACCTTTTTGTACCCTTGCATACACCGAGATCCACACGCGTATATGCACATATGTCTGTGTGTGTGTGTGCGTGTGTCTGTGTGTGTGTGTGTGAGCGGGGTACCCCGCTCCGCTGGCGCGCTCAGAGCCGCTGACCCGCGCCCGCTCTCCCGCAGGCTCCCGGCCGCCCCCGCAGGAGTGGCTCATCAGCCAGATGTCGATCCAGCGGTCGCTGTCGGTGGGCGAGGACTGGTCGCAGGACGTGCATCAGGGCCCGCTGACCCAGCTGCGCTACTCCTACCGCGTGGTCTGCAGCGAGAACTACTACGGCGAGAGCTGCTCCCGCCTCTGCAAGCGCCGCGACGACCGCTTCGGGCACTACGTGTGCGCGCCGGACGGGAGCCTGGCGTGCCTGCCCGGCTGGGCCGGCGAGTACTGCACCGACCGTGAGTGCCGCGGGCAGCGCGCCGGGGGCAGCGGGGCGGGCGGCGGCTCTAGAACTCACCGAGGCCTCCCGTGGCCCGGGCCATGTTTTAATGGCGACCTCTCCACTCCCTGTCTGGAGAGGCAAAGTTGCGCACTGAGGACTTTGCCCCCTTTGGCTGCAAGCGCCCAACGCTGTGCTGCACCTCTGCGAGCCTTAGCAGCAAAGAGCGAGCTGGCAGGAAAGGGACCTTGGCTGATAGCCCTGAATAGCAGTAGCTGTTGCAAGGTAAAAGGGTAGCAGCTTGCTCACGCAAAGTCCGCCGCCAACCATTCCTGCAGCCAGAGGACGTGAGACAGGTGTTGGAGTGTAGTAGTGGGAACCTTTACTCTGAGCTCAGGGTACCATTGGGCTTTTTCAGCCTTTCATAGCACAAGCCAAAGCCGCTTTCTCTTGCTGCTTTTCTAGCAGGAGTTGCAAGAGTTCATGTTTGTTGCATAAACAGAAAAACTAAAGGACAACTTGTCAAATATTGGCTCTCCTTGTTCAGTTCCTCCTGCTCCAGAGCTCCCTGTACCAAGAAGTTTTAAAACAAATATTTGAAAGTGTAAAACTCTTTTTAAAAGTGTTTTTAAAGCTTTTTATCCCTTTAAAAGTGTCTTCTGTAGCGCCATGTGTCTTTACCTAAACATTTATGCTTTTTTATGTTCTCTTCACAGCCATCTGTCTGGCTGGATGTACCGAACAGAATGGATATTGCAACAAGCCTGGAGAATGCATGTGAGTAGATGGCAATTGCAGTCTGAACATCAGTTAAAATGTCACCTTGTAAAAGAAACTTAAACTCTGCTCCATGTCATTAATGTTTTAATTGGACTTTTCTTTTAGCTGCCGTCCTGGTTGGCAAGGCCGCTACTGTGATGAATGCATTCCCCATATAGGCTGCCGCCACGGGACTTGTAAAACACAATGGCAGTGCATATGTGATGAAGGATGGGGTGGCCTCTTCTGTGATCAAGGTTAGTTCTGAAGCTTGCACTCACAGCTCCAGGTTGGGCACTCCTTAGTACTGCACTAAGGAATCTGACCTCTGGATCTGGAATTACATTTCCCCGAGCTACATCTTCACGTCATCCACAGGCATCACTGTAGCACTGCAGCCTTACATACCAGTTCTTGTAGTAATTTTGTCTGAAAACAAGGAAACCTTTTTGACAGCTGCAGTTTTTCTCTTGCAAAAGAAGTTTCTCTTGAAGAAAGACCTAACAATCTGGATGAGTGTTGAACAGACAAGTTTTCTGCCAGCTAAGCTTAACTCATTCCTTGTACAAGTATTACAATTTACTAAAGAGTTTCCAGCAGCAGTAAACACCATCATTTGGGCCTTCCTTATTTTGCATACAAGGAAGTTAACTCATGTGATAAGTCTGGAGCATGAGAGAAAAATCATGTAAGCAAGAATGAAAAGTACAGGTTCCATTTTAAGGTACACCAGACCACTTCCACCTATTCAACCCACTGAATCACTGAACCGTAGCCAGCTGAGCAGTCATGTCCTCAAGGCCATATATGCACTGCTGGCACTGAGATCATTAAGTGCTCAAAGCAGGCTAAGTGTTTCCAGAACAGTTATAGGATTAAGACGGTGAAGGTTGAATTAAGCAGGAAAAGTAAACTTGCAGAGGTTTTTTCTACTTGCAGTTATCAATTAACCGATTGCATTCAAATTACCCTACAATATTTACAGAGATAATAAAGCTTTTCTTACTTATGTCCTATGAACTTATGCTTAACCTCTGTCTCAAATTTAGCTATCATTTGACAGTTTAATCTACTAACATCCATAACAAGAGAGCAAATAAATAAAAGATTTCTAGTGTTTGTTTAAATCTCAAAGCCAAAACATCTTTTATTTTTACTCCCTCCCTTTCCAGAATGTGCCTCAGAGCACACCTTTTAAAGATGGGGCTCACTGTTTTAGGGTGTAACATGCTGTACATGAAGTGTCCATAGTGCTGTGGTGTGTGTTTCAGAGAACACACATTTATGAAGTACATTTTCCAATTTGGTGCCTAAATCCCATTGCAGCTAACAGTTTTACGTCCACAAAAAATGGAGAATATACCAAAAGACTGAGAAAGTTTTATTTTTGCTAGCTCTCTCAGACTTCAGAGCTCAAGTGATAGATGATAATCTGATTATGGCTGATAATAACCTGGATAACAATCTCCAGTATTCCCATTAATAGCAAAATGAAATGCTTCGTTGGAAATTCTTTTTTTCCTGACTACAGCCTTCTTGCATGTATATCTTTTCCCAGCTGTCAAAGATGTGCTCTCCTAACTCCTGGTATCTTTGCAGATCTGAACTACTGCACTCACCACAGGCCATGCAAAAATGGAGCGACCTGCATGAACACCGGCCAGGGCAGCTACACGTGTGCGTGCAAACCCGGCTTCACCGGCGTCGACTGCGAGCACGAGATCAGCGAGTGCGACAGCAATCCCTGCAGGAACGGCGGCAGCTGCACGGTAAGGGCATTTCAGATGGAAAGCCTTTGTGTGAAGCAAGCCCTGGTGTACCTTTTCAGAAATGGTTCTGTAACAACGTAATGGGAATTCGATAGGACACAGGTTCATTACTGACGCTCACAACTATCATACTGAACCCTTTCCGAGAGGTGTCAGGGGAGGAAGTCTGTTACAGGAGGAGATGTATCATCTAGATTAGAACTAGTCAACTGATCCTTGGGTTTCTGTGGCAGCCATTATGAGAACTTGGCAAGATCCAGGGTTGATGAGGGAGCAGATCTGTTAAAAATGAGCTTCTCAAACCACCTTTCATACAGAAATGCACTAACTCTGTATTTTAATAGCAAATAAAAGAAAATTTTGCTTTCTGCTATGAGAAGATAGTGTCAAACAATATGGGGGCAGTCAGCTGAAGCTTTCTGTAAAACAGAATTCCACACATTTAGATTCTTGTAGTTTAGTGTTTCAGCCTGTTTTTGGACCCACTTAATGATGGATTCTTACCAATGATGGATTGGTAAAAGCTGATTGATTATGGATATCAAATGTAATCTGATGCATGTTTAGATTAAAGCAAATGCAATTTTTAAATTAAAGCACAAGATCCTACCTTCCTTCTCCCAAGGCATTGGACATACAGTGCTTGGAAAGAAGAAACAGTTTGTTATGATTTAAGTTGTGGGACTTAGCCAAGACAAAGTAACTTAAACCCCTGTGAAATAAAATGGGCTCTCACACTGAGGATAAATGGCCTGATCACAGCTGTGAGGTGAACACATACCGCTCTGCTCTGGGAAGACCTTTTGGAAGACCTCTGGATCCCATTAGACAGTAGCAGTGTTAGCAATGTTTTTGTCCAGCTGCCTGTGTGCTCTCTACAACTCTATCTGCCCTGCTTGTGTAGCTGCACGATTCCTCACTATGCTGAGCGGGGCTGATCCACAGCTCTGTCCCTCACAGGCCAACCTGCAGCTGTTTACTCTCCTGATGTCGCTTTTGCCACATCGGGCTGTGGATGAGGAGGGACTGAACAGCGCTTGCTGCTGCCCAGAACCAAGCGTGCAGGGAGCTGCCACTTGTTTCCATTAAGTAACAGTGGCCTAATGTTGTGTTTTGCAGGATATGGAGAACGGTTATCACTGCCTGTGCCCCCCTGGCTACTATGGCACTCACTGTGAGCACAGCGCTCTGACGTGTATAGATTCTCCGTGCTTCAACGGTGGCACGTGCCTGGAGAAGGAGCAAGGGGCCAGCTACACTTGCGTTTGCCCTTTTGGCTTCACGGGCTCAAACTGTGAAAAAAAAGTAGACAGGTGCACAAGCAACCCGTGTGCAAATGGTGAGTCTTTTCATCAAAAAAATCTCATGACCCTGACTCGTTTGTGCTTTTCAGTGCAGAAGTGATAGAAATCCAATCTGACCTCTACTCTTCCTCTAGAGCATTAGTCTCTCTCCCCTGCTGGATTCCACATCCACCCTAATTTTAGTCTCTTGCTGGGGTGGGACTTTCACTGGCATTTTCTCTGCAACAAAACAATGGATGAAGTTTATCATATGATGGGGAAGATGGCAGAATTAAATTAACTTGATTCTATTACATATTTAGGAGGGGCATAATTTTGAGGAATGGTGATACAATTGGGTAAAGTAGAATGAACTTTTAGATGTGTGGTTGCTTTGTAAAATAACGTTTCTCTTCTTGAGGTAGTATAGCATGCTGACTGGGGAAAGGTTTAGATTTGTGAGTGAAGTGCATTGCAAACTAATTTTTATTTTGCTTTTTGTCCCTCAGATGGTAGTTGCTTTTACCTGGGGCAGATTCGTGTGTGCCGCTGTCGGGCTGGCTTCTCTGGTCAGAAATGCGAGATAAACATCAATGATTGTGCCAGAAACCCTTGTTCCAATGGGGGAACTTGTCATGATCTAATCAACGATTACACCTGCACATGCATGCCAGGCTACAGTGGCAGGAACTGTGACATCAAAACCAGAGATGAATGTGCTTCTGGGCCATGTGAAAATGGAGGCACATGCTACAGTGGACTTTATAGTGCCAACTTCGTTTGCTACTGTCCTTCTGGCTTCATGGGCAACCGCTGCGAATTGCCAGTTTATTCGGTGCCCGTTACACTTCCTCCTAAACCAGTCCCCTGGATTGCTATATCCATGGGAGTGGGGCTGGTGGCTTTGCTCATACTGTTCTGCATGATAGCAATGGTCATCAGGCAGATGAGGATGCACCCAGAGCAGGAGTTGGAGACAATGAACAACCTGTCTGACTTCCAGAAGGACAATCTCATTCCAGCTTCCCAGCTGAAAAACACCAATAAAAATAAAGACCTCGAAGTGGACTGTGGGCTGGAGAAATCAAACTACAAACCCAAGAACCATAAACTGGACTACAATCTGGTAAAAGACCTGACAAGTAGAGGGACACCGGATGATAAATATTACAAAAGTGAAAAGTGTTTAGGAGAGAAGTCTCCCCTCCGACTACACAGGTGAGAATGCAGTTTTTATTATAGTCTTTCTTAAAGCCACTCATCTTCATATCAGTCTAGAGGCAGGTGAGCATATGAGGGAAAAAGAAACCTTTAGTAGATAATATATAAAACAAACCAGATCAAAACCAGGAATCTTCATACTGAAGTACATGTGTCACAGCCAAGTGGTATCCCTAGCTGAGTCAATTAATTTGAGTGTTTGTGCAGGGTGCTGTTAGTATGGATTCTGTGAAGGAACCCGGAGTGGTTAGGCCAGTGGTGAAAGTAAGAAGTATCTTTCCTTCCTCTTGGAAGAACAGCAGTTAGTGGCTTATCAGTCTTCTGATTCATGTTCTGAAGGCCTGGGTGTGGTTGTTACACCGAGGGCTCTGCAGAACGCTGTTAGGTTGGACGTGGCAGGAGCACAGGAAGGCTCTCGCTGTTCCTTACTTCCACTTCTCTAGCATAATATCCCGACAGACCCAGAACATGTGAAACTTGATCCCATGCACTCCCCTTCCTTCCACACCTTCATGGCTGTCTCATTCCACTGCTCCATATTCATGGTAGATTTTGAGAGTCAGGCCTGTCAGTAGTCAGCTAATGTTCTTTTTCCTCTGCCCTGCCTCAGTGAAAAGCCAGAATGCAGAATATCAGCGATATGCTCTCCGAGAGATTCAATGTACCAGTCCGTCTTTGTGATAACAGAAGAGAGGAATGAGTGCATCATAGCCACAGAGGTAAGTAAGTACAGAGCTGGACAGGCATAAATTCACAAGGTAAAAGGGTAAATTATCCTTTACTATTGTATCTGAGAAGGTTCCTTTATTTCCAAGGATCATGATGCTTCCCAGCATTTTCCTGTCCTCTTCTGTGACCCACACAGAACATAGAGTGGCAAAAAAAAAAAAAATTAGCCAGTCTGATTTTATTAAACCAGAGGTTTTGGGCATAGATAAGGCAGTGGTAGAAGAAAACACAGAACATCAGCCTGTAAAAATTCAGCACATTGTAGGATTATTTCCTCTTGAATAGGTGGTCAGAAAAAATGGAAATAATAATCATTCTTAGGCCCATTGATGTAAAGCCATGTTTTTTCCTGTGACTACAATGGCTAATCTTTGTTCTGTGGAAACAGGCAAAGCTATAGATTTCTAGCTGAAGATGGAAGGTAGTGGAATGTGTTAGTGGATAGGCATAACAGACATTTAGGAAGTCTGTTATAAAGTATTTTCAACCTCTTAGCATTTGAACTCCAGCTAAATATTCTCTAACAGAAATTAATGCTGTTACTGATAAAAACATCTCTATTTTTACATTATATCAAAAAGTTGGATACACAAAAAAAGGAAAGACCTAACACTGAACTGTAAAGACTTTGAAAAGCTTTTGGCAAAGTTTGGTACTTAGGAACCAACTAGTTCCTAAAGAATTACCAGCCTTTTGGAAAAAGCCTCAGTGGAAGTTAAAGGCATTTTGATGTTAACCAATACCTGTCTTCTTTGGTGTAGCCATCTTTAGGATTACTTTCACCCTGTAGGAAAGAGAAGCTTGCTGTGCCATACAGCAGTGATCTGTGAAGTCAGACATGCAGGATTCAGTCTCCCTTTCCAAGGTGGATATCAGATTTCCCCTTGAAAGCAAGCTGGAACACAAGTCAACCAACAATATTAAAAGTTTAAGACTAAGTGAAAGGATTGAAAGTTACAAATGACAGCTAGACGCTTCATTCCCCTTAAGTGACATAAATACCATATCTTCGAAGATCTTGCTGACTAAAGCTAGGCTCCCAAATTTATATCAGGCATCTCCAGAAATGTTTCTGTTTTCAGAATGACAACCCCTAGAATCTCTCTCCACATCATTCAGGCTTAATGCTTCTAAACACAAGCTATTTAACTACACAATGTACTTTTTACAGATCCCTAATGTTAAGCACCCAGGTTTGTAAGCATTCTCCCCCTCAAGTCAGGTAGAGAGGCCAGTCATCACACAGATGTCTAATTTTTTTTACTGGTGATTCTTTGCCTCTGGACCCAGCTGAAAACATTGAGCACTGAGAGTTAAACTGCAGTAATGTTTGGCTTAAATTGCTTTGGTTTGACATAGCTGAATTTTAGTTTGTTAGCTCTGCGCTACTCTCTGTGCTGTGATTCCTTCTCATTCCTGGTGTTATTTTATATCCTGACAGGTATAAGACTGAAGATCAGCCCATTTGCACCTCAGATTTGGTGATGCCAGTAGATGGATGTTCCTGCTGCATTGTTTACAATTCAGAACTGGATTGGACTGTTTTTAATTACATGCAACTTGCTGCTCTCAGACGGAGGATGGAACTGAGTGAACTGGACAGACTGTGAATTTACTGAAAGATGCAATACACCTTTTTGTTCTTACTGCCCTTGTTTGAAGTTTGATACCAGAAATCTCATTTGCTATTGAAAAGGGGAGGCAGAGGGAAGAGAGAGGTTAAAACTGTTGGTTTTTAAAAGATGCTGAGGCCAGTTCCTCATGTACAGACCCCTGGCTTTCCAGAACTCTGGTTATGGGAGGTGCTGGTAGATAAGGAGGCACATAACTGTCACAGATGTTGCCATGGAAGGTGCGAAGCAAGACACATTGCTATGCAGATAATGGATACAGTATAAATGAGGTCTCCATTTTTTCTGGGTTTAAAAGTGCCTATAATGTGTCAAGAGAATCTAACAAGCCCAAACAAAAACTTGACTGCTCTTTTTGCAGTTACCTGAACAGTACTGGGCAGAGGTGGTTGATACTTCCTGCTACACGTCCACTTGCATCTCCTCTCTCCTGCTGCATGTACTGGAGACTGTGTAAGGGGTGAGAGGAGGAGGAAGGAAGAAAACCGAATTTACATGTCATCTCATTTGATGATGCTTTGGAGAACTGATTGACTCAAGCCACGTTGTGGAACGTGATTTTTGTGGAAGTTGTGATAAGGAATGTGTACTGCCTCGTCCCCATTGAATAGGGAGGAGGTGTGATCCCAGCTCTATATAAAGCCTTACAAATGCGTTTAAAATCAATCAGCTCCTAGAACCTTTATGTGCTGAGCTGTCTCAGCTGTTTTCATGCCCTTTGCACTACCAGTGATTGTGAATAGACATTACTTCTTTTCTTCTCCTTCCTCATTCTCTTCCCCCTGCCTTATTTCGACACAAATTTGGGGGTTTTTGTCGTGTTTCTGAATTAGGTGCCACCTTTTACTGCAAATAGTCTCAAAATTGCAACTGTTACTTTCTGAAGAAGCAGCAGCAGTGTGACACAACCCACTTACCCCCCCCATTTCTCCATCTGGTTGCAAAACTCCAGCTCTTGTTCTTATCCCGGTTCTAAATGCCTGCAAGCGAAGCACCCACTGAGATGCCCTCTCCCAAGACAGGGGATTAGAGTTAGAAGGTTTTGGGCTATCCTGTTTCTTTCATACCCACGCACTGCTACACGGAAAAATATTCTGTGTCTGTCCCTGGAAACCAGAGGCAGGCAGGAGCTCCTTTCTTCTATACATATTTACAGCAATAATACCGGACACCCCAGTGGAAAGTGCCGTGACACTCATGAATGAGAGCAGGGCATGGGGCAGAATGAGGAGGGAGAAACAAGATCTCTTAGAGGAAACCCAGACTGTGCTATCTCTCTGACAGCAATATTCCTGCCCTTGTAAAGCCTGTGTTGGACTAGCTCATCCACTCCCTTGAACTGTGCAGACAAGACCCCTTCGTATTGTCCACTACTGACCTTCTGCTCTGACCACGTAGGACCATTTTGAAGATGACCTTCAGAAATCAATAATATGGGTTTTAGTTTGTCTGTTTGTAGTTTATTTTGAAGACTAGTATTTCAGTAATTTAAAAAAAATCAGAAGCACTGAACTTTCTACGTTTTATAACATTATTTTGTATATAATGTATATTTATAATCAAAACAGAAGTGTAAATATGTTTATTACTTCTCATGTAATGTTTTTAATGTGATGACAAAGTTTGAATTTTATTTTTTTTTCAAGCAATGAAAATACTTTCCTGCTACTACAAAGTTTGTTGTGGTTTGTCCTTTTGCACATGTTGTTCTGTGACAGCCAAAGTTAGCAAAGCCCCCCAGAAGTAACCTCGCCTGCCTCGTCCCTGCAGTCCTACTTTTACATTTTGCACACCAACTGATGTCAGCTGCTTTTTATTAAAAAAGTTATAGTGCTAACACATGTCAACAAAGTTGTTCAGCTGAGTGGCATTCATCTGACATTTTGAAATGTTATGCATATTTATATTGTAATAGATAATATTTAAATTGCATATATACACACACACATTCTTTTGCTATGGTGTGGGACTCAGCTGTCAGGAAAGTTATTTTTATTAATGCTTCACTCTTCGTCTCCCCTGACAACTCATAACATGAAAGATACAGATTTTATACCATTTCAAAGTGGCTTAATAAATGTGTTGTCTTGGGGTTCACATGCACAACAAAACACTATCACTATCTTTTAAAATCCTATTTCTTTAAACAGTTTTAATGAGATCCAAATCTGGCCCACAGATTACTCTGGCACAGCATCTAGACCTACATACAAGATTGTATCCTTGTTTGTTTGATTGCAAGGGGCAAGATTTGTCTTTCACTGGCAGGATTAGGGGGAGTTTCAGGTTTTCTCTTCCTGAGTTCCCTACACTACAACAGCAGCTGTGTCCTCCGGGGGCACCACAAAGTCATTATCCTCCACAGCCCTTTCGGAGGATATTTCCACAAAAAAAGTGTAAAAAGCACACTTGTATAAACACTCCCAGCAGGTTTAGTAGCCTTTGAAGCACACACATTTACAGGCAATTAAGTCTCTCACTAAATCAGCTAGGTGCAATACAGCCAACATCTGAGTGCACTAAAGCAAAACTATAAGAACAGGAAACTACTGCTGCTCTATTTTAAAATCAGGGGTTTTTGTTGTTGTTGACAAAGTGCCAAAAATCATCTGAATATTGGATGCCTTTCCTACCTTTCCCCAAAATAAAATCTAAGCAAAATTTGCTATTTTTTTCAAAAAATGAAAAATTAAAAACCGCCAGTGACATTTAGAAGGCACCATAACAAATTATTTTTACTTTGTCATTAAAATACTTCAAATAATGATTCATAAGGGTCCTTCTGAGTGTATTATTAAGGTTTACATAAATACTGTTTACTTTGAATGGTTTTGTTTCTCCCTCTAGACACTTTCACAGCAAAATTAACTTTCAAATTCCAGCCAATTTCCCCAGCTACCATAAAAATAAATTTAAGATGAAACTCAGAAATAAAAAGCCACCTCCCCCTCCCCAAACACTCACCCTGTAGAGCAAATTATGAAAAACAAGCCATTGACAAAAAGCTGAGCAGATGCTCCCTGCTTGCAGTCCTTCCTCGGCAATGTGAAATAAACCCAACAGATGCCTCTCTTAATTGAGCACATGGATTACATACACACATGCACTCTGTCCTGCTTAAAACAAAACACACACAAAAATCAAACAGGAAAATAGACAGAGAACTCTTCCCAGTGCCTAGGCAAGCAGGAATGCTAAGACCAAAAAAGACTCGGCTCTTCCTGCTCAAAACATGACAGGAAACTGTACCCACAGACAGGAGGGAGTTGAAATCCATTAAAACCTGTGGACCTGATTATGTAGATCCCATGGGGCAAAGCAGGTACAACACATGCCTTTGTGTATCCACACAGGAGAGAGGAAAAAAAAAAGAAAAAGCATCATCTTACAAGGAAATCTGTGAATATTTACTGGAGGCAGCACTGCACGATGCAGCTACCGGAATAGATCACAGATCCTACACAGGAAAAACAGGAGCAGTGCCTGCTTCCACACAGGGGGAGATGGAAAGCATATGTGAATCCATGCACGTGTGCACATCCCCAAGTCCTTGCCAAAGAAACCACAAGCAAATTAGCTGAACATATTATAAGACCCGGATTTAGCCTACATCTTTGGCCAAAACCTTCCTCACCGGGGCCACCATGCTCCGACTGCTCAGCAGCCTGCTCCCCCCAGGTGGTTCACCTCTGAGCCACAGTGTGTGAATTCACTAGGAGGAGATGAGATCTTTCTGGCTGTGAAGACTCCTCAACCTCAGTTTCAGAGATCCCTCTTGAGGACCACAGAATGGACCATGTCAGGACTGAAATATCATGATATGCAGTGCTTAAGCTTTTAAAAAGCTTATAGACTTCTCCAACCAAACTGTACAGTTTATCACTTTCAGCATAATTTTCAGTAACTACGGTAAGATTATGGCTCAAGGACTGCAGCTAAATATGGCATTGTTTCAAAAAACTGCACAAATTCACTTGAAAGCCGTGTAACAAAACAACAGTTTTAAGAATGGACTCTACTTCTGAGAAATTCTTTCATGTTTCCTTATATTAGCACCTGTTAAAAACTACTCCACGGCCAGGCAGAGCCCTTCAGTCTAAGTGATTTTGGAGCTGGAATGAGTGAGAGGGGTACTGCCTCAGGCAGCGCTTCGCCTGAGTTGTTTCGTGTTCGGCTCCAGCCCCTACATCACTTTCCTCTCCGACGACTCTGCTGATGAAGGGAGACAGATGCCGGGATATACCCGTAGCTATAGCACCCACTGGTGCTGAGACAACATGCAGCAAGACACAGCGCAGGGCACGGAGTTTACTTAACTTAGTGTAGGTGAGGGATGCTTGTAGAAATTTGGGTCGGTACAGGACATGCACAAGGCTTGACCAGCAACAGCTTTCAGCCTTGAAAGAGCTGCTGAGGAAGAGTAAACTAGTTATGGTGCACCTGCAGCCACCTAGTCCAACAGATGAAACTATCTCTGTAAAAATGCATATCCAGTATTTTCACTGCTCCTCAGTCTTTTCTTTCATTAATTTATGCTAAAATGAGAAAGGCGCCACAGGTCACTAACAAACCTGCACTACAGCAGCTTAGGTGACAGTTAGGTATCTGTGTTTGCCTGTCATTCCCTTATCTCCCATACCTGACCCATAAACACACGTTGGTTTTACACAGCAAATAAGACACTCCCAGCACATTTTGCTATCAATCCAAACTCCAGTTGTGGAGAATTGACATAATCCAGTGGCCCTCTGCCACGCTTCACTGTTTTCACAACTTCAATTTTATGCCCTCTCCATCAAGATTCCCTGCCCTCGTTGTGCCTCTCCCTCCCTAAGCCCTGCTCTCTCTAAGTTTTGCCAGGTCAGCTCCCAGAGCTGGCAGTTTGGCCAGTGACACCCAAAGCAGTGAGATTTTTCCTTGATCACTCTTGCACCTGCTCTAAACTATCCTACTCTGCTCTCAGACCTTCTCTGGGAAACGGTGTGACTCAGACCCATAAAGCTACCCTTTCTCTTTCTCCTCCCTCTGCTGGGCATTACCACTGCCATGCTTGCTCCTCTTCCCCTGTACAATTCTGGGGCATATTTCTGCAGCACAGTGGTCTATCATGCTGCAGGGTTGGGATGGATCTCTCTGGTCCATCAGGTAATTGATTGCGTACACAGCAATAATTTCAGACGCCAAAGCTATTGTTTCACTCACGGCATTTGATTCCAAGGACCTTTGTACATTTGTTTCCTCCCTTTTAAATCTTGATGACAGACATCACCTTCCCAGAGGGGCTCCATTCGCAGGTACATCAGCTGTCTCCTCCAACAAGCTTTTCAGCCCTTGGGAGATTAAAAGGGAAAGAGATACCACACTCATCTGCTTATGAAGTTCACCCAGCAGTCACTGCCACCCAGAGGTCTTCACTGCCTTCCAGCAGCACTCCACACATGTCCCTGAAGAACTCGGTGGCGACAGGCTCTGTGCAGCTCCCCACACTGCAGGAGTGCTCCCCTGGACAGGAAGAGCAGGTCAAGTTCAAAAGTGCAGGACATGGAACGAACTGGAAAAATAACTCCTGCTGCCCAAGTCTCCATCTCACCATCCTCCCCTCTGACTGGGTCACTCCTGGCTGACATGTCATGTGAGAGGGGACACCTATAGCTAAGGCACACGAAGGGGTCTACACCTGGAGATAACATAGCCCTGGATGTTGTGTAACACAGACAATTCCACGATTACTTTATCTCTTCCACAGACTGTAGAATAGGGAGGGACTTGCCTCTCACAGAGATAGCAGCATAGTACATAACTACCATGGAAGGGCTTAATCCTTCTTCACTTCCTCTGCAAGCATTCTGTCTTTCTTCTTGCCAACCAAGTTGGAGACAGTGCTCTGACTCCATCTATCCCTGCAGCCAACCCCCCTGCCAGCTGCTCTGCATGAAGATCAGGTCATCCAGGAAGAGTCCCAAGGTTCAAAAGGAGCACCCTGCTCATAGTCATGTTTTGCAAATACACATTTAACGGAGGAAAACATGCAGTTTGAGGAGAGGCTGTTTGGTGATGACATCTTTTAGCTGTACTTTATAGCTTATTTGTTGAATTATTGCTGGCTTCACAATGCTTTTGGTGATTATATTGTTAACTAACTGCCTAGAAGGTCACAGACGCACCATGTTTGTTTTTATAAATGAAATTGAACTAAGTTGTGTTTAACATCCAAACAGATATATTGAGAGTTAGGTTTATAGCTGGAGAGGCCTTCACCAGTCAGAACAGGATTTGGCCATTCCTGGCACCATGCAAGAACTCTGATGATCCCTGTACTGGGGCACAACAGCTCCCACGGAGGTTTATGAGCAGGGTTGAAATTCCTGGTGCAGATATGAATCACTGTGCATTTGAAATTACTTCTCTATTAACACTGTTTAATATTGCCTTTCATTTTTTGCTTTGGCAGAAAATGCCAAAGCATTGCCAAAGCATTTTGTTCTTGATCATAAACTCATTTGTTCTCTGGAAGATTGTCAACCAAGAAACAAAAGACATTATGAACAAAATGTATCTGGGGGGTAAAATCCCAGGAGATAAAAGCATGGTAATTAAAAAAGAAATGTCCCTGTTCTAATCCTCTCTTTCAATTCAGCCCACCAGGACCCAGTGTTAGTTTCTTCATCAATAGCTTCCCATCCTCTCATGCCTCCTTATAATACAGAGGCTCTTTTCTTCCTCCCAGCCATCTCCTTTCATGAAGATTACACTGATTTTCACACTATTAGTGGTATTTATGTTTGTCATAAGATGCTTAGGAGGAGGTTTTTGAAGTTTTTCAAAACTCTAGATAAAATTCACAATGCCTGTCCAGCTTTCTGGAGATAGAGTTCACTTACATCCTATGAAGAGGTAGAAATACCTGTGTGCTTATAATTCAAAAAATCTCCTTTTTCATGGAGACAGTAATGTTAAGGAACCCTTGCATCCGATACACATTTTTCAAACATGAGGAGGAAGAATTTCCTTGCCTTTTTGGCAGTTGCTGCACAATCTGCTCTCAGTCATCTCCAGCAGATGCAGATTCATCTCACCTCACTGCAGCCATCCAAGCGTGAAGCGTCTAGTTTAAGCCAACCGTGTGACTTATCTAGGGTTCATGGAGAAAGGCAGATCCTTCCAGTGTTTGCTTCTGGAGAGGCATCTAAAATAACTGGGGGTGAAGGATGACGCTCGGAAGGGTCAATGTCATTAGCTGAAACCTGACAACTACTTTTAAGATGGTTTGAGCTGTGCAAGAGGCATCCTTGGGCATGAATTAGAGGAGCAGGCAGCGCTTCTCTGAAGGGAGTGGGATGCAGACACTTAACCCCTACATGTCCTTGAGGAGGTCTCCATTTCTGTTTCTCTCTCCTGACATATGAGGTGGAATTGTTAATGCTGAAGCGACTCTGAAGGATGTTGTAAGGGCTTGTTCACGTCCTTCAGTCTCCTCATGGCTACGGAAGTGCCAGGAAGCCTTCACCAGTTTCATCTTATTGTTTAAGTAGCTGCTAAGGATAAACAGCCCCTGTGCACACTAAGCCGTGGTGCAGGGCCCTGCAGAGCAGACACTGCTCCCACCACCTCCCTCACAGCGTTTTCCCTGAGTTTGAGCCCAAACTGGGCCGCGCTGTACTGCCATCATCGCTTCCTGTTTGTTACCTCACAACACCATTTCCCGTTTCCTGCCTGATTATGACCGTGCCAACTGTTTTTCCCAGGCCTGAAGCTTCCCAGCACCCCCATTTCGGCTCGTACAAAAACACCATCACGGACACTGTCCTGGTGGCAGAGAGTGCTCCGGGCTGCTGAAGTACAGCCCTCTCCCCACACTGTCACCTTTCCTCTCCCTGCCCACTTGGGTGCCCAGTCCCAAGCTAAAGTGAGTCTCACACATTCCATAAAGTGGGAGAGAACAAAATGAGGTGCTGATGATTCTCTGGGTTTTGTTGCAAACCAGCAGAAGGCAGCAAGGTACCCTGCAGCCCATGAGTCAGCTGGACAGAGAAGGTGCTGATATGAGGGACACATGGGGGCCATCTCTATAGGCACCCCCTCTGTCACTGGGCTTTCTGCTTACTCAGACACCTGGCACTGAGCTGCCTAAAGCAAACGCTGTGGGAGATCACATGAAAGCATCAGAGTACAAGGGATTGATGTGGCCTCCAGCAGCTTGTCCCAGTGCCTCATCACCCCCATGCTAAAAATGTTTCCACTTCCATAGCTGAATTAGCTTTTAGCATGCAGACACTTCTGGTTATGCCTTTCTCCACTCTATTTAGGGCTTATTAGTGTGTGGTATTTTCTCATTACGTGTAATAAAGTGATGTTCCCAGTCTTGTTTTGGTACCTGAGGCAGCTGAGCTCTTTCAGTCTCTCCTTAAATGTCACAGCCTCTAGAGCTGAAGTGAGATCCCTGGTTCAGGCGGAAAGAAAACCTTCCTCCTACTACTCTTTACACTGTTGTTTAAGTACCCAAGGAAGTCATGACCCTTAGAAGGTGTCCCTTTCCCCCATTAAGGGCCCTTAGTAGGTGTCCCTAACCCTCCAGTACCCAGTTCAGGGCCTGACCCAGCTAATATATATTGCCAGTTACTTACTGTGTTGTGTCACCACTTTTCAGATATGAAGAAAAATAAATAGCCTTTGCAAACATACACCAGAGGTATGGTACTTTTAAGCTTGTACTTTTATTTCCATATATCTCACCTACAGTAGACAAAAAGCCCCAAACAAACAACAAAAAAACAACATGCCTGTTCCTTCCCTTTTTGCCTCTCCAGTCTGTTTAAACTGTAAAGTATTTGAGGAGGTTTCTGTCCTTTGCTGCAGCTTTCATAATAATCAGGTGTTTCACAGATGCAACACAGGAAAGATCCTGGGCATTCTAAACTGCAGAGTGAAGACATGGACGTGGCAATAACTGTTCTATAACATAAAAAAAAAAAAGCTGATTTCCCTAACTGACTCTGAATGAACACAATGTGCATGTTTGTATTTGGCATTTTCTAACTAGAACACCTGGCAATAAGACTGTGCCACTACGAGTGGTCCCCTTGCAGTATAAAGCTTTGTGACCATTCCATTTGAGTGTTCTATGAGGCTAGAGTAGCAGGCACTTTCTGTACATTATATTTAGAACAGACTTTCCCACGACAAGTAACTATGGGGCACACTGCTGGAAGCAGGCTGGAGAGAAATGGACCATGCCAGGTGGATCCAAACTGGCAGCATCTGAGAGTGGAGAGAGCGCTGGTGTGGAAGCAGCTCCTCACCACGTACAAGCTGTTGCACTCAGATTTTGTCTTTGGAAAGCTGAGCATGTTCATCCGTACCAGAGAGTGGGGAGAGCAGCAGGAAAAGGGAGTAAGTGTTTGCACCAGTTCCACAAGTGTTGCAGTCCCCCAGGAGCTGGCAGTACAGCATCCCTGAGCAGCCCTGTTCAGCCAGCAGAGGTCTGTAGAGTCGGCACAGCCTGGGCCTGCAGCTGCGGGCTGTGAGGGCTCAGGGTAGGTGGCAGACTGCATCTTCCTGTCACGAGGCACCTCAACTGAGCAGAACTGTGGCTCTCTTGGAACTGAAGGCACACCAGAGCTCTGTCCCTGTGCACTGTGGTTAACGGGGAACAGAACAGTGGCGCTAACAGGGTAATATTGCAGGCAAGGTTTGTGGCTGAGGGGATCCCTTTCTGATATTGGGAGTACAGGTGCATCATCTCATGGTCTCAGTTTGCAGATGTCTGGCCAATGTGATGTTTCTAACATTGGTAGAAGGTTTTGCACAGCTCTGGAACCCCAAGGTCACAAGTGACCATGGAAAGTGCACCGAGGCATTCAAAATGCTGCATTCAAGGGTCAGGTTGGAGTCATGGGAGGAGGGTGTGTGCACTCAAACCCACATTACACTACAGACAGGGTATCAGAACATTCCCCAGAAGCCAAGGGAAGACAACATGTGCATTTTCAATGAGACTCAATGTTAACACCCTCTCTAAGCTGTAAGAGACAAACCAAACTCTACCCTTTGAGAAACCCACAGGGATCAGGGAAGTTTTATACCCTGGCCTTCAGTGACTAATTTCCGCATGGCACATGATGCAGCACATCAGGTAGCACACATTAATTCAGTGCCAGCCTGCAGAGCCAGGAAGAGCATCTCTCTGAAAATCACTGCTCACGTTTCAGCTTCAGCCTGCAGCTCCAGATGGAGAGCATTACTGCAGAGCAGCAGGCACAGGGAGAAAACAAACAGCTTCATTTCCCCTCAGTACCAGATTCCCAGCCCAGGACCCTCCTCTGCTGTGCTCCCTGGCCACGAGCTGGATTGGTGGGCTGCAGCTGTAGCACGGGGAGTAGTTCCTCAGTGACAAAAGACAGGCCAATTCTGTGTGGGAGACAGCAAGTTGCATCTCTCCCCAGCCCATTATCACAAAACTGACTGAAAATAGCTGAACCAGAAGGCTGCAGAGCAGCCACCCTCCAGTTGGTGCTTTGAAGGCACAGAAAAGCTCTCTGCTTTTCTCAGTTGCCCCTTTACTTAAGGGGACACCTGTACACCTGCTTCAGCAGCAGTAGGGTCCTTGGCAGCACCGGAACCCTCGGGGGGAGTAGGAAACAGCTCCAGAAACACGAACAGCAGCCTGTACATGAGGCCTTGTGTTTCTTGTCAGATAAACAGATATCTAATCGGTGCCTCTAAGGCAAACAGGGAGAGGGGCCATGGAGTATAGGGCTTTTGAAGGCTGGCAGGAGAGGCAGCACTCCTGTCAGTGGGACTGCAGGCTCAGAAAGCCTGACCACCACGGCAGCCTGGCGGCACGGGGGAGGAGCAGACCATGTGCTTCTTTAGGTGTGGTTGAAGTTGTCACCAGAACCCCTCAGGGTCCAGCACAGTTAGTCACTTCTGCAGCGCTGATGTTTTGGGTGTGGCTGGTTAGCTTTAATTTTCCTGTTTTCTGCTTCTCAGGCTCACACACGTGCTGGAATCATACTAGTGAAAGGACAGTTAGGACAGTTTAAGGAATATTTGTAAACCTACGCCAGAATTAGATAACAATATCTGATGGGGAATGTGAGAGACAAGAAAAGAAGGTGAACTCTGCAGTGGGCAGTTGCAGAGCCTGACCAAAAAAAGAATGCCCCATCTCAGGAAGTGTTCAGGGCCAGGCTGGATGGGGCTTTTGGCAACGTAGTCTAGTGGAAGGTGTCCCTGTCCATAGCAGGACAATTGGGACTAGATGGTCTTTAGGGTCCTTTCCAACCCAAACATCCTAAGATTCTATGAAAAGGCATCAGAATGTCATAGCAAATAGCTGCACTGTGTACATTTACTTTGAAGATTTCTCACTGTCTACCTCTGCTTCTCTTTCACTCTTGTTTTCTTGCTTCAGACCCTGTTCCCTCCTTCCTGAGTAACTAACTGCAGCTCTCCAACCTCTCTGAGTCATGTTCCAGAGAGGCAGAGGCATTCAAGGCACTGCTAGGCAGCCACAGGATAGATACCTCAGGAGAAGGCACCACCCCAGACCTGCAGAGATCAGCCATTTCCCAGAAGGCTGGATGCCACTCTCTGTATCTTTCTAAGTGCAGTTGTTCACTTCCACAAACACCACCTTTGTTTTAATGCTGTCAGTCCAGCCATCCCCTGTGTCCTGAGGCACCTAATGCCACAGGGCTGCAGTTGCCAAATGAAAGAGAGCCTCTCTTCATGCAGGTACACGCCTGCCTTCAGGGTGCTAAGCAGCCTTACCTATAATTTTGCAGAGCTGAATGATTAGGTCCAAAATGCATTAACTTCTGCAGTATTTGATACACACATCTTGTGTTCTCCTTTTATCCTCTGCTGTAGTTTTACATTAAAAGTATTGCTAAACAGTTGCAGCATGTACTTTCCTGTAAGCTGGATGAAGTGTGTTCTGCAGCATGAAGAAAGCTTTGCTAGTACTACAAAGAACAACTGGTGAAGAGACATGGAGCTATTTTTTTATTTATTTTTCAGCTAGCTTTCCCACTGATGTAGTTGCACTGACTCCAACAGTTACATTTGTGTAAATCAGGATGAGAGGGATTCAGGGTTAGGGATCCATTCCCTCTCTCCTCTCCCACCTCCTGCTGTACAGTCTCTGCAGCTTCCCTCTGCAGAATCCCTCGTTTCTCTGTCCACCATGTTCTCCATCAGGTATTGTTGATCCACTGTACATTACTGCAGGTTTGTACAGTGCTTGGAGATCCTCTGTCGATGTTCACATTAAGGACAAACACCTCTCTGCAGTCCTGCCCTCCACCTTGGTGTCACTTAGCATTGGATGTGCCCAACAAAATGGCACGGCTCCTACACCGACACAAACTGAATCCTGAAGAGGCAATACTGGAAAAATTCCTTTTGGCTGCAAACCAAGCAGTCCAAGCTCCAAGCGGGAAGCTGACTGCTTGTCCAGACAGAGGTGTTACCACAGCATGGCGCTGTGGGTCCTGTGGACACGCCCATCCCTCCACTCTGAGCTGGACAAGCTTTACACTGAGGAGCCGAAGAATTAGGAGAAAATAAGAAGGCTTGGTCTTTACCTGGTGCTTCACTGGCTTCAAAGTTTTCGGCATGAGTTCATTCTTTGCCCCTTCTTCTGTGTCTCAACAAAAGGATGAGGATCCCCACACTGATGATTCTGTCTGCGTGTGAAACTTTCATAAAAATGACGGCAGCTCTGCCACTGGGGACTGTCTCAGCACACAAACTTTTTGCTTGCCTGATGTGAGACACACACATTTCCCACAGTTAAGGTATGCTTTTTCTGGTATTTTCCTGTGGGACCACGTGGGCTGCTCAGGGAATTGGGAGTGTTGTTAAGCAGTCACATAAGTCTTTTGAATAAGTCCGTAAGGAATTCACCCATTAGGTCATAATTAAGTGTATTATATCCTTATTACCTCTGTACTGTGGGGTTTCCAACAGGCCACTGTCACTGACACAGGACTTGCTCTCCAAATTGTTATGAATGCCATAAAGAGAAGGGGTTTTGCATGGCTTCTGCTGAAATTCTCCAAGCTCAAGTAACTGCTCAGTATACGATCAGCTTTCTAATTGTAATGTTCAGTTAAAAATTCATTCAGCATAGAGGACATTCATAAAGGCAGATATGATTTTTGCCAGCTATGATTTGCCATAGATACAGTGCAATAAATAGGTACTTCTTGGCATGCACTCCAAGGCTGGACCAAGGAAAGCAGAAGGGATGGGTTTTAGCTTGGTTTTGATTGGTTGGTTTGGGGGCTTTCTGTCTTGNTTTGGGGCTTTGTTTGTGGTTTTTGTATTTTAAATTTTTTTTTTAATGAATACCTCATTACTTCCACACTTTGTCTTCATATTCCAGGTCAGCAGCTGCTGGTGAAGTTTAAGAGCAACCTTGAAGGATGAACCCTTATGTTCTTTGGACCACAGAGGAACTCACTTTTGATCTCTTTAAACCTACTTGCTCACACTTTCTTGCAGAAAAATTCCTACTAGTTCCAGGATGACATTCCTGCCAGACTCTGAATGTCATCATATGGAGATCTGCTCCCACACAGAAGGGTGCAGAAAAGATGATGTGCTAATGAGCTACCTTCTTATCCCTGCTGTCAGTTCAGTGACTCTCCCTCCTCCTCTTCCCTTCCCCTGAACTGCACATGTAATTGCTTTCCAGCAGCACTGCGAACAGCCCGGTCCATCTGCAGCCCTGGAATCCCTCCAGAGGGCAAAGTCTTGGCTTTTCACTTCAAATTATCTTGTCTTTTCTTTAGAGGAGAGGGAAGGAAATACCAACCAGGGCACTGATGCAGCCAGACTGAGCAGTTGAAATGAGGCCAGCATCCCTTTTGCCATCAGACTACCCAGGCTGTCCTCCTGCCAGTGCTCAGCAGGCCAGTGCAAGCCTGTTGCCTGACTACCATGTCACTAGCACTGTTACTCTGCTGGCAGTGCAGCTTGTGCCCCTGAGCCCAGTCCCCTCCTGCATTTCTCAACACATTACCTAGCACCCAACAAGCAATAGAATATCTAGCACAGAATGTTAGCCCAACACTTAACTCCTCTCCCATGTTCTGCGAGGAACTTCACCTTTTCTGGGTGCACAGGGCTCGGGTGCGGGCAAACAGGGTATTTGACATTGCTCACGCTGGTTGCCAATTAAACTTGGGTCAAGCCACTTTCCCCTCCCACTCTTCCTAGGTGTAAAGTGGGGCTGGTACTCACTCATCTGCCAAGAGGGATAGTTAGAGTCAATTAACTGGTGTAAAAAGAGTTCTGCGCGTTACTAGAGGACACTGATGCAACATCTGAGCCTGCTCAGGCAAGAGGTATGCTCAGGCTAGAGCAATGAATAGAGCATGGTCAACAGAAACTTTGATGATACTTGTGGTCTACTAAAGTCATAAAATAATTTCAGATGTCATGGTCATCAGCATCTTTCTTTTCACATCACCTCTCCACCTGCAGATTAGAGCTTGCTAAGAGGCACATGATGTCATTCTTGAGGCTGTCCTGTGCAGGGCCAGGAGTTCAACTCGGATGATCCTGTGGGTTCCTTCCAAACCAGAACAATCTGTGATTCTGAGTGGTCCTGCTCAGGGCCCTTGGAAATGAGGAGAATGAGAGATCAGCAAAGGGAAAAAACCTGCATGCAAAGAGGAATTTCCCTGCTTAGTTTTTTTAAGAGGATCCATTGGTACAATATTTGTCAAATAACAGTATCTAAGCGGTTGCTTTAATTTCTTTCTTACAGAGGCAACATATCAGGAAAAAGATATGTCAATAAAAATCTGACAAAAAACAATGATGCTTTCAAACTGTGTTGTTCCCCAACTCCCTTGTTTATGAAATGTATGCCAGCCTTTTATGGCTTTTTCAATTTAAAGGGTCATATTGAGAGCTCAGCTCTGTTTCCTGCCTTGCCTTTGTTTCTCAGTTTCCCATTTGTAGCTGTTTTTTGACTAGCCTGGTCACAAAACATGAAATCAATTGTTTTCAAATCCAGTGCACTATGTTCCCAACAAACACACAGAAAAACTGGGGGATTCAGTTTGTAACTATTTTGATCTAATATCTTCTGGGAAGAGCCACATGTAGCCATCAACCAGCTGGCCTTCCCACATGGATTTCTCCCACCTCAAGGCTCTTCAGATGCTCTTTAATGCTAATGCTCAGCTTTATGATGCAATCTTTGCTACATATGTCATGGATGCTGTAATATGCCATAATGACCCTTCTACTCAGGTACTGAGTCCTCTCCCAGCACGTTCCACAATGAGCAATACATAAAACGTGAGGCCATTGCACAATCATATCATGACACCTTCTTTCCATTACCTCCAGCACAGAACCTTGAAATTCCTCTTTAATTGCTCTCATTATCTTCTTCTGCCACATACATCTCTAAAGAACAGCCAAAAATAGCTCAAAGAAAATAGGCCAGCTCTGCTACAGGGAAGTGGCTGAAATTTGTCTGAGGGATTACCTCTCAGGCTCAAGGCTCCACAGAGGATGCTATGGAGTCTAGCTTTGACTTTTCTTTAGTTCATAACGCAATGTTCTGACAGAACTAGAAGACCTCACACCTGCTGCTGTTTGAAAGAAGACACATGGCAAAGCTATATTTATGTTCAACATACCCCAAGTCACCCTGGCTTGAAGGGAGGAAGATAAGAGACGGTTCTTGGCTTAGATTTGGTCTCCCATATTTGTATTGCTTGACTGCTAAGAAGCGCAGTACATGAGTTTTGTTAGGTGAATGAAGCCTGCTTCAGCTACAGCATCACAGCTTGGTGCCTTCCATCACCTTGCAGTGAAACTTAAATCCTTTCTGTTGCTGCATTTAACCTGCCTATCTGTGTGTCCACCCACAACTGCTCTTTCACAGCCAAGCCCTTGACACACAATAGTTGTCTGCTCCCCTTCCCTTTGTCTGCTCACCCATGGAAATCCAAGGGCTGAGAAATCCTAAGGCCCTGCTGTGATGCTCTGCAGTACAGGGAAGGGAAAATTTTGTAAAGCCAGTTTAAGGAAAAGAGGGATGCTTGGAGGAGCATTTTAAGCTACTGTGCCATCAGATGTTATCTTAAACTGCTGAAGAGCAGTTTGCTTGTCCTCCTCATTTAGGGTAAAACACATACACACAGCCCTGCCAGCAGGTCTGGAGAAGCAACAAGAAAAGCTGGGGCTTTCCCACCACCTGGATCTAGAAGACAAGAGCCATCCACACCCTTCATTTGAGGAAATTTCGTGGTAGAGGCTCCCATTTCGGCACAGAAGGTGATGGAGTGGGGGATAGGAGAGGAATAGGTGATGATGATTCAACTGGGGAGGCAGCATGAAACAGCCCTTGGGCAATAGTGTGATCACCACAGCCACCTTCAGGATTGGAGAAAAAAGGCACTAGCAGATTTGGAGGGATTCTTTCTACCTCTGACTCTGAAGACCTCTCTTACGCATAGGATCAGACTCAAATCGAAGGAATCACTGACTGCTTAATCTTAAGCACATGAAGTTCAGCATCAAGTGATTTAACCACATTCTTATCAATCTTCAGTCAGGAACCTCTGATACTTGTTTTTTGTCTAAGCTTTAAAACATAGCGAGATGGTCAGTCTGTGAGAGGGCAGCATTGCTGTGACTGCCCATTCCACAGCCTGAGACAGTGTGGCATGGAATAAAGCTAAAGGCTTTGGCATTAGCTTGCAGTGACAGACTTTAGGAATAAGCTTCTGCCAACCAAGATCATAGAGAGCAAAACACTACTGTCCTTTCATCCTGCATCCACCTCTGCATGAAGCCTCTCTCCTCCAGGCAGTGCCCAGGTGCTCCAGCTGATGCTGCAAGCTACCTGCTGCTAGGATGAGGTCTTGGCAGATTATAGCCAAGTGCTGGGGATTGGAGGTTGAGATTAGAGGGCAATTTTAAAAAGAGAAAATTATTATCCTGAAGAATCATTAACCTCTTAAAGCCTATAAGGCAACAGCCTTCCTATCTTAGCTGGCACAGATTTCCTAAAATGGGAACACAACTAGAACAGATTAAAATATATTGGAAACCACTCACTGTTCCACAACATGACATGCATGTGTAAAGTTAAGAATAGGCTGTACGTGTCCCAACACTGCTGATAGCAATGCCACATTCATCAGAAACTGGAACACAAGCAGCTGTACAGCCACTTTGTTATAATGGTCTGGAGGCTCTGGGGTAAGACCTCATTTATTTTCTTACTGAAAAGATGTACTCAAGGAACTGCTTCTATCCAAAACACAGATAATGGGACAGGGTATTTCTTCAAGAGTGCACTCTGTACTAAGGTGGGATTCACACATCTCTGATGATTTGAAATGTATGTGCTGGCTGAGAGTCCTGAAATCTTATACTGAGGATACCATCAAGGGAACATTTTGAGGCTTTTCCTTGAAATGAGGGGAGGGAAATACCTCTCAAAAAAACCTGACGTTGTCAGCTGTTGTCCTGGCACCAGTCTGGTGTTCCCACCTCACGAGAGAATCTGTCTGTGCTCTCTTTAGCCTGATGTAACCTCAGGCTATGTGTAACATCAGTTAGTAAACAGGTGGTGATCGTGCCTCTGCTTATGTACAACATTCCAGTCCAATCATTACGTAATATAACAACCACTCAAGCTATGATCTTGATATTCCACTGACACACCAGTCATCAGCTTCCAGTGTCCATGCCACCAGAGTGTCTGCAGGTTTAGTCTGTCTCAGGAGAAGATTCCCCATGGTCAGCATTGTATCACTCACTGCCAGATTTCGCACTGGCCATTAAACAGGGAGGGTGCCCTGGTAAAATCTGGACCTAGATTCAAACAAACTACAACACCCTTTACTCTGTCTTGTTACAATTGGCTTTGGGAGAATCAGTGCTACAAACGTTACAGTGATGCAGGTAGAATTTAAATTGGATTAATTTAAGTAGATTACATCTAAAAAAGCACATGAACCAAATAAATCTCACTTCTCCCTCCTTTCCACCTCCTCTCAAAAAAGTCCCATTGTTTTTTAAGAGCCAAATGGGCCCAGATGCATGTAGTACTGCACCCTACACCATCCTTTACTCCAGGCAGGGCAGATAAACTGCACTTATATTCTCTCTGATGACATTGTTACTGTCTCCGCATACAGACAGACATAACTAGGAAGGGTATTTGGCACTGGGAGGATACCACAGCACCTCAAACTACTGACAGAGCTGCTGAGAGATGACATCAGAATGGGAAGAATGACAAGGAAATATCTGGCCTTGACATAAAGAGATAAAGTTACTGAATTCAGTATGGCTCACCTGAGCTTCTGCTCTCACATCGGTTCCAAAAAACTCAGCATGTAGCAAGGTTTCAGATAAGACAAGGTTAGGAACACATAAGAAGAATTAAAATCTGCAATGGAGACTTGTAATGGCAGAGCTGGAAGAGGTTAATGCCAGAACAGGATCGACAGCAGAATCAGACCAGACAGAGAAAAGCAATCTCACAGGGGATATAGGTCAGGGTCAGCCAAAAGAGCAGCAACATCAGGACATGGTGAGTGCAGGAAAAAGTACAGACGGACACTGCAGTTACATGCACAGAGAAGTTATGCAAGCAGACAGTAAATACCTTGTTAACAGTAAATACCTTGTTCTGTCAACACTGGATGCTGTTTTTGGCCATAGCTATTAAAACCCTGGCAAAGTATGACAGCTCTGGACGGAGCACAACTCTATTTGCTGGTGCCCACAGGTCACTGACAGCTGAGGAACTCCTAAGAGGTGCGCAGATGACTTCAGTCGTGATTTTAACCAGCCAAGAGCTTGGTCACTGTCAGCCTATATCATTTTGCCGTCAATCCCACAGCGGTCCAGTGCCTGTTCTTCAAGTCACCATGTTGCCTGCACAGAAGAGGATGCAATGTCTCATGAGTCATTTTCCTGTTGCCTCCCAATTAGGAGCACGGCCCACAGAACTGCACTGTCAACACTTCCCACACACTGCTTACACGGCGAGAAGGTGCAGCAGAAACATCATCTCTGCACCTAGAAAAGCTGTTGAGTTACCCTTCTTTGTCACGCATTCCATCAAAAAGCTGGCAGAAACTTTCTCACACACGCACTGGAAGCAGGGAAGTTATGAATTAGTTCATGGAGAGGCTGCTCAGGGCTGCAGGAGCCCTGCTTGCTCAGGTATTCTGACACAGCACGGCAACAGAACTACAGCTGCCCACAAAGCGCACCCATGACTTATGCCCAGAGAACAAAAGCAAAGACACAGCTTCTGGGTAGGGACTTCTGGTTTCTGCCTGGAGGAGGGAGGTGAAGTCAGTGCCTGCAGGCATAGGCATGTCTAGGCGACCCAAAGCTGGGGCAGAAACACCAGTGGTCACTCTAAGGCGGGTGCCAGAGCCGTAGAGCCGTGCACCCCAGGGCTCTGCACTGACAGCGCTGTGCACCACAGGGAGCACAGGTGAATCAGCCCAGCAGCTCCCAGCCTTATACGTGCCTGGAGTCAGCTTCACCCAAACATGCCCCCTTACACACCGTGCAGCCACAGGGAATTCACCTCAATTTATGCTAATGCTCTGACTCACCGTGTTGACCAGCTCCTCTCTTTGCAGCCATTACAACAGCAGTCTTGGCTGGGGAGTCAAGTGCCTGAAGCCTGGGCACTGGTGTTCCTCCCACCTACCTTCTGTTACCAGCACAGCCTATGATTTGATAGGATATGTTCTCAGAAGCCTTCTGTTTCCATCTTGGTGCAGGACAGCACAACCCATCTGTTCATGGCCCCGGTGTTCTACACAGGGCAGAAAGGAAACCTTCTCTCCCCAAAAAGAGGGAAGACACACATACCACTGGGTTTTTGTAAAGCCAAAACAGATTTCAAAGAGGCTGTTACCAGAACCATTGCCTGTCTGGTAACAAGACCACAAAAATCATGACTTCTCTTCAAGACAGGATTCATCTTATTTCACTAGAAAAATTTTGTTCCCGCATAGGCTACAGCTGCACTTTCTGACCTTTCATTCCAGAGTGCTTGTAAGCATCATATCCACTAAAAACTCAACTGAAAGATGTTTAATGTTGAAATAATTTTATCTTCATAACCTGGAATGGTTTTAAAGTATTTGAGGGTGATGATATCCCCATGATGGAAACGATAGCACCGAGCTTTCAAATGCTGCTACAGCAAACTGCCAGAAAGGTTACGAAGCATGGAATGCACCAGGACAACCCCGGACTGGCCACAGGCAACACGCACAACAGCTCTGTCCAGGCAGATGCTTTTCCTGTTTTGATCTTGCATGTGGTTGAGCGTAGGAGGACAATGCCCATCATTGGCCCTACAGAAAATCCAACAGTTACTGATTACTTTTGAGTATTCTCAGCTGTCCAACCACGCAAGTTTTTGCTGTTCCCACATGCAAGAAGGTGGCAGGCACTTGACTTCAGAGAGCAGCATGACTGGTTACAGGCAGAATTCTACCCAGCTCAGCAGAGATGCTCCAGAACTGACTGCTGGCCCACAGCATGGGAAGGATGGTGTGGACTGACTGCTGGGCAGCACATGTTATTTATGCATTTGTGCTCCAGGCTGAATGAGGAGTGTTTCTGTGGAACCTGTGTGTCTTCACACAAGTTCTCGTGCCTGTTATCCTGGCACTCGTTTTTGTCTTCTGGGGCAGAGACAGCACGAGCTGATACACAGATGCTCTCTCTGAATTAAAGAGCTGGCAGATCTTGCTTATCCTATTTGCCAGGGCACCACAAGGAAGGCAGGCAACACTTAGCAGGTGTGTGAGTCATTTCTTGGCTTATTAAGTAGCTTTTTTCCATAACATTTTGTTCTCAATAAATAGCATTGGGCTTTAAGGAAGGTGGTGATCACTGGCATGTTCTGCTCCTCATCTTTGGGAAGAGCACCTGTAATTAAGGACAGGTCTTTGGGTCTGCTGGGCTAATCACAGGAAGATTCAGAAAAGGAAACTGCAGACCTAGGTTACCAATTAAAGTGCAAAGAAAGTAGGGTTTTATTTTGAGTCAGCTGATAACTAAGTGTCCAAAACCTAAGTGGACATGACTTAGGGAATCACAAAAGGAACGGAGCTACTGTTGAGACAAAATCTGTCCTGTTAATGCCACAAAACCAAACATGCTCGATCACATACAACACATCTACACCTATTTTACAAACCACAAACAGCTTTCAATGTATGTGCCAGAGATACTAAAATAGAAAGACAAATGTTTTCAGCAGGACTGCAAATTTCCTTCAGACAGAGATGTAGTCTTTATATCAGAATACAAAATTTTGCCCAGCATGGCCACATTTAAAGCAAAATCTTCCAGTACTTGTCACTAACAATAATCTGCTTGCTATGAGCCACAATCTCAG
The DNA here is from genome assembly GCA_013400315.1 of Bombycilla garrulus. Classification (NCBI taxonomy): domain Eukaryota; kingdom Metazoa; phylum Chordata; class Aves; order Passeriformes; family Bombycillidae; genus Bombycilla; species Bombycilla garrulus. The sequence goes on from VXBU01008276.1 coordinate 930,606, forward strand.
GACTATTTGGGGTTTTTTGTCACAGCAAATGAGACTTCCAGTCATTCTATAAATAAACAAATCTCATTTACTGATACAACACATAAAGCTTCTGTCTTCCTCTGCATGAAGCATCATATTAGGTAGGTCATTTACTTGCAACTCAGATGTTCAAAAGAGTGAAATACAAAATAAATGAGTGATACTTACACATTAAAAACTGTAAATAAAAAGGAATGCAGTGAAGGAGGAAGTTCTTATCAACATAGCTACTTATCACTCTTTCTCCACACTGATTTATATGTTCCATGCTGGGTTGTTGCTTTGATTGTGCAGTCAACACACACATCTTCCTGCCCTGGAGCAATCAAGAGTCTAAACAAAAGCACTGTTCCTACTCTCCTTTTTTGCCTTGATAAGGACTTGTATGAGTGGGTTACAGGTGGGTTTTCTTCCTCTCTCAGATGAAGACTGTTAGTGACTATTCCAGGTGCAAATCCATCCCTCTGGCCATTGCAAAGAGGGGCAGGGCTGCTAGGAGGCTGGCTCTCTCCTTACAGTGGGGTACGTCAGGGTTGCTAGGTGCCTGGTAGAGGGAGAACTTTATTCTTCTTTGTGCTTTTAGTCTTGTTGTAGCCTTTGCCCTTACTCTCTCTTTATAGGCCTCTCTCTCATCTCTTTAGCTGTCTGTTTTAGAGGCTTTGTTCTCAAGGAGAAATCTCTTGTGCTTTTATTACACTTGGCAGCTTGCTGGTTCCTCTCTTTGAAAAGCATGCTGGCTACTCGTGGTACTTTCTTAAACCTTGCTGGCTGACTTTACAGCTCACTTCTCTGCTGCTAAGCAGAACATGAATTTCAACTTCCTTCTGCCCTTACAAGTTCCAAGTCAAACTGCAATGTTGCTTTATCTGGGGTTTTTCAGTAGTCAAGGGATGAGATGCTGATTCAGGGTTTGCATTTGTTCTCCAGTATTTGCTTTGCCATTAGTATATCAGTCAGATATTTCAGAACTCTCAGCTTGTGCTTGTTCAGGGCTTTGTGGTCATACTCTAGCTAGCTGTGTTGTAGAAAATGAATCCATAGCATCTAAGCCACAGAGAAGCAATGCTTGTTACCAAGACACTGTGACAATCTGGGTAAGAACAGCTGCAAGCATGTCAGGACAAAACCTTAGCACTGCAAACTGATGAAGCCTCTCTGTGGAAATTCTGCTGCTGGGCTATACTCCAGCTACTTCCTGTGATACTCCTGAAATGAAAACTTTCTGCTCATCAAACAAGAGCACTGGATGGAAAGACAGTAGGTAATAGAGGTAACGACATCACATAATCTCTGTTGCAGTTAAATCTGCATAAAGAACTTATTTTTCTGTTATTTGCCCTTCATAAGGAGGAGTGGGGGCTGCAGATTTGTAAACTTGCTGCTCTGCAGGTTAGGATATTCTTCTTAAGCTTCAAGCTAAGCCACTCATGTCCAGTTAATGCTCACATCCCTTTGTGTGAATTCAGTTCAATAACAGGGCTTTAGTTTGCTCAATTGAGATTTATTTTTCATGTCTCAAATACAGGATCCACTTATTTTCCAGTCATGGTACCTGCCCCACTTATGTATTTCATTCTTTGCTAATAAACTTTTGGCTTGTGTCCCTTTTTTTCACCTCCCTTGACACAAGCACCAGGAGTTCTAAGAACAGGGCTTTTCCTTCACATGGGGTAATTTTTTTAAAGGACTCATAGCAAGCACCATCCTGTCTTTTATTGGTTTGCATCTAAGGTATCTTTGGTGTTGACAGCATACCGCTGCCTGTAATCTCACTTCTATCTTGATCCTCTTTTTGTTTGACTAGAAAGCTTCTCACTGGGTTTTAAACTCTTTGCAAATGTGCGAATTGGCCCAAACTTCTGCAGCTCTTACTTCATTACATAGCTAAGTGCCAAAACCGAAGTTTCTCTGTTACATTATCCCTTTTCCATCCTGTATGAGTTCTCTGTTATTTCTCAAAGTGTTCTTGAAATCATCTGGTTACTTCCCTAAACAGTTATTCTTCCCTACTTAGGATGCAAATCATAGATTTGCTTTCTACCTTTGAATTAAAATTTCTGTTGTTCCTCCGCATTTTGGACTCCTCAATCTACTTGTTTGAATCAACCAGCTCTTTCAGGTTTTTCCTCAGACTCATTTAAAATTTCAGCTATAAACCCATTTTTCTTCTTTTTATATTGGAACAGAAACTAAATCACTTTCTGAAGTGAGACTAAATGAAATTACATCAGCCCAGATTTGATGCTGGCTCTTACAGCCAGGGCTGAGGTTCCCAACCCCAGCCTTGTGAGCCCACGCCTCCTCCATCCATGTCTCACCTTAAAGCTGCCGGTGGGGACATCCACATGACTCCTCAAAATGCCCCTCTAGTGTTTGGACAGCAGAGTGAGGCCATGGGGAGCCAAGAGCAGGGGGTTATACTGTACCAAAAGATGAGCCAGTCTAGTTCATGACTCACAGCCTGACACTCAGATGAGCTCCTAGGTTTGGGATGCTGTGGGCTCAAGCAAAAGGAGTTTCCACAAGCCTGTACTCTGTTTTTAAGTCCAATTTGTTCATCCCTCAAGCTAAGCTAGTAGGAAATGTTTGAGCTTCTTTCCTACCCTGAAGGGAGGAAAGACAAAATTCCCTAAGCTGCTGCAACTCTACACAGTTTCCTCAATCTCTGCTCACTACATCTTCCTTTAACCAGTAAAAAAAACAAATCTGAAATTGTAGTTCTGATCCTTTATAGAGATTTTATATATATATATATATTAGTGCTGGGAGGGACTTTGTCAGCAACATGGAATATGAGAGAGAGACAGGATAACCAGAACAATCAAGTCCAGCTCTTACCAGGGGGCTCAAAACTGCCCACCAGCTTGAAGTGAGAACAGGGTGGGGGAACTGAGCAAAACCCATTGTGCAGCAGATCACTCTCGTGTGCAGCTCAAAAGCCAAAATGATAGTGCTGGGTTTTCTTAAAGGACCCCTGAGCCAACTCCCAAGCCACTGGTAGGGTATTGATGGCATGTTAAAAGACTCATTAGATATATGGATTTATTTTTTTCCCCTTATATAACTAATTTAAATACAAATCAAGTTTGTAACGTCAAGTTTGTCATTCTCATCTGTAAACTGGGCACACGGCAAACTCTCCCAACACAGCTGACAATAGTCAGAGCTGTAGCAGTCATGGGGTAAACAGACTAAATGTGGAGCAGGTCAGCATCAGCTTAAGTTCTGTCCTGCAGAAGAATTGCCCAAACTGCCACCTTGTCCTAGACTTGTTGTTCAGTCTGATGTCCTTACAGTACTTTTCCCTCTGGATTTGACAGTTGATTCTCTTTAACACACTGGTATGTCCTTTGCCATTTTTAGTTCTCTTTGCTCAGCTCTGTATTTAACCCCACAAGTTAATGCATTTAACAATGGAAGTGTGTTCCCTTTGGATGCAGCAAACAAATTCAAATATACCCATTTCCTACTGTTCTATATGTCTTTCCTGATCCTCAAGTTTTACTACAGAAGCTTTGACAATGTAGTTTCTGCATTTCCACGTTTGAAACAAGGCTGACTGCATGTTTCTATGGTAAGTGTTCATATCTGGAGGGGATTTGTAAATGCCATAAGAATTGGATTCCTCAAACAGAAGTGAGTAAGACCCCTGGTGATGCACGTGGATGTGGCTTTGTGAATATCAGGTGAATAGCACTGATTTACATTGCTTTATAAAGTCCCTGGCATTTTTTGAACTTCAATTCCAGTAGCTTTACTCTTTACTAAAGCCTTCAGGAAAAGAGGACAATTAGTTTTTAGATTCTCCTAAATGAGAATAAATGAGATTCTGCTCATTGTAGAGAGGACGGCAGTGCCAAGCTGTTGGAAGATGTGTGGTATCTGAAAATGAACTGGCAATCCTCCTATCCCCAGCTGATATTTTCTGAACAGAACAACTTTTGGTATGTGCCCTCAGTTTATTGAAGTAAATAAGAGCCTGACACACAAGCCACTGCTGTGTGTCATGCCAGCCCTGCTGTTGGTTCCTTTGGCTCTAAGGTGATTCACCACTATCCTGAAAAACAGGCAGCCCTGGCACTGCTGGTCACCCCACACGAACATGGGAATGCTCGCTCTGGGGAAGCACAGCACATACTGCTAGAGAGAAACTAGCTCCTCCTTTTCCTGAAACATGGAAAAACTTGTTTCAGGAGTAACAAATAAAGCTATGATTGCCTTTTTCTCTTTCCCAAAGGTTCCAGGGCAAAGCAAACATTCTTACTGCTGTTAAGGGATTATTATTATTAGTAGTAGTCGTAGTAGTAGTATTTTAATACAGTATGACCATTATATTCCATTTCTTTTTCCCTTAGGCACTTTTAAACTGTTGAAATGTTATGGTTTTTCTCCATCTCCTTTTGTTGTACTACAAAATCCACATCATATTCCCTAACAGTTAACTCCACTGCTGCTCCACATCCTCTCCCACACCTGTTTGAACATTCCTGGGGTTCAGTTTGGTGGGCTGCTCCCCTGGCCTTTTGAACACAAGCTCCAACCATACCAAGAGACATTAAACCCTCTCCTTTATACCCACCTGCTTCACTTACACAGCTGCACCTATACTGCCTGCTAGACACCTTTGCTGCTCAGGCATTTGCCCCTAGAGATCCTCATGCCCTTAGTTTATTTAACCAAAGTACAGTGAAGGTACAGGCAAGATAAGAAATGAGTGGAAGAAAGCTTGAAACAACAACAAAAAATTCTTAACCTCTTGCTGTATAGGCTACAACTTCAGTTACAGTCTTCCCTCAGGCTGCGCTCCTAATGATGGAGTAATATCCTAATTTACACAAGAAAATCAGGGACTTCAAAAGGAGTTTCTAACCTCATACCTCATTGATTTGGTTGTACAGCACTGCAGGGAGCAGAGATCTGTAGTGTTTAACTGGTGTGGGATCTGAAGCTGGTCTCTGGCTTTTGCTGCACACATTGGCTCTCCATTGCAAATCTGGTTTAGCCACGCAGCAGAGCTTTTTGGCAAAGGCAGACACACAAATGAGACAGCTCTGCAAAGGAAAGGCACAATTTTTCTCCCTCATCAGAAAGCATGCAGTCACCTCCCAGTGGCATAATTTTCAATTTGTAGGTCCAATTTTCCTTAGCTTAGTACCAGCAGATAAGATACCTAGAGCTTCGTTTGTCACACATACATAATTCAGGGCATTTCTCAGATCACAGAGTCACAGAAGATGCTGAGTTGGAAGGGACCCATCAGGATCATTGAGTCCAACTCCTGGCCCTGACCCCAAGAATTACACCATGTTCCTGAGAGTGTTATTCCAACACTTCTTGGACCCAGACAGCCTTGGTGCTGTGACCACTCCCTTGGGAAGCCTGTTTCAGTGCTCAGCTGCTTTTGGATGAAAAACTTTTTCTTGATATCCAACCTAAATCTCCCCTGCTTCAGCTTCATAATGTTTCTTCATGTCCTGTCCCTGGTCATGAGAGTGAAGAGATCAGCACTTGCAACTTTGCTTCCCCTCATGAGGATGTTGAAGACCACAATGAGGTCTCCCCTCAGTCTCCTCTTCTCCAGACTAAACAAACCAAGAAGATGGGTAAAATTCACATCCTGGAGAAAGCTGAAGAAAGAGGTCAGATTTTTTTTTCATGGTATTACTAAGACCAGAACCTAGCAATACTTTCTTCATCTTTAGACTGATTTGTCACTTTCTGTGCTCTTAATAATGAGGATGGACCTACAGCCAAGTGTTTCAATGCTTTTGTTAACTACATATTGGGGGTTTGCTCAGATTTCCTTTATTGTAGCAGGAAACAAAAAATAAAAAACTAAATATGAAAAATACACACCTGCTGTACATATACAGTGAGACACAGAAGACTGGTTTAATTCCCAGAGGACACTGGCTTCATTTGATTGAAAGGCCACATTATTTTAGCACTGACAAACTTCTGCTAAGGCAGGAGTCTTGTACGTTAGGGGATAGGAACCACAAGACTGAAAAATACAAGACTAGAGATCAGTTTCTTGTTTTGCCAAGTGGAGCTTTGATACAGCCAGCTGATAAGAACAGTTTCTGGAGCATTTTCTGGTCTGACTAACGACTCCCAATAAAGCAGCTGTACAAACAGGTGACAGATTCACCTTCTGCCTATGGAGAGGGACCATCAGAAAAGGATTAAGAGGCTGCAAGCCTGTGCCAATAGGGTGTGTGGTGTGAAGGGCTGGGAGCATGCCATGCCACCCCCATACCTTTGAGCCTGAGTAAGACAGAGAAGGTGACTGGGAAAAGCGCAAGTGGAGAGGAAAATGAAGGAGCTTTGGGCTCTGTTACAAGACTGACCTTGTGAAGGGTCATCCACAGTGACAAGTCAGAGTCAGTCGTGCAGGGCAGCAGAAAAGGATGTGCTGTGTAAGACACGGAGCAACAGGGCAGATGTGAGATCCATGAAGACACTTGTCACCCGTGGTGAACACACCACAGCACAGGCAGCGCCCACCACAGACTGTGGGTGTGTAGCTGCAACACCCTGTCAAGTGAAATGGAAAAGTGGGTGCCAGTTGGATGGGGACAAACAGGAAACTAAATACAAGATTGTAAATTAACTGTTTAGATTGATTAAGTGCAAAGGAACAGAACAATATTGAGAAACCCTTTGGTGGTTTTGCTTCTCATTCTTTCTCCTCCTCTCTCACCAAAATGAGTAACTTTGTAATGTAAAAGTCCACCTCTTTAGTTGCCATAACCTGACTAAAGCTGGTTGACAGCTGGGTGTCCATCCCATACACAGACAGCACTTGCACCCCTCCACGTAACAAATATTATGTATTACAAACTGTACTACTCCAGTCTGGTTACAGTACTAGGGAAAACACTCACGTGTCTGGATTCAGCACCATGTCCTTGCATTAGTGTGGATGCTATTATTCTGTTTTGCCTATGTGCCTTATGCCTTGGCCCCGTTGACGTCAGGGGCTGTCGCGTTACCCTGTTGAATATTAACTGCTTGGTTTTCCAACGCAGCCCCTCGGATTCTGGGATAAAGCCAAAGCCGGGAGCGTGGGGCAGGCTCCGTAGGAGGGCCGGCCCGCTCATTCCACCCCAGCTTCTCCCTTTTGGGCACGGCACGCTCTGCTCCGGCGGGTTCTGGCAGCGGCTGATCCCCCGGCATTCCCGGGCGGGAATCTCGCACCTAGCGCTGCCGGACGGGCCGACCCCAGTCCGACCTGACGCAACCCGAGCCCCGCTTTACCCCACAGGAGCACCGCGAAACCTCCCGCCCTCGTTGCATCACCCGGGCCGGGCGGGGCCGAGCGGGGCGGGGCGGGCGGCCCGGGCCGCCTTTAAAGCGCCGCGGCGGCCGAGCCGCCCCATCAGCGTCCCGTGTCCCGCCCGCACCGCCCGCAGCCACAGCCCCGACATGAAGCGAGACCCGCAGCCCCCCGAGGAGCGCCCGGAGCCGCCGCCACACCCGCTCCTCTCCTCCTGCTCGGCCTCGGGGCAGGCGGAGGGGGGCGGGCCGGCGGC
>VXBU01008276.1:938187-951724 GCA_013400315.1 Bombycilla garrulus
CGGCGCCGGTGTGGATCTTCGGGTACGGCTCGCTGGTGTGGAGGCCGGGCTTCGAGTTCACGTCGCGCAAGGTGGGCTTCATCCGCGGGTACAGCCGCCGCTTCTGGCAGGGGGACACCTTCCACCGCGGCAGCGAGAAGATGGTAAGGGGGGGCGGCGGCGGGGGGGCCGCGGGGCGCCGGTACCGTGGCTGGGCTCGGCTCTAACGGCGCTGCCTTTTCTCTGCCCACAGCCCGGCCGGGTGGTGACGCTGCTGGAGGACTGCGGGGTGAGTACCGGGGTCGCTGGGAGCTGGCCTGGGCGGGGGGGTGTCCGCATCACCGCCTGGAGAGGTGTGGCGGCGGCCGGGTGCTCTTGAGCCCCGCCGGGATCGTGGGGAGGTAGGGGTGCGGTGTGTTACCCTTCTCTGCCCTGTTATCACTTGTGCGGAGAACCCCCAGAGTAAAGGAGCCTTGATCTGAGACATCAGCGGGCGGCTGGACAGGTCCTTGCCGGTACAGCATCCTGTAACCACCCTGCTCTTTCACTTTTAGGCATGCACGTGGGGTGTAGCCTATGAAGTCCGTGGGGAACAAATTGCTGCATCGCTCGACTATCTCAACATGCGAGAAGCTGTCCTGGGAGGCTATGACACCAAGCTGGTGAAGTTCCACCCTCAGGAGAAAGATGCAGAGGAACCCATCCTGGCTCTTGTTTACATTGCAACACCCCAGAACCCTTCTTACCTTGGCCCAGCATCTGAAGAAGACATTGCAGCTCAAATCATTGTCTCAAGTGGTTGTGCTGGTCACAACATTGAGTACTTGCTGAGACTGGCAGACTTTATGCGCTACTTCTGTCCTCAAGCCGAGGATGAACATCTCTTCTCCATTGAAGAGGCTCTTATTTCCATCCTTCCATGTCTATACTACACAGAGGAGTCTCTAGAAGAATCTGCAAGTGTCCCTCAGAAGTCTAAGGGTTGAAATAGGAATTTTTTGCAGGGTTCAGTATAAGGGACATAAGGGAGAAGAAAGCAGTGGGGACAATCTTGGCTCTGATAAAATATACTGGACTGAGTGAATAAAAGGAGCATTAGCAAGTATTTGGGGAGGGAGGAAGTGGAGAGTAAAATGCTTGCTATAAAACTTGCAATTAGTACCTGTTAACACTCCTTATCTGTAGCATCATGATACTCATCACTGCTTTTCCAGATGGAGAGCTGGGATCTTCACAGGAACTGCTCTGTAAGACTTGCTTCTGGGAGTCAAACCTGAGGCACTCATGTTCTTTAGAGAAAGAAGCTCGTATATTTGTGCACTTTCTCATTTTTTCTTTTCTTTATTTTCTTTGAAGACTAGTTGAGCAGGACTTGACTGGGTTTGAGCAGTATATATGTAATTCTACCTCAGATTGGCAAAAAGCTGTGTGGTGGTGGAGACTTTGGCAGATTCTGCCAAATAAAACCTTTTTTTTTTCCTCCTGCCTTGTCCCACCTCCAGTACAATGACCTGACACTAAATTATAGAATGTTTGTGCAATATAAAGTGAACAGGCCTCTTTATGTTCTTCTGGATCCTACTTCCTTATGTTGTGAAGGATCACAGTAATGCACTTATTTTCTAAAATGTCATAGTGTATTTATTATGTGATGTATTTCCTCTTAGGAGGGGTATCTAAACTACTCACATGCCACAGTGGTATGCAGCCCACACTCAACCTTGCATTTGTGCCTTTAAATCTGTTTTCTGAGGAGCTAAGCCTGCTTTAATGACAAGCTTTTCCCAAGCTTCACTGTCCTTGTGCTGCTCCAGACATAACTGACTCTGCAAGAAATGGTTCTGCCTGTGTGGGAAGCCTGTGCTGCCTGCAGGAAAGCTGTGAGGATGCAGGAGAGTTTTAACTAGCCCTGTACTGGATAAACCTCTGGTGCTTCAGGATGCTGTGCGTTTCTATAGAAGCATTTGAGGGTTCTAGTTCCATACGGGGTGTCTGTCTGGCACATTTCCATTTGACTGCAGAGCATCATGACTGAGCATCCTTGTAAGCCTGTCAGCTGCTGAAAAGCCTGCCTTGATCACGTTAAGCAGAGGCACTGCTGCAAGCTCAGACTTCTCAGCTTCACACATTAACAGCATGAAAACCCCCACAGTATTTTGTGAGTAAACTGCTGCTACTGCAACTGCAGCAAAATCGCTCTTGAGAGCTGACCCCTGGGATTATTGCTCCTCCCAAATACCATGTGGTTTTTTTAATTATAAAAAAGGCTAGGGACTGTTTGTATTACTGTGGCTTGTATGCATATGAAGTGGTACAGTGCTGTGCCCAGTAATAAAACAAACTGAAAAAGTCAGTCTCATGTACTTCAGTGTTGGTCTTGGTCAGTACGGACTTAGAGTTCNGGGTTTTTAATGGTGATTTTTATTTTTTAACTAAAGCCTTAACTGCTAATGCTGCTGAAGTTCCTAGGGCTTTCTTTTTGTTTTGTTTTGGTTTTTTTTAATCATCGTGCTGCTGAGCATGCCTCTGCCAGATCTAGTGGAAGAACATGACTGACTCTTTCCCTTTGAGAAAAGGGATTCAGTGACTTTCTCTTTCCAGCTTTTATTGATTGTGGAGTGCTGGTACTGACAACTGACACAAGCCAGCCCTCCAAACTCTGCAGGGCAGGCAGAAATGTATTAGAAAATTACAGAAATGTAATTCTTCCTTGGCAGGTCAAAGGATTTTCATTCTGAGAGTAATCTGGCATTGCTGTTTCCAAGAAGTAACAGTGGACAGACAAGAAACTGCAGCTGCAGCCAGATCTTCTGGCTGCAGTAAGGGAGTCAGGTTTTTTTTTTTCTTGGGTGATGGAGTGAAAACTAATTGAAACAACTGAATATACCAGTAATTAAAGGCAGTTTTGTGTTGCAGGGATAACAGACTAGAGAAAAGTACACTTTCACTGTCCTGTGGAGGCTCTCACTTCAGCTGAGCAGCTGCACCATGGGGGCCGGGGTATCCTCCAGCTGGAAAATCAAAGGGTTAAAGATTGAATTTACCTGCAGAGAACCACTCCCTCACTAGTACAAGAATAGGGTCAGATTCCAGAATTAATTCCAGATAAAACAAAACCATCTTCACACCTTTCAAATCTTCACAGGCACAAAGATGCCACTGACAGGAATGAATATCAGATGTGCACTGAGAAACCTGCATTGCCATTGCACAGGGAGAGCCCCTTGCCTTGTCCTGCCTAGCCTGGGTTGACCCCATGATCTTTCACATCTGGTAAAAGACAAAGCAGTGAATACTTGTGGACAATGCAGCTGCACTAGGAATGTTCCTTTGGTGGCTGATTTTTTTTTTTTCCCTGAAAAACGTCATTGTTTAGATACTGTAAAAACTGTGTTTTAAGCACAGGTACACTACTCCACTGAACTACCATTTTTCTTCCCAAGGAGTTCCTGGCAGTGGGCTTTCAAAACAAGAACCCCATTTTCTCAACAGAAGTGGTGAATATGGCAGCTTGCTGCTGTCCCCTTGTCACTGCATCTTCAAGTCAGCAAGACACTGTGGTAATCAGGTAACCTCTTTCTCCCAAGGCTTCTGCTATGTCCTATGAGTCTGGGAAGTGGTCATGTTTTGGTCAGTTGATGAATTTAAAAGGTTAACATCCCAGATTTGAACTTTGGCCATGTGAGTGAGGAGATATGGTACCCTGCAACATCTGCTACGTGCCCAGACTTTGTACTGCTACCCCACAAAGGTGGGGGCTGCTCGCCTCTGATGAACCAAGTGGGAGGAATGTAATTGCTGCCTAGAGGCAGTCTCACAACCATGGCATGGGGAGTGCCAGGTCATGGTGACACACAAGGACAGTGTCCTACCCCAGATATATTTCACTGTAGGTTTCCTCTCCCCATGCCATGACTTGCCAGCCCAAGTGAAGCAGCTGGCTGTGGGTGCAGCTCCAGCTTCCAGCAGCTCTGCCACTGCCAACTGGCCTGGGAAAAAGCACTCACCATTGTCAGAGGGTGGGACAACCAGTGTTGCCAGACACCTCTGGAGATGCTTCTCTGTCCAGTGGCTTCCTCTTGCATGTGCAGTTTTCTCTGACTTCCCTATGACAAGCTTTTGCCTATCAGGTCACCTCACATAAGAAACCCATTGCAATGGAAACACATTTACAAGCGCTATCAATTGCCAAGTCTAAAACCAGCACAATTCATATGATTTCAGTTCCTTCTTCAGCCTTTTCCATTTTCCTGCCCAGCAGTTCCCACACAGTCTTGGAACATAGGCCTGAGTCACCGTTTCCTTGAGTACACTAAGACAGGACCTACCCAGCTGCTTTGCAGTGGCACAAGCCAACTAAATAAAGTAGATGACAACAGATCCAGCCCCAGCCCTCATATGTTAAAGCACCCCCGAGGCTTAAAAGGCAGGGGAAAGGATAAGCAAACTCAGCAATGTTAAAAGGATTTAGAGAAGACCAAATGCAGAGGAAAAATCTCTGGTTTTCAGATGCTTCAGTATTATCACAGTTTCAAGGTGGAGTGTCCAGAACAGAGACCACACAGGTAAATCTACCAAAGGGACTTGAGCTTTAGTAAAAATGTAGTTTAAATACAGCATCTCCAAGGTGTGGACTTACCTGTGCTGCATGTACTTCTCCAGGTCAGAAAATTAATGTGACCAAATTTGTATTTGTGGCTGATGACAATAAATGCATGGCAGCTTGGGAAGGAGGTGGCAGGAGAGGATAGGGACTAGACCACATTTCCTCAAATGGGTGTGAAAGCAGCCAATGGCTTGGTCAAGTCTACCTGAGGAAAACATACATTTCAGCATCCCAAGAGTGGGGTCAGCACAAACTCTGAAGGCTACTGAGAAGCCAGCCCAGGATCTCAGTCCCAGGAGGAGCTGAAGGGGGAAGCTGGAGCTCTGCGTGCATGCCCACAGGCTTGAGAGGCTCCCTGGGGCTAAGCCATGTGTGGCAGAGAGAGTCTTGCAGGTGGCCTGCAAATCACAGGAAATGGCACACGCTGGACTTAGCATTTGCTACAGGAACTGCAGCTGGTTCTATGTAGCACATGTTATTCCATATGTGTCAGCTTACTGCTCAAGAGACAGGCTGAAATACAGATTTAACTACCTACAGATGATTCACTGGCAGAGGAATAGCAAAAGATAAAACCCCAAAGAAAACTTATCACTGCTCCAGGTCAGCAGCAGGAACAAGCGAGAGCAGCCTGACAGCCCAATGACAGAGCCTGCAGAGGCTGTGCTGGCCAGCACTCCCTTCGCAGCAGAGGCACTTTGTGCACACTGAACACAGTGTGGGTATGTCCACACCTGGCTTGGCAACAGCCTGTTCTGTTGCTCCCACCACCAGGAAAGCTTGGAGGGAAAAGAAAGCAGGGGAAAGGAAGAGGGTCTACTGGGTGTACAGCTGCACCGGGACAAGGGAGACACACTTGTATCCAGACATTGTCACATTTGACACTTCTCCATGTAATACATTCCAGATCAGCGCCAGAATGGGGGCACAGCTGACATGTCCCAACACCTGGCAGTCAGTCTAGGGCTGAATCTTAAAATCAGGTTTTATCACATTCAGTGCAGTGATTTCAGCCCAAAGGCAGAAGGGAAAACAAATGAGCGGAATTTGGATGGGAGGTGTTCACCGAGTCAGACTTTTTTCTCACCTTGATGCTCCCAGTTTTCATGACGGGGCACAGACTTCAGTAGCACCAAATCCAAATGTTTTTTAGAACTCAAGGACTGATGCAGCTTAAATAGTGCAGTCCCAGTGCATAATTGAGCAGTGATGTGCCACCAGCACTCAGCCCAGTTGAGTACAGAATCAGTCCCTGTGCATGGGAGGAACAGGAAGGGATTAACAAAATTGATTTACAGTCAGGCTGTGGAAAAACTACACTTGAAGCAAAACTAGCTGCTGCTCAAAGGACTCAGGAATTTCCTACTAACTAGTTATCTTGGCTTAGGTGAAAACCTCCCTGATTTATACGCTGTATTAAAATTATGAGAGAAGCCCCTTGTGGCTTTGAAGGAGCCTTGAGCCCTGGAGGGGAGGGAGGGCGGAAGGAAGTGGGCATTCTGGGCAGCACTGGGGAAGCTCTACATGCTTTGTTTACAAACCTTGTACACTTTTTGTTTGGCTTTTGGATACGTTTTATCCCTTCTCAACTCCCTTTTCATGTCATCGTAGTGCCAGCCACACTGATGAGTGTTTATGCTTGTGAATTCCTGAAGCACAGCCAGTACCTTGAACTCTAGAGAATGAGACTGAAATAACGTAAAAGGTCAGGGAAGTTCAAAGACAGAGGTGCTGTTTTCCTAGCTGGGGACACCACACTGTTCCCAGACCACGCTGGGCTGCTCTGGGAAAACAAGAACAAAGACTTCTCTCTTATGTCCTCCTGTTTACCCTGCTTTTTGCCTCCCTCACCTCACTGTTTTAAATGGACTAATTTCCATGAAGCTTCAATTAAAACAACCAGGGATCAATTTGGCCTAAGCCTGACAACTGAAGAGATAGCTACCAGCACTTAAAACTCTTGTCACCAAAGGAAAGGGGAAGTTTTTATCCCACTACCCAAATCTTGCTGGCTAGCAGGAGCAAGGCCCAGAGTGTTGCTTTGTCCACATGCAGGTATCAGCTCCTGAGGCATCTGCAAGGCTGTAAGAGTTCCACTCAACACAAAGGCAAGTCAGAGAGTGACTTTTCAGAGTTTGGAGAGGTTTCACGGACCCGTGCTTGTTAGCAAGCCTGACCTTCAGAAACACGATGAACCCCCATCTGAGCTGGCTGGGCACTTGCAGGGTGCGTGCAGCTCACCTGTGCCCTGCAAGCAGAGAGCTCTGGCGCAGCGGGCAGCGGCCCAGGCTCCGCACCCCCGGCCGCGCGTCTCTGCAGACCGCGGCTTCCCGGCCACCGGCACGAACGCCTCACGCTGTGCTCATGGGCACGGCCCCACACCGCCCCAGGGCCCTCCTTCACGGGCCAAGGGAGGCCAGCGAGTGGTCCTGGATGGCGTGAGCACTGGCTTTCACTGCTTTCTGGCCTCAGTCTCTGCTTTGCCCTAAACTGAGGCTGCAGACTGAGAGACAGCAACAGCACAGACAATGTGAAAGTCATTTCACAGATGCACATCCAGCCCCCTTACAGCAATTATAACCTCATCTACAAATGAAGCGCCTGGGGGGCAACCACAGCCAGCTAGCTGATATTACACTCTGTCTACACAAAGCATATGTGACATTTGAAAACATTTAGAAAACATACATTTAAAGGCAGCTTTTTATCCCCTCCTTGTCCAGACGGCGTACCAGCCTTTCCAAACTCCGAGTGCGCACCGAGGAAGACCTTGATGCCACGGGAGGGAGGGACGGAGGGACGGAGGATGGGAGGGAGGGAGCAGGCGCTGCCCTGGCCCCCGGGGCTGGCCAGGAAAGGCAGGAGCTGCCCAGCGCAGCCCAGGCCATGGGTGCCTGCACTGGCACGTGTGCTTGCTTCCACGTGTCACCACACCAAGTGACAGCCAGCGCTGCAAGTGACCACCCAGGACTGCGGCTGACACTTTGTTGGATGTACTGGAGGTGCACATGGTTGGGAGATTCTGTTACGGACAGCTGAGGTCAGAGCTCTGTTCTTAGGGTGCTCCTATTGGCATCATGGGCAGAAATCTTTCATTTATTCTTGTCTTCCAGTGACGTACTAATTTCTTTAAGTAAAATTGAGCCAAAAGTACGTTTCCAACAACTAGCAGGTTCCTTGATTATACATAAATTCATTTTAGATTATACATACATTCATTCTTTGCTCTTCTTTATAGGAGTGTGTTTTACTTCAAGTTGTTTCTCTCCACTAACACAATCCCATTTTTAGAGAGGGAAAATTGCACAAGTGCCCAACTCCCCACAGCTGTGATAGATGCTGCTTTTCATCTTTCCTCTGACAGCAACTGCTAAGAGTCTCAATTACCTCTGGACATGTTAGGCAGGAGCCAGATGAAAGTGCCTCTTGCTACTGTACAGCACAGTTGATTCTGGCAGCATTTCTGTCTCTAAAAGACATGTATATTGAATCTATTCCTGGGAATACATCCTATAATTTGAGGGCAGATGAGTTCAGGACTGAGGGAAAAAAGTAGCTGTGAGACTAGGCTCATTCAGAATAAATATCCATTATTTTGCTCCCAGAGGCTTGCTGCCTCATTTCATTTGATGGGAGGACGTTAAGAATGAGCAGTACTTCAATTCCTTTTTCTCTTGTATTTGTTTATGCCTTTATGCACACAAATGGAGGGGGACTGTTCCCCACTTCGACTTTTCTCTGGCAAATCACTATAGCAACATCTGCATATCACTGTGGCACCTTGGCAAGCTTAAATTCCTCTTCATGAGACCTTTGTGAAGAGATGTAATTTGTACAGATGGGGAGCTGAGACTTCAAAAATATGATTTCAGAAGTGCACAATGACTTTCAAAGCACATTGTGAAATATTGAGGGATGATGTTTTTCAGAGTACTCAGAACTGTACCCTGGCAAAGAGATAGTTTGTGCTGCTGTAATCAGCACTACATCCTGAGGCAAACATGCAAGAGTCATCTCATATTTTCATAGATACTCTTGTGTTTGTGGCTGCTCAGTGAGGATCTGTGTGGTTGCAAATTTAGTGATTTGCTCTCAGTATTCTTAAACTTTCACATACCAAAGCAACTAGAATTTAAGCTCAGCAGAGAAACATTTTTATAGCTTGGGGTGCTTTTGCTTTAAAGGCATCACTCAAATTTCTTGCAGTTACCTGCTGCCAGTTCCAAACTTATCACTTGTGTTAATGCCTGTTACATCTCAAATGAGATCTGGTCTAAATTAAAAATTTAAATAACATTACTTTTTCCATCTGCTATCAGTTATATGACTGCAAGGCACAGCTGGGCTTCTCTAATCTGTCAGTGAATATTCTACCAAACCAGTTCTCACTCTTAGTATTTAGTTACTTGATTCCAGACAGACACAACGATACAAATGACAGCAAACTGCAGCAAAAACCAAATTACATTAATTATAAAATGTATACCCCTGATTACATATGCCAACAGCAAGTTATCAAAGCCAGGGAAGCTGCAAAGCTCATGACTGGTTGTTTCAAAATCATATAAAGCACTTCAAAGCAGCCAATAAAAGGAATTGTCAGGACTTCCAGTCCCAAGTCAACATTGTTTTAGAAACCTCCATGTGCATTAGAGATTCAGCATCACAATGTCAGTAAGCTTCCAATTAGTTGACTGGAATTGATCTGAGTGTCAAATTACTAAAATACTAAGAAAAAATTATTTCTGGATGCTAACCAGATTAAACAAACATCTCAGTAAAATTATGACCGCAAGTTAGTTACAGTAGTTTCTTCCAAACTCTGAACATGCAGAGAATGGTAAAAGACTGCAGTCATCTGGACAGACATTATGAAGCTCAATGACTGTGTCAGGCCCTTGAAATGGAGAGACTGGAATGTCCCATTATGCACCTTTAGATCTATTTCGAGATCCACTTCAACAAAAATGGTGTCCCTGCCCATGGCAGGGGGTTTGGAACTAGATGATCTTGAAGGCCCTTCCAATCAAAACCATTCTATAGATCTATGAAATACCATAGTACTATGATTGTAAATAAGATTAAATCAAAGAAAAATCTACATTAAATGGCAAGAAGAGGGAGGTCTGCAGGAATGCAGATGTTGCTCAAAAAAGTGTTCACATGAACTCTATGGAAAGACCAGGAGCAGCAAGAAAAACAAGCCTCAGAAAGGCTCTCCCATTAGCACCCACCACATGCATGGAGTAAACCATCAAAACAGGTTTTTGGCTGTTAAGTTTTCAAAATTCTCTGAAGGTTCATATAGCTTGAACATCTCTTCTGTTTTCCCTGCTTGCAAAGGAAAACCTGGAAGCTTTGTCACAGACAATGAAGTGTCACTCAGGGTGTGTCAGGCCACGTGCCACTGCATTTACTGTGCAGCAGCATGCTCCACTGATCAGCACGTAGCTAATTGCAGTCACACGCCAAAAGCTTAATGTAGTTTAAAAAAAACCCCAAAGCAACATTCAGCCAACTACATGTGAAATTTGCTGACTCCCCCCTTCTTAAAAAAACCTCATCAGCCTTCCATAGGCGGAGAGAAATACAGACAGGCACTCTGCAGTGCCGCTTCCGACCGACTGTGGGGAGGGCCAAGGGCTGCCAAAGGTGACTGCTTTGGAAGCACTTCTGTGAGGAACTCAGATGGGTTTAGACCAACCCTGATATAAGTTTTGACTTGTTTATGGAGGAAAGTTACTTGAATTACAGAAGGCTGTGAATTAGAGAGTAGCTGCTCCCAGCAAACACGGACGTTCTTCCTCGGCAAAGAGCTTACCTGGGAGAGGAGTTCTTCAGGAACATTGTTGAAGAACAAGCATCATAAAACCACTTGTCTAAGCAGCAGCTGCAAAACTCTAAAATGTACTCACTAAACTGAATAAAAATGAGAATTCCTGTGTTTGAACAGTACTGTAATATCAAGGGAAACTGCAACACCACACTTGAAAAGAAACCTGAAGGACAGTCACCTGAAAGACAGATGACATCTAACCATGATATGGAGGAAGGGCTCCCATTGTGACATATTTCTTCCTAGAGGTAGATCCAGTTGGGAAGTTAAGATGTAGGGATACATCAGAGGAACTACAGGAATAGATGAGAGGTGAAATTACCAGGTTTTGCTTCACCTTATAGGAGAGCATTTCTTAAAACACATATTGAAAAGAAAGCTGCTTGTTTCTTGTTTTGAATAAAAAAAAATTTGAATAAATTTAACAAATAGTCCAAAAAATCAGTTTTGTGAGACAATCCAAAGCAGTAGTAAATTTCCAAGTAAGTTCTAATTTCTGAGCAACAGTAACAGTTTTTCTTGTATGCTTAGCTTTATCTTAATTCACAGTCCTCACAACAGAGGTGCAAGGCATAAAGGTCATGCATTTAAAAGTTAACACTTTAGACAGAAGCCTTTTCCCTACCAACCAAAAGCACTAAAGACAACACTTTGGTCTTAAAAAGAGTTGGATAAAGTTCAGGACAGGGAAGAAAAAAACCAACCACTTGCAAAAAAAAAGTCACAGAGATGAAAAGGGATACTGTAGTGCTTGGATGTTAGAAGCTCACATGGCTGCCTGTGTAGCACAGCAGACCTAACAGAACCAGCAATACTGACAAAGAAGGAAGAGACAGTCCACGGGAAACTCAAGAAGACACAAAAGTGGTGGTCCAACGTCTTCATCCTTCATTCTATCAGGGATGCTCATCAGCTGAGGAAGGAAGGAGTCATTGTTTCATACCTGAGTACTGAAACACTTCCTTCATGCTTAGGATGCAAAAGAATTCCCTCATATGCCCCTAGAAGAACATTCTAGAAATAGAGCACAGTACAAAATGCCTGAAAGGCCCATTCTGGAAGTAGCTTCACTTTTCTGAAGGGGTAGGCAGGAGCAAAGAGGAGGCTGAAGCTGGAGGAAACCCAACTCATCTTATCATGCATTCCTCCATTTCAAGAGGCTTTTCTTGGATGTGTTTCAGAGGAGCACATGCTAATGTGAGTGCTACAAGAACAACTTGTTTACTCTACAGATCTGTTGCTTGAATCTGAGAGCTGGGCCATCTGTATTGTCCTAATGGATGCTCCTGAGAGAAAGGCTGAATGATCCCTTCCCCTCTCATTCACTGCTATGCAACTGATGCAGGCTGCAAATAAAAAAGAAATCCTTCACAATTCTAGGAGTATAAATATGATTACCTTTATTTTAGTACGTATGTCTGAGTTATACTTCACATGCAAGCAGCATCCTTCGGGTAGTGAGCTACAAATTGTTTTCCAGCCACTCCAACAGAAATTTTCAGAGGACAGCAGGATGTGCACCACCATCCCTCCTCAAGCAGGAAGGGGAGCACAAGACATGCCTGTGAGGCTTCCTGAGAGTTATAATGTGTGTTTTGGACTGGAGAGTCAACAAAAAAGAAAGATGGAAGCAGAAGAGAGAAGCTGAGGAGCCTCTAAGTCTATCTGGGAGCAGAAGCAGGCCACTGAGACCAGGACAGGACATGCAGTGCAGTGGTCACAGGCAGCACTTCCCAAATTACACTGATCCACATCCTGCCCCAGGGTGATTTTATCAATTGTGCTCTTCCTCCTCTCAGCTGCAACTTGGCTGCTCCTGAGCTACAATCAAAGCAGTGCAGATCCCCATTCCTGCTGCATGGAGCTTTTCCCATTGAGCTCTGCATGCCTCCCCCACTGGGAAATGCTGCTGAAGGAAATACTTTGGGGATATGGAAATAAAGCAAGATACAGCTCTAGGCAGACAGGCAGCTTTCTACAAAGGGGACACAGGACAGCGAAGAGCAGGGACACTGTGGTGGGGAAAGCATGCGACAGAGAGGGGAAAAGGCACAGAAATAACACTACATTTGGACAGTGCAGCAATAATATCCTGAAGTGAAGAAGTAAAGCAGTTTCCAGTTTAAACCGTCCTGCAGTAACCTGTTCATCTCTTTGCAGAACAAGGAAACGTGGCTGGCTAAATGGAAAGGACAGCAGACTTGAGCTATAATAGAACACAGAAAAAGCAGGCTAGGGGACAAAGGGTGCTCTGGGGACCCTTCTGAACTAGACAACCCTTGTAGGCTAAACTACAAAAATCTGTGTGAGGCTGGGACACTACAGCACTTCAAATTTAAGTCCTAACTTCTGAGGCCCTAAGAAAATTATCACCTTTAAATGTCTTCAATAGTAGCATTGATCAGTGAACTGTATTTAACAGTTTTGTAGTAATCAGTGAGTAAAATGCTATAATCAACTAGCATGATGAATACACAGCACTCCCAACATTCCCCCAAACCATACTGACAGCTATTTCACCATTCCAGCTCAATACACAAACTCAGGTCATTCAATCGCTGTGCCCACCTTTAGCAAATACCTTGATCTTTTGGAGTAAAGTGACCTTCTCTGCCATTAATCCATACAAGTGCATAACAAAGTTGGATTGAAAAGATGCTCAGATGAAATTATAAAGGACAAGGTTTCAGTGTGCACATGCATTTGCTCACTTCAGCAGAAGTGTTCCCCAGGTACTGACTGCAAAACTACCTCCACCTTCTTAAAAAAATTCCCAGTCTTTGTCTTTATAGCACTACTTCCTTCCCCAAACCAAGAAATTAGGCTAGGACAGCCATCACATGATTCTTCCCAATTCCTTGATTACTATCACAGAAATCTTTTCTTCTATGATGCATAATACCAAGAATGTTGAAATTTTATGTCTTATAGAAATTGAACTGAATATGATCTAGCAGTTCATTTATTTTAGAACTTCTAGGCCTGACATGAACTGTGCAAGCAGATGGGCTACCACTGCTTTTGCAATAACTTCTGATGTCATTTGTTGTTTCTCTTGAACATGAAATTATTTTGATGTTATGTTAAATATATTAATTTTATAAATATATTCTAAA
>VXBU01008277.1:3757-19064 GCA_013400315.1 Bombycilla garrulus
GAACCTACTGCAAGGCTAAATCTGCTTTTGCAGCTGTATCATATAGACACCCTGAGTAACAGCTGAGTGCTGCCACCAAGATTCTGGCCTGAACTTCTGTTTTAAAGGCCAGAAGCAAATACAGCAGACTTCCTTCACACTGATTTTGCTCTCAAACAATGGTTGAGTAAAGGTCAAAGTTTGGAGAGATTTTTCTGCATCAAGTGTTGTCTTTCTTTAAACATTTATGTGGAAGTTGCTGTTTTATTTTCTATGGAAAAAGAAGGCCTTGGTAGATTCTTTTAAGCTATAGGTTAATCCATTCTTTCTTTCATCTACCAGTTTATTTGAAGATCATCAACTGCCCAAAAAATCTTTCTTCTGAATAATTTATTCCAGAAATATACTAGTGAGAGCAATGTCTGGATGCAAATTTTAATTCTTTTTTCAAACTCCATCTTAAAACTAGTTTGGATTTGTGTGTCTCCCTCTTTTCCTTTCTGTGTTTCAGAAGTTGATGTTTCTGTCTCTCCTTTTCAGCTACTCCTTGGATAAAAAAGTCAAGCTCTATTGAGGGTGGTGAAGTACTTGACATTAAATGGTCTAGTATAACATTTTATGACTCAGAGCTCCTGATAAATGTGATTTATTAGGGATAAAAGCTTTTTTCCTAGGTCAGGTGTCTGAACTGAAGAGACAGTTCATTATAGAGAATCATTCATATTTAGCAATGTAATAGGAATGAAGCGATTTTTTTATCATAGTGGTTCGAATCTGACTTGTACCACTACTGTTCTCCTCTTCAGCCAGAGTTAATTGTCAGCTGAACAATAAAGGTGCCTGGAACTAATTTATTTAGGACTATGTTCCATCTGTAAAGCCTCCACTAATGGAGTACAAGAGGCCATGACTAAAGGATTCAGGTATAAAGTTTAAGACCTTGGATAATTACTTGCAGAAAATATCATCAGCTCTATGTGTCAACTTACACAAAAACAGAACTACTGAACCTTTTAAAAAGGAGCATTGTGTTCACAAAACTAAAATAACCAGGACAATTTCTATTCACCATAATGGTGGAATAACAGAGTCAAAAGAATTCTCTCATTGCAACACATAGAAGAAAATAGATTCCAACCAATTGAGATCAAAAGATCTGACAGTTTTTATAACTACAACTGTAGCTACCTACACAGAGCCAGTACCACTACAAATATCTTGAGAACATTTATGAAAGAACTGTCCAAATAAGAAAATTAGAACATTACAAGTCTAATTATTATTTTGGTACAAATAGGTACAGTACTTACAACCCTTGCTTTTCATTGTCAAGACATTGTGCATAAAGCTTCTGATGGAATTACTGAATTTCACATGGGAGCTGACCCCTGAACATTTAAGCTCTGAAGCAAAAGAATAAATGGATTGAAAACTGGACATATGCCGTACGGCAGCTGATCTATATTAGGAACACTTATGCTCTAGATATTCTTTTGTATTACTTTAAGACTTATTTACAGTTTTGCATCCACCTGAACTACAAAGAGGGATTAAGTGCAATAATGGAATACCTTAATCTGTGCTGCTCTAAATAAAATTAAGAAAATTTTAATACAAAATTTTAATACAAAATTTTTAATACTAATTTTATTTGCTTTTTCCTGCACAAATTAATTCAGTTAAAAGCCTTACCATGACAATCTGAAACATGTAGCCCAACTGTTCTATAATATAAGGAACTGGATTTTTAAAAAATCCTTGCAAAAGGAGAAATCTGTGTTGTTGCAAAAGTTATTTTAATGAGATCTGTTTAATCTTTCTGTTATTTGGTTTTATTCCATTTACTATCTAGCCTTATTAAATTTGCAAAGTAGCTTGTTTATCTTCATTCTGGGAAAGTAGGTGCCTATAATTTGCAAATATGTCAGTCAAAAATAGACCAGTTAGATGTTTCTGGTTGGCACATTGTCAAGGCACACAATGAGGGAGTCTCCCTTCTCTCTCTCTCACACACACTCACACGCACTCCTTTCTCGCTCACATAAACACACTCAAAAATGTATCCAGTAGAGTAAAATATTCACATTAATACTGGAAGCGATGGAGAAGAACCCCGGTCGACATCCCATCTGTTCCCTTGAATTAAATTTAGAATTCATATGTAATATAGACATTTCTGTCTGAATATCATAAAGCCCTGACACATTCAGGCTTTCATTAAAAAGCTCTGAGATGTGACTTGAATAACAATCTGTCTTAGCTAATTAGTATTTTCAGTTTAGCATATTCACTTTCAAACGTATTGCTGTTTGCACATGGTAATTTAGGTAAACAGAGCCCATCCACAGCTGCATCAATTAACACTGCTAATCAAAACTGAATTCAGGTAATTAGGCACATTTATGCAAAAAATGTGTAATTTGTGGGGAAAGCTAGATTCTTCAGTAATATTTCAATAAGTAGGAGTCTCTTTTTGCAAATAAGGCAAGAATATAATGGTAAATCAGCTCTAACATATACAAGATACATAGTCAGTCACAAATATCTAAATTAAATCTCACTAATTGGTCTGTATTTTCAGAAATAAGACAATATTTTTTTCATATAGATATTTTCCTCAGTGTTTCTACATGAAAAAGTAGATTCATTTCTGATAGAAGTTTTAGTGATTTTAAAAGTTAACGTTTTCTCAAGCAGTTTTTGATTGTTGAACATGATGGTCCAACGTGTTCTCATTTTCAGAAAGGAAATTTTTACTGAGAAAGCCCTCAACTAAATTAAAAGTTTAATTTCTTCAAAGAAGGTACATTTTAGTTTAATTTAAAGAAAAGCTATAAATTTCCACAACCATCCATTTCAAGAATGGAAAGTAGTAAATACCTCAAAAATATCCTGCCTTGACCCACAAAGTTTCACATCCTTTCCTTCTCTCTCTCTTAATCTCCAAAATTTGAAATCCTCTAAAAACTACAAAAAAACCCCAAGGCCAAACATTTAAGCAGTGTAAGAAACTGCATATTCATAAGAGAATTTGAATTTCTATTGAAATGGAATGAAGGAATGTTCATTGAAACATTATACTCCAAGAGTTTTCATATGCAGCTATTCAAGTTATTCAAATTCAATTCTCTGTTATGCACACTTTCAGAAAGCTACACAAGTCTGATGAACAAGGAATGCAATTATCAACTTGCAGCTAATTTTCCATGATGAAAATAAATACCTAGGCAATTGCTGATTTTTAACAGAAGCCTAAAATTAATCTACAGTTTTTGGATCTCCTCCCTGATTTGAGGCTAACTCTGGGGGAAATCCTGCAATACATTTTGTGCAGATTTGCAACATTAAATATATAGTCTCTACTAAAAACACCATTGTGAAGAAAAAGAATTCTTTACAACTTTAGGGTCTAAGCCTATGTAGGTATTGAAATCGGAGTGTGTTTTCCAATTATATGTAATGCAGTGCACATCCCACTACTCAAACGTTACCCTATACAGAAAATCAAAGTTTGTTACATTATAAAAATATTTTTTAAATGCTGGAGTTAAAATGGCCTTAAATATCCAATTTTCATTTAGCTATTGACTGAGTAACTTATTGCAAGAATATTGAAATGAGAGGGAAGAAGAAAAATAAAGCCTGTGGCAAGAGTAGAATTTTGAGGTAATTTCTTTTCAAATAATCATAATGACCACTGCTAATGTTAGATAACAAGATAATTTCTAAACAATTATCAGACCAACATAAAAGTATATGTAGCTCCCTATGCCATTCTCATTGGGAGCAATAGTGGGGGCAACCAAGGTTTTAACTGCACCTTTTTTTCTGGGGTTTTTTTCAAGACAGAAACAGTCACCTATATGACATATCCCACACTAAGCACCTCACCGATCTCTCACATGACTTGTTAACACTGACATACAGTGAAGATCATCAAAACAATCTTATATGACCTATCTATGAGAGAACTTCCTTGAAAAATGCTTTTTCAAAAGAGCAAAGCAAAAGGCACAATGACTAACAGTGTTTATTTTAGATGTCATAGTCTGTAGGAAGTGAGGACAGTGACAACATCCTTGCCTCCTCCACCAATCACACTGTTAGTACTTTTTTTGCCTAAAGCAGTCAGATATAATATTCAACAGACTTCTCAGAAATACTTTACTACACTACCCTGTCTGTTCAGCCTGACTGCCTCAGTAAATGTAAGCAGACACAGTTAGGAGAATCACTTCACTGAACACATATATATTTAGCATATGTTATTATTTCATCATGAGTTTTCCTGATGCACCACCCATTTGAAAATTTTACATCATACTAGAGTATCATTATTTCATGTGATTTGGAGACGGTTCTTCTGCAGACGTTTAATAAATTTATGGTAGTATTAGCTGATAACAGACAAGGAAATATATTATTATCTCAAAAGAGAAAAACACTATATATGAAAATTGGCTGGTAAATAGCCAGCTCCAAAATGTAGCTCCATTTTTTTTCTCTCCTGTATTGCTCTGCTGTAAAATATGGAAAGTAATTGAGGCATCTTTCCACTAAACAAAAAAATAAAAATTTGATTTTACATTCCAATTACTTTTAATTAAAATACAATGGATATGTATGACTACAAAGAATCTATAATATTTTTTCTCAATTTAAAAAAATGTTTCATCCTATTACAAGCACTCGTGAGCATTCCAGAATTATAAGCAAAACAATTAATATTTGCAGTTATTTATTTTCTCTGCAGAGCATGCAAGTCATTATTCATAACATAAAAACTGTTGAAATGCTTCATGTTCCAGGTATTCATATGGTTAATTCAAGAACATACAAAAATTTTTAGTCTGAGAAAAGCAAAAGCAAGAGCCAAAAGCCAACAATTAGTACTCTACACTTTACATGAGGAAAAAAAAAGCTCAATAATTTGCAAATGTTGAAGGAAGCGCTAGTTCCATAATTAAAAATCAGGCAGAGATCCTTTTGGCAAATGGATCTCTTTGTTAAACATCCCACTAATCCAAGCCTGAAGGTATAATTCAGTACCCTGGAGGATCCCCTCTATACTTTTGCCAGCTGTTCCATTTAGGTCACTCCACCACAAGTTTAGCTTTTATCTATTCCTCACTTTCTTCGCCGGATCCCAGAAGCAGCAACCCATCTCTCTGAAGGCTGTTTAAAGTGTAAATGAAAAGACAAGACAGAAGTGAGCTGCTACCTCAGGGTCCCTAATTTCTGAACTGCAATTCCTTGGACTTCCCTACATTGACAGATGCAATATGAAATCTTCCTTGATGAAAAGTGAGGAGATAAACTGAATATGGAATGCAGATGGCACATTCATTATCATTTTAATGCCTTACAGCTGCAGGAAAGAACAGGAAATTTTACTAGGCAGAAAGTCCACTCAAGACCAAACAGTTATAGCAGCCATTCTGCCCTTCAGCCCAATTCCCAGCACTACTGCTGTTGGAATGCAAGCAAAAGCCTTCAAAGAGCTATTTTATCTCTTCTTAGGTGGTCAGGGAGAGGTGGATTCAAGGAGAAGAAACAAAAATAAATTTAAGAAAAAGGAAAAGAAAGAAAATCCATCCTAGTCTGATCCACTAAAGTGTATGCCAAAGACCATGAAGAGTCCTGGGTCTTGAGTCTAACCTGACTCTCTTGCCTCCCTCTTCTGGTCTGGCAGGTGAAGGAAGGAGACAGTAATCCTTGAAGGACTTGTTCATGCAAGTTAAACCAACCTCAAAAAACAAAACTACTTCTGATTTACAATTATTTTGATGCTTTTAACAAAAGCATAATTTGCTAACAAAACAACAAAAATATGTGAACTGGATCCATTTAAAATGGCTGTAGTCAGTGTAAATTTAAGCCCTCAGAGAGTCATTATAGTCCTCCAGAATGACTTTTAGACAGTATGCTGCCTTATTACAACACGCAGTTCTCTTACTCTGCCGGAGTTAAGTGTAATTCATTATAAAACAAATAACTGCCCTGACATTCATTTGTCTACTAAATAAAAATAAAGAGTTGGGCAGATACTCCGGGAGGAATTCCGAAGTGTTCAACTTTTAATGAAACATTTAGAAAAAATGAAGCAAGCATATTACTGAGGTCTCTCCAATTTAATATTAAGTAATAAAGTTTGCACACACAGACACAAACTGTAATGTGAAGCAGAATTATAAGATCTATTGGAAATTAACTTTCTAGATTTTTAAAATGCTGTTCAGTAGCATAGCCACAGCAACTCCAACAACCATCTGCAAGACTTTACAAACGCGAGTAATCCCACGGGCTTTATTCAACTGCTAAGATCATGTCCCGATCCTACCCATCCAGCATGACATACTGGCTACAGCCTAAGAAGCCTGTCTCTCACAATTGTAGGAAGGATGGGAATCTCAACCCTGAAGCAGAGCAGCAATTCACACACCTGCACTCAGCCTGTGCTGGAGGAAGAGCTTTATCAGCCAAAAAGTACACTCTCTCTCTAAGGATCAGGGAGAAGGAAAAAGCAACTCAAAGAATTACATAGATGCGGCTTGATTTTTAATTCAGCGGTGGCAGCAACCCATGTCTGACGAGCCGCCCTGTGAGGCTGGGCAGGGACCCTCACCTGTGTCCCGCTGCCCCTGCACACGCCAGCTGGCTCGAGGTCTCCGCTAGCAGATAAAGCACATCCACAGTGATTTGCATTGCTTACCTCGCTGGGGCTTCCACGCTGTCCTGCCGGAATTCCTGCACGTGAAGGTTCATCGCAGGCAGCTGCTCCCAAGTACAGCGTCCCCGTGGCACGGCTGCTCCAGCGGGAACCAGCAGAGCAAAGGCAGGTTGCCACTGGCCAGCTCTAGCACAGCCCAGCCGCGCGCTGTCTGCAATCACATCTCACTGAGTGCAAAATGAAAATTAAAATGTTTTTTTCTCTTTCCCTTACACTTAGAATAGTATGCTATATCATTCGTGTTTGCATTTAAAGTGGACAGAATAATTTACTGCTGGCTTTTAATTTCAGAAGGGTTAATCACCTCAGCAAAGGTCAATCAAACTTTAATCTCCAATAAAATTGCAGCAGCTTCAGTCACCTGCAGGACATTTATTATATTCTTATTTCCATGCAAAATGATGCATCACTAATCTTCTAATTCTTTACATTAGCACATTTGCCATTAACATTTTACTAAAATTATTAATTCCTCCAAAACTATTACAAGAGCTCATTTCTACACATCTCAGAAGATAATCCTGTTAAAAACCAGCCACATCTACTGTGACATTGCTTTAGTTGTCTGCTCTAATCCTCACAATCATTTGATACTCTAACCGAGTTATAACAATGTACGAAGTCTCAATTACAGAAAATATTACAGGCTTTAGTTTAGAACAACAATATACTGTTTTAGTAACTTAATCTTCCCTATTGTCTGCAATCACAATACTAATCTATTTTGTCACTGCTCACAGCATTTTCTATTCAAAATAAAATATAGACTTTTAATTTTGCTTAGCAGCTCTTGAAAAGCAATAGATTTACAAGGCTAAGTTAAAACCTAAGATCCATTATCGAGGATAGGAATAATAATGACAATAGGAATATGTTTCTGGCCTGCAGAGAAGCATTTTCTCACAAAACAGAAGTATTTTTTGGGGTATAATCCATTAAAAATAAAGAAATAATAAAAAAGAGTAGCTTGTTCTTTCAATTTGATCTACCAATTAAGAACAATTTATCTGCTATTAAATTGACTGAGAACTGCAAAGTCTCTCTGAAAAATTCACATCAGTATTAGTTTTAAACTTCCATTGCAATAATATCTCAAAATGGGAAAATTATTTAACTCAAAACAGATAATTGTCAGATACAAAAGAGCACACTCCCTCAAAAATCTTGGTTTTAGATAAACATCAGCTATGCTAGCTACTAAACAATACATTCCTTCAAAACACTACTGTAACAATTCCATCTGAATGCTCAGAACTAGTTTACCTGTAAAGACACAGAGAAAAGCAACACACAAGTCAGGGAGAGTCCATTACAGAATCAAAACAAAATGCAAAGAATTAATTTCCCAAAATTTAAAAGCTGGTACCAAAATATCAAAATTTATTGGGCAGAAAAATACTAATATCACCAAAATACATGGGTCTCCCTTATCCTCCTACCATGGTCATATCAGCTCTTGCAAGAAAGAAATCTTGTGTCTATTTAAAATGGATTTTTTAGCCATAATAACATTTTGACATACCGTAATGTAAATAAACTGTTCTTTCCCATCCCAATATTTCCTTCTCTGTCTCTCTGTCTCTCTCTGTCTCCGTCTCTCTCCTCTTTTTGTTTTAATATATGGCACACAGACAGACACACGCCCCCGTCACTGTCAATATGCACACTCATTAGCAATATGTCAGGCTGGCATTTTCAACACACTCCAGAGCATAACTGAACTACCACACACTGCACACACACGTTAAAATACAATTGCAGAGAAAAAGAGCTCAGTGGAACAATGTTTAACTTGGAAAACTACGTAAACATACAAAAGGAGTAAGTGAGATTCTCAGGCAGTATTTTAGAAAGGTGCTGTGAATTCCCAGCTAGCATCATCAATGCTCCTCTCTTTTTACACACACAAACACACAGACACACATATATACAAAAGAGAGCATTTTAGCAAGACATTCCAATGCGGAATTACAGATGCAAGAATGCTGGTTTTTCCCTGTTTTTTTTTTTTTTTGATTGGTTGGTTTGTTTTTTTTCAATGCCTTTAAGTTACATTCTACCTTGAAGTAATTTATGAAAGGAAATACTGTAAAACATAAACCCAAGCTTAACTATGGGTTCCTAGAACATAGACTGTCAACAGCATTTCTCAGCTTCCAGCTGAGAAAATTAGCTACGAAAGAACTGAATGTGCATTTTTTGCAAAAAGCATCCAGCAAGACACCAAAGACCACTTAAGGTGAGTATCACTGAATGACAGTTTTGATTATTCACCTCTTGATGCATTGATAAAACATATTCTAGATTGCTATTGCAATTGCTTTAAAATATGACAGAATAGCTTCACATGGCACCCTGAAATGAAAGGTACCATCAAAGGACCACGTACTTTATTTTTCAAAAGAACAAACAGTGGAGAAATGTATAGGAAAAGAAACATACCTTTAGTTATCCCAGCGAACAACTTTTCAGCCCATCTACATAGTCCTGCGGTTCCACCAGTACAAAAGTCAACACTGCTGTGCTTGTGATCTCTGTGAAAATGGCATCATACTGCCGGCAATTTTTTCGATTAAACTTCTCAGACATGGTAGCAACTTTGTTAATTATGATATTAGCCAGCTGGCGGGTACAATCAATCATCCACTGTAAGAAAGCCAGACAAAGAGACATCTAATCACTGCAACCAGAGCAGATAAATTTTGTTCCTTTCTTATACGTGTCACAGATTCTATCCCTCCTGACCCTCTACACAGCCATCGACTGTCAAATTTAGATTCAGCAAGCTCCCAGCTTTTCTTTATCCCTGCCTTAGATCTGAAACTCCTGGTTATCAGGAAGACAAGCGTCACCAGCTGTCTCAGAACAGGAAGGCAATCAGGTGAATAGCACTTATTATCTCTCATTGCCTTCTGAGGAGCAACAAGATTGATTTTGGATCAACGCATCCAGATCTCAGGCACAGCTACTACAGTGTCAAGTCTAGAATGCATTGCATACATAAAGCTGACCTCAACCTTTATTAATACTGCATACCAAAAGTTTGAGAACTGCTCATTTTTTAGCTTTTTTGGGGTTTTTTTTGTACTGAGTTTGTTGGGGTATTTGGGGATTTTTTCCCCTAAGAAAACTCTTAGAATTTTTTTTCTCCAAAGTTGTGTTGGATATTCTCTTATTCCAGGCCTCCTTCCCCCCACCTCAGAAAACCCAGGCAAGCAGACAGCACTGTTACTCCTGGGACTCTGTTTCACAGTTGGATAGTCCTAATTGGGCCCACAGAAGCAGTTAGTTACCATTAAAGGCTCCTCTGTATACATCTTCCTCACAACTAGTCTGATCGTACATAAAACCCCACAAGTGAAGCCCATGCTTTGAGAAGGTTAAATACCCAAGTACGTAATAAACCAGAATATAAAAGCCTCCCAACAGAATCTGAGCTGATGGTGCATTTCAGCATTGGTCTAGAAATAGGAATATATTTGAGCTTTTCATTTAGAGCAGCATTAAACAATCATGCTTTCATACTGTAAGACCTTTTTTTACAAACCAAAAGCAAAATAGGGGAAGGTGGTTCATATGAAGTAGAAACAAAGGTTACAATAGAACAAAAGCTATCGGAATAATGCATTCTGGTACAAAAAGCCCTACCAACTAATTTCATACATTTTGAAATGTCTGCTGACAGTTCCATTTAAGGAAATAGAGTATAGTAATCAATAAATAAAAATGTATAAGGACGTGCAAAAATTTTCAGGATCAGTTTTGAATTCTTGGTACATTGGCTGCCCTGGCACTTGGACCAAAGACTGCTTTTCCAAAACTATATCTTTTCAGAAAAAATGATCTTATGTTCACTTCACCTTAAGTGAAAGCCAGTTTAATATTTAAGGTGGCAGCCAGCAACACTGTCTCAATCATGAAGACGATTTTGTGGACTTTACAGCATTATCTCTGTTTTTAACAAATCCACTAAAAAAATAATATTTTCTTGAAAGTTTTCACATGCAGTTCAGCTGAAATTTTCACACTTTCTTGAAATGCAAACAGAAAATATCATCAGTTAGAAAACAGTAGCTACTGGGAGTAACAATTACATCCTGACCTTGCTCGTTTGAAATTAAAGTGTTGCAAAATGTTCTTTGCCTTTCAAGAAGTGAATTTTTTCTCCTATGTGACTTCCTCATTTGGAAAGTTTAGGAGGCTGAATACAGGAATAGTAATGGTGTTCATGATTCATTATTAAACACAGCTAATTGCTTTCTGATATTTGTTGGGAAGGATGAGGACAAGAAAATAAATTACATTCTCAAATGTGATGTCATTGTTCCATTCATTTCGGATGACTGAAGTATTCAACCAGCTTCTCAAGCAGATACTGAACACTACACCAGCTCTGCTTTGCATCTTATATCCAAATTGTTAACAAATTGAGATCTAGCTCAAGTACCTCCACAACATGTTGTCACTAATGCAATGGCAGACACTGATAGAAACTCCTGACTATTTCACTTTTTTAAAATATCTACAGCCAAGAGGATTTTATTCAGAAGGAAGATGTTCATTAATTATTTGCTCTCAGTTCTATTGCTTTACTCAGACCAAATCTTGATTTATTTAGGCAGAAGCTAAATATGAAGAAATAGTCTTGATTTCAGAACAGAGATTTAAGGCAAAAAGAAATAACTGAGTGTAGAAAATGAATGAGGGATTCGGGAAGGACACAAAAACAGAGGGCTACCATAACTATCAATTCATTTTTCTGGAAGGTTAATCAAAATCCTCAGATACATAAACCTATCCCTAGCAGTATCTCCAGCAAGCCACCAACATAGACCTGACTAGTTTTCAAAGCTGTCAGAACAGATCTGAGCTGGAAAAACTGGAAAACAAATAGGATGGTCTCTGACAGCTAAAGATTGACATGACCAATTATTTTAAAGGAGCAGGAATGAAGGCTCAAACTTGGGACCCCAGCAGAAAATGCTTTTGTCCATTTTCAACAATTACATCAGGTATTCCTCTTATTCCTACTTTTTTTCCTTTTCATTACTTCAAAGTTCACTGTGGAAAAATATGGAAGTAACTTCACATACCCTCAGCTATTATAAACAAGGCAAGTGGGCTTGTCAATATGCTCTCCTCTGTCATTACTAGGACAGACAGTATGACAGGAATCTGCTAAGCATGAATTATTATACCCATTTTCATACTTGGATGCTGGCGCAACAACTTAGACTCTGGATGGATGTACTAACTCTCTCCATTAGTTCTTGGGGAGATTACAAAACTGGTCTGAATTCAGTCTTAACCCTGCTTGAACCAGGTGGCTGGACTAGTTGACCTTTGGATGTCTCTTCCAAATTTTATTATTATATTTATCTATGAACGGTCTAAGGCAAAAGCAACATAAATAGTAAAAATTTTGAGATGATCCAAATTACAGGAATGAGAGATGTAATTTTTACAGGCGGGCAGGGCACCTCCTCTGAGTACTCTGTTACTGATTTTTAAGCCTTTGGAAAAATCAACCATATTTGGTTGGGGGTCTTTATCTCTGTCCATTGAGACAAAAAATTACCAAATTCTCTGCACAATTAAAAGCTCAGAGAAAATGAAACATATCAAGGGGAATACACAAAGGAAGTGCACAAAGACCTCCGCAGAAGCAACTAGACAACAGAGTTGATATAGAGGAGGAAAGGAAAGTGAGTGGTAAAGGAGGAGTAAACTCAGGGTCAGGTAAAAGAAAAATTTCGTTAGAATGGAGGGAGATAAAAGAAAGAATAGGCCATGGTTAACTAGAAGTATATTGAGTTTAAAAAAAGAAAACGCAAACCATGGCCATAATAATGGTGGTATAGGCTCAAAAGAGAGGTTTATTTTGGTAAAGACAGGATTACTCCGGGATTTCCATAATATTTGCTAATTGTTCTAACATTCTTAGAACACAGAATATTGGGGGGGGAGGCTCAAAAACATCAAAAGAAACAAAAAAAAAAACCCCTAAAATCCCAAAGATCCAATGCAGAAAGAAGTATAGAAAAGAGTAGGATTTATTATGCAAAGAAAAAAAAACCAAAATAAAACAACCTATTTGTAAGCTTAACTTAAAAAATGTGCATCTAATAAACCTTCCATTGTACTCTCATAAATCCTGTAAATCTTCCATTCAGTACCTCATTACAAAAAATTAAGTGAAATTAAGCAATAATATATGTAAATTATACATTTAAAATAATGAACAATGTAATGAAAGGAGCACTCTTCACATAGCAATCCAGTGGGCTTTTAAATTAACTTTTAATGCTCAGCGGCTGCCGATTAATAAGGAGTCTGCGTGTTTGATCCTGCTAGAAAACACAAACTAGGAGAAGGAAAAGTGTAACACAAGGGCACAAAGCCAGTGCAGGAGGGTACACTAATACCACTGCAGAGCTTTTACACATGTAGCAGAGCCTGGGTCCAAGGACAGAAACCAAGGACTGTCTGCCATGAAGCTCTTCCTGAAAACAGGAGCTTGGAAGGCTTGGTGACACACTGACCCTCTCACTCACCGATTGCCCCCTCACTCCAAGAAAAAGCATACACAACTACAGACAGAGACCTTATGGTATAGTTTCTCATTTTGGCATGTCACATGCACCTGAAATAGCCATGTATTTTTTTTCTTTTCAATTCTGTTTTAAGCAGCTGGCCTGCAGTACAAACTGCACATATAGTCCACTGAAAAGAATGAAATAAAGTCTCACAAACTGCACATATAGTCCACTGAAAAGAATGAAATAATAAAGTTTCACAGTGCAGAACAATGTCTGCAAAGGTCACACGTAGCTTCTCCAGGGGGAAGTGCCAAGAGGCAGATGTGAAGAGGCCACATGTTGTGTCAATCCTTAGCACAGAATGACCAGAGGTGAAATATTAATGCATTGCAAGGAAAACAATCTTGACTATATTCTAGGAACTGACAAAGAAAAAAAAAGGGGGAAAAGACCATTTCTCCACCTGCAGCATGATGAACAGGTCCAATACTCTTTAGTATTGTCAGGACGTGTGGACTAAAGGACTTTTGTTCTGTCCTGCTGTGGCCAGATGCCGACAAGGCTGAAAGCCACAAATTTTTTTTTCTTGTCACTCCTTTTCACCAATGCTCTGCTGTTTTGTTACCTGCACTAGTAGTCAGACGCACCTCTTCTTAAACTGACCATTAAGAATACAGACACAGCATATACATATACACCAGCATCCTGTCTTTGACAATGCCCAGTAGCAGGTGTCCAAGAAAAAATGTAAGGGCAAGCAAGGAGCCATTTTCAATTTGTGGTGTACACTCCCAGGTTCTACCCACTCACAGCATGGAAGTTAACTTAGCAAAAAGCCAGGAGAGCCTAATGCAACACATTTGACAAGAATTTCAATATTTTTACCTACATAACAGAATAACAAAAAAAAAAACCAGTACCAAGGGTGGGCAGTTAAATAACTGACAATATATCTGCAAAAACAGAAATGCTCATGGGAACAAGAAGACTGAGCTTAAATCTACAAAAAATCTGACCTAAACTATTTGTTTGTCTACTTTTAAAAAAAGACAAACTGTTCATTAGCATTCATACTAAAAATTCTGTATTATTTGAAGTGGGGTTGGGGGTTGTATCATGCTGTAAAGGTGGGGCAATAAGAAACTTGCATTGTCTTAATGGAACAGCAGTATATAAAGCACGTTCCCAGAGAGCTTCTCACCAAGTGAGCCATCAGAACACCACAACTCCAGGAGCTAGTAATAGTTCTCCCCTAAAGGCAGTGTTTACACTGTTTTACAGGAAACTCATTGCCAGTGTTGCGGTTAAAAAGCCTTTTCTACAGCCTGAAGGCATCTCCTATGCAAACTTTCTCATCTGCCGTAAACGGGAACTGGGATGGCAGACATGCATGGAACAAAATAACAACTGAATTAAACAAATGCTTATTCTGGAGACAACCACAAAATACATTGGAGAAAACATATTGCCATGCTACAATACCATCTCTTTAGATTATATGGTACTTATGTTTAATGTCTCATTTTATATTTTTCCCAAAATATATACTTCTTACAGCTGAAGTAGTCTCATAAAATTATCCATTTCCTCTGAATAAAATTGAAACATGTAAAACACTAATAATGTGGCAGAAACAAACTCTGGTACATGTTCATTAGAAAGGTTGTAACTTCAGTGATCCAATCAAAGTGGCCAAACACACAACAGACGGGAAAAAAAAGGTAAAATCCAACAATATAAACCACTAAAATTGTCTGATTATAATTAATTAAAGTATAGACTTAATGTAGTTCCATTCTGAGTCCAGATTCTATGAAGATCGATCTCAAATTATTAATAACCTGAATGCCCAGCACAGGCATTCAGGTTATTAATAACTTTCTAAATTCACTTAATGAGCTTCTTTCAATACAAATAATTAATTTCCTGACAAATAATAGTTTACAACTGATTCACTTCAGAACAGTAAAATAGCAACAGCTCCAAAGGCAAATTAGAAAAAAAACAAACAAAAAACCCGAAAAAAACCTCAAGGAGGCCAAGTCTGTAATCTTTTTTT